>CM053573.1:24965063-25075601 GCA_028646485.1 Cryptoprocta ferox
GCTTCCTCTTTTGCTATAACTGTGTCTTCTAATTCACTTATTCTCCTCTCTGCCTCTTCGATCCTTGCAGTGGCTGCCTCCATTTTATTATGCACCTCATTTATAGCTTTTTTTATCTCGACACAGCTAATTTGAAGATCCCTAGTCTGTGTATCAATATCCTCTTTGATGTTTTTTTCAAGTCCAGCAATTAATTTTATGATAATTGTTCTAAATTCTTGTTCAGTTAGGTTGCTTAAATCTGTTTTGAGCAGTTCTGTGGCTGTCACTTCTTCCTGGAGTTTCTTTAGAGTTCTTCATTTCGTCATTTTGGCTAGCTTTCTGTCTCTTGTCAGTTTTAAAAGCTCGTTATGCACTGTGTACCTGTTAGTATTACTCTATTAAAGGAGGCTCACTTACTGTCCAGGTCCTGTCGTTTCAGAAAGTGTTCTTTTAATGGTGTCTCTCGGTTTCTCTTGTTGTGCCTTTGATTATTTTACTTCCCTGGTCAGTGATATTTGGGACTCTCCACCATGTGCACTTTGGCTTGTTTCTTGATGTAGCCCTGAAAAGGAATACAGACTAACATACAGGGAACAAAAGCATGCAAATGCTCAGACAAATCAAACAAACAAGCAAACCAAAAGGGGAAAGGAAGTGAAGAAAAGGAAAGGAAAGGAAAGAAAAGAGAGAAGAGAAGGAGAAAAAGAAGAAAAAGTCAAAAAGACAAAAACAAAAACAAAAACCAAAATAAGGGGGGGACAGAGACAGCAAAAGACTCTGGACAGTCTAAAAGTGTATAACCAGCCAAGAGGAGAGATAAGAATAAGGGAAATATATAT
The DNA here is from genome assembly GCA_028646485.1 of Cryptoprocta ferox. NCBI lineage: Eukaryota > Metazoa > Chordata > Mammalia > Carnivora > Eupleridae > Cryptoprocta > Cryptoprocta ferox. The sequence continues at coordinate 24,965,885 of CM053573.1, forward strand.
CTGGATGGCAGGAGAAAAGAAGGAGAAGCAAAGAAAAAAGTGCAAAAAAGAAAAAAAAGGCAATTTTGCTGTGCAGATGGGCGTGGTTTGGTGTAGGTAGGCGTGTCTCGGGGGCTGCTTTCCGATGCACCCCCTTGGTGGTTGCGGGGAGAAGAATGGCAGCGCTTCAAGCTCTGCTCAAACCAAGCCCTGAAAGCTGCTTTTCTGAGTCCGATCTCCCTGTGCAGTCGGCGAGCCAAACTGTATTCCCCAAGCTCCACCTCACTTCCAAATCCTAGTCCAGTTCAACACTACCACTGGCGATGAGATGAGTTCCCGCTGGCGGCAGGCCTCCCGGCCGGGCCGGCAGCCACTGCTTGGAATGGATCCGCTTGGAATGGTTGCCGCTGCCGCTGCGCCCAAGGAAGAATTCGCCGGCCAGGTGGGACGGATTTCTCTCCCCACGCCCAGCAGTTACATATGGGGAGACGGGTGCGCTTTTCCTCCCTTAGAGATGGTTCTATGAGCGTTATCCGTCTCTCTTTCTCTTCCCCTTGTCTCTCCGGGGCACAGCGCGCTCTCCCTGTGTTGGGCTGGGGCTCCTTTCCCCCTGCACCTCGGGGGCCTGCCCGTCCTCCAATTTCCAGTTCACAATCACTCACTCAGGCATCTTTGAGGTTGTCTTCTTTCTGGTGTCCTCTTGGTGGAGTCTTTAGAAATTTCTGTATATAAAATCATGTCATCCTTCACTCATATGAGGAATTTAAGATACAAAACAGATGAACATAAGGGAAGGGAAACAAAAATAATATAAAAACAGGGAGGGGGACAAAACTTAAGAGACTCTTAAATATAGACAACAGACAGAGGGTTGCTGGAGGGATTATGGGAGGGGGAATGGGCTAAATGGGTAAGGGGCATTAAGGTATCTACTCCTGAAATCACTGTTGCACTATATGACAACTAACTTGGATGTAAATTAAAAAAAAATAAGAAAAATAAAAAAATAAAATCCTGTCATCTACATTTTTCCTCTCTTAGTGAGTCCATCTAAAGTTTTGCCAGTTTTGTTTATTTTTCAGGGAACCAGCTATTGACTTCATTGATTGTTCTGGTTTTTTTTTTTTTTTATTCTGTATTTCATTTATTTCTGCTTTGATCTTTGTTGTTTCCTTCCTTCTAATAACTTTGGGCTTTATTATTTTTCTAGTTCCTTGGAATGTACAATTAGATTATTTATTTGAGATTCTTCTTTCTTGAGGTAGGCCTCTATTCCTCTGAACTTCCCTCTAAAATTACTTTTGCTGTATCCCATAACTTTTGGTATGTTGTGTTTCCATTTTTGTTTTTCTCGAGATATTTTTTGGTTTCTCCTTTCATTTCTTCACCATTCAGTAGCATCTCCATATATTTGTGATTTTTCCAGTTTTTTTTTGTAATTGATTTTTAGTTTTATACCATTATTTTTGGAAAAGTTGTTTGATATGATTTCAGTTTTCTTAAACTTAGTAAGTCTTGTTTTGTGGCCTAACATATGATCTATCCTGAGACTATTCTATTTGCACTTGAGAATAATGTGTATTCTGCTATTTTTGGATGGAATATTCTATGTATACCTATTACGTACATCTGGTCTGGTGTGTTGTTTAAGGCTCATGTTTCCATATTGATTTTCTGTATAAGTGGGGTGTAAAGTCCCCAACTATTATTATATTGCTGTCTACCTCTCCCTTTAGTGCTGCTAATATTTGCCTTATATATTTTGGTGGTCTTATTTTGGGTGTATAAATATTCATAAATTTTATATCCTCTTGTTGGATTGACCCCTTTCCTTTATCATTATGTAATGCTTTTTGTCTTACATTACAGATTTCGTTTTAAAGCATATTTTGTCTGATATAAGTTATCTCAGCTTTCTTTTTGTTTTCATTTGCATGGAATATTTTTTTCCCCTTCATTTTTAATCAGTTTGAATCCTTGCATCTGGAGTGAGTCTTTTGTGGATAGCATATAGACATCTGGAGTAAGTCTTTTGTAGATAGCCTATAGAAGGGTCTTTTTTTTTTTTTTTTAAATCAATTAAGCTATGCTTTGTCTTTTTGATTGGAGTATTTAGTTCATTTACATTTAAAGTAAGTATTGATAGGCTTACTTATTGCTATTTTGTTAACTTTCTTGTGGCTGTCTTGTAGTTCATCTCTGTTCCTTCTTGCTCTCCTCCTTTGTAGTTTGATGACTTTCATTAGTGTTATGATTAGATTTCTTTTTCATTATTTTTTGTGTATCTAACATATTTTTTGTGTATCTAACATATTTCATTATGTTTTTGCTCTTGCTTACCGTAGTTCTTTCATGTAATAAACCAGAACAGTCTATTTTATGTTGATAACAACTTATGTTGAACACATTCTAAAACTCTATATTTTTATTCTTTTAATATCACATTTTTACATATTATGTGTATTTTTAAACTAATTATTGTAGTTATAGTTTTATTAATTTTGTCTTTCAAGCTTTTTATTAGCTTTATATATGATTAAACCACTGCCTTTACTGTATATTTACCTTTTACCCATGTGATTTATATTTTTGCTTATTTTCTTGTTACTAATTAGAGCCCTTTATTTTCATTTTAAAGAAGTTCCTTAAAGATTTCTTGTAAGAAATCTTCTTCTGGCTTAGTGGTGATGAACTTCTTCAGCTTTTGCTTGTCTAGAAAACTTTATCTCCCCTTCAATTCTGAATGACCGTTTTGTTGGGTTGAGTATTCTTATTTGCAAGTTTTTTCATTTCAGTGCTTTGAATATTTCATGTCACTTCCTTCCGATCTGAAAAATTTCTGTGAAAAATCTGATAGCCTTTTGGGGGTTAAATTGTAACTAATACATTGTTTTTCTCTTGCTGCTTTTAAGACTTTAAGATTCTCTCTTTATCATAAGTTCACTTTTGACATTTTAATTGTAATGTGTCATGGTGTAGATTTCTTTGGGTTCATTTTATTTGGAACTTTCTGGGCTTCCTGGAGTGTTTGCTTCCTCTCCCAGGTTGGAGAAGTTTTCAGCCATTATTTATTCAAATAAATTTACTGTCTCTTTCTCTTCTGGGACCCTGATAATGTGAATGTTGTTCAGCTTGATGTTGATATCTTCACTTTTTAAAATTATTTTTTTCTTTTTGCTGTTCTTTTGGATGAGTTCCACTGCCCTGTCTTTGAGATCACTGATCCATTCTTCTGCTTTATATTGAATCTCTGTATTATATTTTTCAATTCAGTTATTATATTGTTTAGTTCTGTGAGTTCTGTTTGACATATTCTTGTATTTTCTATCTTTTTTCTTTTCAAATTTTTACTTAAATTCTAGTTGTTTGACATGTAGTATAATATTGGTTTCAGGAGAATTCAGTGATTTATCACTTACATACAACACCCAGTGCTCATCATAATAAGTGTTCTCCTGAATACCCATCACCCATCTAGCCCGTCCCCTACCCACCTCCCTCCATCAACGCTCAGTTTGTTCTATATTTTTAAGAGTCTCTCATGGTTTTTCCCCCTCTCTCCCCACTCCTGCAATATGTTCATCTGTTTTGTTTCTTAAATTACACATATGAGTGAAATCATATTTGCCTTTCTCTGACTTATGTTGCTTAGCATAATATACTCTAGCTCCATCCATGGTGTTACAAATGACAAGGCTTCATTCTTTCTTCATTCCTTCTGATGGGTGAGTGATAGTCCATAATAATATATATCACACACACACACACACACACCGCTCACATCTTCTTTATTGTTCATTTGGACTCTCTCCATAGTTTGGCTATTGTTGATAATGCTGCCATAAACATTGGGGTTCATGTAGCCCTTCAAATCTGTATTTTTGTATCCTTTGGGTAAATACCTAGTAATGCAATTGGTGGATAATAGGGTAGTTGTATTTTTAACTTTTGGAGGAACCTCCATATTGTTCTCCAGAGTGGCTGTGCCAGTTTGCTATTTTCTGTTTTTTTGTTGAAGTTCTCACTGTTTATCCATTCTTTTTCCAAGTTTGGTGAGCATCTTTATGACTGTTACTTTGAACTGTTAGGTGAATTTTTTATCCATGTTTCATTAACTTTTTTTTCTGAGGTTTTATCTTGTTCTTTTGTTCAGAACATATTTCTCTGTTTCTTCATTTGAAAGAAACACTTGACTCTTTATTGTGTTTTTCTCCTCTATGTATTAGGTGAAACAGCTATTTCTCCAGTCTTTCAGGAGTGTACTCCTGTAGGAGATGAACCTTATTGTTTAACTTTGCCCTAGCTTTTGATTGTTTCTTGAATCTTTGTCATTGTCCAAGTAGCCTGATTTATTTTTAATGGCTTCAGTTGTTGAGGATGTGCCAGCATCTAGTTTCAGGCTGATTGGAAGACAGACCCTTAGGCAGCAGCTTTTACTATGTAATATGTACAGTCCTGTGGGACTGCCATTGTAGATCCTGCTGGCTTCCAGACTAGGAAGTCAGGTGCTGTCCCCTTTGCAACCATTGCAAAAATTGGGCTTCAGAGGAGTGTATAAGCAGGTGAGCTGTAGTAAGGCAGAGGGAGAGTATAAAGATGATGTCCCCTCAGCTACATTCCCTGAGAGTACCTCTATAGCCTCAAGGAAATCTTGAAGCCTGCCCCTCAGGCTAAAGCTCCAGGATAAATAAATAGGCCTCTTACAGAGAAAGTCTGGGAGTGTGTTTTAGTCTGCTGGCTGTGCAGTGCTCCGCGGGTGGTGGCCTGCCAAGAACTATCTCTCCGATTGTTATAGTCCCATGGGTCGCAGGGGCTCAAGCTGTTTTGGTGATCCAGGAACATTCTTGTGTGGCAGCTGCAAATACTGGGGTACAAAATATAAAAACTGGGATACCAGACACAAGCAAGAGCTCCCTTCCAAGAGATATTGGTGTTCTGGAATGTGGTAGAGGGAGAGCATGAAGATAGTGCCGGTCTTCTCTCTTGAAAGGTTTACAGTCAACTTTTAGATATGTATTTAATTAAAAGCCTACTTTTTAGGCTGTAGCTATGGCAATAAGCTTATAGGTATTTTTTGCGGAGAGACTCAGCTCCTGGTCTATTGCTTCTTGCTGTGCTCTGAGGGCGGTAGCTATTTGAAAACTCTTACTCTGTTGGTTACAGTCTTGTGGGATGCATAAATGTAAGGTCCACTGGCCCTCAGAGTCAGGCGATGAAAAGGTGTTCCTTGGCAGCAATTGCAAAAATCAAGGTGCCAGACAAGAGTGTAAACTCCTTCCTGGAGATGTTGGCAAGCTGGCATGAGACAGAGGGAGAGCACAAGGCCTGCATCCATTGGCCCCATTCCCTTAGAGTACCTCTGTAAGCCTCTAGGAGTATGCCAGACCAGGAGCCTGCTCATGCGGCCAATGCTTCTGGGCAGGCAAATAGGCCCCCTTCTCAGAAAGATTGGGTGTTTCAGTTTTTGACCTGTACACTGCCCTGGAGGTGGTGCTCTGCCTCTCTGATTGTTATAGTCCTTTGGGACTCAGGAATACAAGCCTCTGTAGCCTCCGCAGCCAGGTGCTCAAGAGACATCTCCTGGGATGCCACTATAAAAACTGGAGCACAAGATGTATAAAATACTAGGGCATTAGATGTCTGTAAAAGTCCCCCTCTAGAAGACACTGGCCCTGTGGATCATGGCAGAGGGAAAACAGGTGTGGCATGCACCTGCCAGCTTTAGTAAGGCAGAGAGCAAGTGCAGGGATGTTGCACACCCACCACTTTTAGTGAGACAGAGGAAGAGGGGGATGGCATGTGCCCACTGGCCATAGCAAGGGAGAGGGTGAGTTCAAAAATGGTGCCCACCAGTGTCTCCATCCTTGGAGAGAATCCCAACAGGTCTCTGCCCTTTCAGTTGATGCTTGGAGATTAGAAGTTTAGTCTGGGTACTTTCCAAACTGCTGCCTTTTCACTGGGCCCTGGGTCAAGTGAGTATATGAGTCCTTCAAGTGTAGTCTCCCAGTTTTTTACAGACTCCTAGGTTTTGTGAATGTGAGCCTTGCTGGTTTTCAAAGGCAGCTATTTTAGGAGCTTGTCTCTCAGGTACAGGTGTTTAGGATTGGAGTGCTGGATGTGGGTTACAAACCTTCATTCCTCTGGGAGAAGCTTGATTTGTGAGATCCCTCTCAATTATGGCTTATCATGCCAGGGGCAGTAAATTTTTGACATGTCTTAGCCTCTCCTCTCCTATTTTCCTTGATATCATCCTTTTCTCATTTGATGTGAAGCAACTGTTCAGCCAGTTTTCAGGTCTTTTTTCAGAGGGCATTGTTCTATATGTAGTTGTGGATTCAGTGTATCCATGGGAAGGAATGAGTTCAGGGTCTTTCTACATCACCATCTTCTATTTCAAAGGTTTTCTAAACAATTAGAAATTGTGAATAAAGATAGTTTTCCTACCTCTTTTCTAATCTGAATAGCTTTATTTTCTCTTTCTTGCCTAATTGCCATGGCTAGAAATTCTAGTACAATATTGAATAGAAGAGGAGGGAGTGGACACCCTTGTCTGGTCCCTAATTTGGGGTATAGCATTCAGTTTTCCACAATTAAGTGTGATGTTAGGTTGGGTTTTTTTTTTTTATAGATTCTCTTTATCAGGTTGAGAAAGTTTCCTTCTATTATTTGTTTTCTGCAAGTTTTTATTAAGAGTAGAAATTGGATTTCTTTAAATGATTTTTTTCTGCATGTATTGAGTTTGTGTTTTTAGTTTAATATGATGCATTACATTGGTTTGTTTTCAGAAGTTAAACTAATCTTGCATTTCTTTGATGCACCCTTCTTGATCATAATTTATTATCATTTTTATATAGTGACAGATTTTTCCCTAAAATTTGATTAGAATTTTTAAAATCCAAATTAATGAGGGATATTAGGTAGTTTTATTTTCTTGTAATGTCTTTTTTTTATGAAAGAAGTAGGATGATTTTATTGAAATGTTTTAGTACAGTGTTAGACAATCTTAAAAGCCTATATTCTTTTTTTTTAATTGTTCATTTTTGAGGAAGGGAGAGAGGGAGAGAGAGAGGCAGAGAGTGGGAGAGAGAATCTGAAGTGGGCTTTGTGCTGACTGCAGAGAGCCTGATGTGGGGCTTCGACTCACGAATGCTGAGATTATGACCTGAGCCGAATTTGGGTGCTTAATCCAGGTGCTCCCAAAGCCTATATTCTAAACCAATACAAGCACTGCAAATTATATGTTTCTGAATCTAGCTGACATCTGAAAAGGATAGTTCTAATATGAGTATCTGTAAGTTGATTAGTATAATTTAAGTTGGAGGATGAGCAGCTTTGGTATATTTGTATTTCTAAGGCTCTCCTTTTTGGCTAGATATACATGAGTCCAACCCCATACAGCAGAGCTGGATGGGACTAATGTGTTTGGCTGTTTCACTTAAATGTTTCCACACAAGCAGCAAGGGATATGCAAGTTCTGGGACCGGGCTGCTCTTAGGGCCACCTTCATCATCTTTCTTGAACTGAAACCATCAGATAGTTAAGGTCTGTAGTGCCACTGTGTATGGTCAAGTCTAGTGGAATTAGTTAATATATCAGAAATCCTTGAAATTAATAAAATGTGAGGTTAAATGATAAAAACAATCAGTTCTTAATTCAGAAAATGACAATGTCAATTTTTCAATTTTTTATCTGAAGATTATTTGAAAACTAGCTTTATATCTTAGATTCGATCTTTTTTTAAACCTTTTTTTTAGTGTTTATTTCTTTTTGAGAAGGAGAGAGACAAAGCATGAATGGGGGAGGTACTGAGAGACACACAGCCACAGAATCTGAAGCAGGCTCCAGATTCTGAGCTGTCAACACAGAGCTTGATGTGGGGCTAGAACTCATGGACCGCGAGATCATGACCTGAGCTGATGTTGGATGCTTAACCTACTGAGACACCAGGCACCTCAGTATATATTAGATTCAATCTGAGGTGAAATGATTACTTTTAAATAAACTTCTTTCAGTCATGTGAACATGTGTGTCAAGACTGTTTACCTGTGTATGTTCATAACTACATTTCCATTTGTCTATGCATAGAAATTCCAAGAAAGAGCTATCACTCATTTATTAAAACTAAAAATTGTATCTAAGTAGGCTCTTTATATGTCTTAAGTCAACTCTTAGATATAGACAATCTGTATTGCATAGCTGACTCTACCAGGCTATATAATACCCTTTTTTTCCCTCAAAAGCCATTTTAAGGTATAGCAAAATGCTAGTTTCTGCAATGACCAAAATGAACTTTTTAAATTCAACCTCTACTCTGGTGAAGTTTGAAACCTTAAAGATTGCCATTCAAGTTTGTTAATGACTTAAAGATTTGATTTTCCTACCTGCAGAAGTTAGGTCAGAGAATTTCCTCTCTTCAAGTTTTAAAAGTCAGCAGAAGGGAGAGATTATTATTCTAAGGCTTTGTCTCTGCAGACACATTCTCTTCTTTGGGGGCTGAAGAATTTGGTTGTTTGCAAACGAGTGTGCATATAACAAAGCTCACAGGGAGCCAGTGCTTGCCTTCTGTCGCAGGCAGGAATGTACTTCCTTGTGGAGGGTGTTGTCAAGGGCCATCGTGTGGAGAAAGCAATCTTTGCTTCCATGATTACTTTTGGGCCACCATTTGAACATTATTTTAATGGAGCAAAAATTAATGCTTACTGATTTGTTCTCTTTTCATAGGCCTTTCTTGGCCACATTTTTCATCTAACAGTTTTACTTAAAATAATCAGTTGCCTAGGAGACTTGCTACTTCTGATTACAAAAGGCAAAAGAATATGAAATCAAAACTAAAGAAGTAATGTTTAAATATGAATTTGGTGGTACTCACAAAAATTCACCTTTTTATTATGTCCAAAACAAAATAATGATCAGACTAGTAAATTTTAAGGGATTTAGGGGAGTCTTTGTTTTGGTGGAAATCTACAGTGTGAAATTATTGGGAAAAAGGCAAAGTAAAGGCTAGAGCTAAAAATAGGCCATAAAACAAGATGCCAGGACAGGAGGAGCCACTTAAAGAGCTGTCTGCCTGGGATGGCCAGAGCACAGCACGAATGGACCAGTGAGCCTGTGGAGTCTCTTTCTGAACACTTTCTTCATCAGATCTTTTGCTGAGCATAATTTCGAGATTTTAGAACATGACATTTCAGGTAAGTGATAGTTATATTTTTCAGAAGTTGTAGTAAAACAAATACTGAACTACATTGCCTCTGATATATCTAATGTTTATCAGAAAGTATGCATGTCAGTGGCCATCTTAAGCTATATAAAATTTGGTCAAATTAAGCACAGTAACCACAATGGTTTATTTGAAACCTGGTTACTAAAAAAAAGATAATAAAACTCGAAATTCAGGGTATTATAAATTTTCCAAGGTTCACTCAGTATAATTCTGTATACAAGGTTTTAACCAAGTGTTCATTGGCATTATCATTATTTACACAGAAAGCTTTATTTTGAAGTCACCTTTGGAACATTCAAAACATATAAACTATGAACTTCTGCAATGTAATTATATACTTGAAAGTTGTGACCTCAAAGTACTGATAAAACAAAGAAAAAGGTCACCTATCCTAACAAGTCAGGATGACAAAACATGTATCACTAACAACAGTTGACTTAGTAAGATCAAATAACTGCCCTCCCCCCAAACTGAAAATAAATGAGCTTGAGGAGAGGGAAACATTGGATCTTGGAGTATACAAAGATTGGATGCTTTTGCATTATCCTATAATTGCTGAGTCCTGAAACTAAAAAGTCAGATAAACACTGGCAGTTCAGAGGCCAAAGTGGGCTTGCTTCATACCTTACATCTGGGATCTATAGCGGGATATGGCCAAACAGGTAAAACACAGATTCATGGTCATGTGTCCTTCGGATTACCTCAGCCAAGATCATCAAGATATCAATAGCCTGAATCTTGAAACAGTGTCTCCTTTTGTCCCCTTATGGAATGGTGTTTGTGACAACAGCTTCAAAGGAAGCATTATTCTGGAAATAGCTGGCCCAGAGAAGATCCTGTGGGTGAGGATAGCATCGATTTTGGTGGATCCTGCTGAGAGTAGCGGGTTGGAAACACAGCAGATGGTGCCACGCATGTCAGCCATGTCATCCACGAGGACAGCCACGTGGTCCTTCACATGGCTTATTCATAAGAACCATTCAGTCCACTTCATTTGCTTTCTTTCTCTCTTTGTGACTCAAGGCAAATTCCACATTTATCTTGTCTGCAATTGATGTGACCCTTTTAGCTTCTCTGGCGTCAGGTGAACTGATAATACAGTTCCTCTACTCGGCAATGTTCTCCTGAATCCAGTGCAGGACTGCAGGCTCTGTGTACAGATTATCCATTGGTATGTCAAAGAATCGCTGGATCTGAGAGGCATGCTTGTCCATGTGATGATGTGCTGCCCCAGCAACCAAGAGAATATTTGCCACAAGTTTCATAGATATCGGAGCATGACTCTTGTCCTTTTTACCTTGTTGAGAGTATGGAAAACCCGGGGTCAGGGCAGTTACCCTGGATGATGGACGACATGATCTTGCAGGCGTTGATCACGATGAGGAGCTTCATCAGGTTGTCGTTGATTTCTCCATGCCACTCTGGATGTTATAGACATCTTCACCCTTCATGCTTTCACCAATCTTGACTCTGGTCTCCTGGTTGCTGAACTTCTTAGTGACCACCTTTCCCAGTTCCAGCCCCAGCCAGTTGGCCATGTATGGGGACAGGTCATGGTGTGAGCTGCTGCTGAAGAGCATGTCACTGGACATGGCAGAGGTGGCGGTGGCATGGGAGCGGGAAAGTGCGTTGTCCCGGTTTAGTGTTGATGTTAGGGTGAGTCTGGAATTATATAGAATTATCTGTGAATTATTTCTTTTTAACTTTTTAGGAGCATATTTGTAGAATTGGTATTATTTTTTCCTTGAATTTTGGGAGAAATGATCTGTAAAACTATTTGTTCCTGGAACTTTTGTTTTTGTGGGAAAGTTAACTACAATTAAGATGTTTCATAGATAAAACTTTTATATCTTATGTAGGCATTAGAAGTTGTGGCTTTCAAGAAATTTGTACATTTCTTGTAAGTTGCCAAATTTATTGCCATAAAGATGTTCAAAATGTTCCTTTATTATCTTTTAAATATTCATAGAATCTGTAGTTATGTTACTTCCCTCAGTTCTGATATTGGGAGAACTAGTGTCTAGTCTCTTTTATTCTTTGCTAATAGACTGGTTAGAATGTATGTCAATTTTATCGATGTTATTAAACAACCAGTTTTTGGTTTCATTGTTTTTTTTTAAAAAAATCTGATTTCTAGATAATTTAGGCTCTGATATTTATTTTATTTCTTTTTTCTACTTTGGAAGCTGATGTCATTGACTTGAGATGATTCTCACTTTCCAGCATTAAGCATTAAGTGCTTTAATTTTCTCCTTAGGTACTGTTTTTTAGTGGCATCCCAGACATTTTGATATGTCAAATTAGTTTTATAGGGCTGCCGTGCCAAAGTGTTATAAAATGGGTGGCTTAAAACAAGAGAAATTTTATTCCCTCACAGTTCTGGAGGCTAGACGTCATGAATCAAGGTGTCAGCAAGACCATGCTCCTTCTGGGACTCTCGGTACAGTCCTCCTTACTCCTTCCTGGATTTTGATGGTAGCAGTAATCCTTGGTGTACCTTGCCTTGCAGGTGCATTATACTGGTCTCTGCACCTGTTATCATGTGATATCTTTTCTTTGTGTGTCTCTTCTCTTCTTGTAAGGGCACTAGTCATGTTGGATTAGGGCTCACCTTATCCAGTATTACCTCATCTTGAGTTAACTAATTATACCTGTAATGACTCTGTTCTCAAATAAGGACACATTCAGAGATGCTGGGGGTTTAGAGCTTGAATATAATTTTGGGGGAAAACAATTTAACTCATAATAATTGCTTGTATTTTCATTCTGTTCAAAATACATTCTAATTTTTCTTTCTACTTCTTTTTTTTGATTTGTGGATTATTTAACATTACATTTCTTAGTTTTTAAGTATTAGAGAGTTTTTCAATTTAACTTTTAAGAACTTTTTTTTAATGTTTATTTTTGAAGGAGAGAGACATAGCATGATTGGGGGAGGGGCAGAGAGAGAGGGAGACACAGAATCCCAAGCAGGCTCCAGGCTCTGCACTATCAGCACAGAGCCTGGCTTGGGGCTCAAACCCATGAACCACGAGATCATGGCCTTAGCCCAAGTTGGACACTTAACTGAATGAGCCATGATTTGGGTTTGAAAAAAATTTCCATATCTTAACTTTTGAATATGTGGAATGTATTTATAATAGCAGTTCTTCTTTTTAAGTTTATTAATTTATTTTTGATAGAGAGAGAGAGAGAGAGAGAGAGAGAACAAGCAGGGGAAGGGCAGAGAGAGAGAGGGAGACACAGAATCCAAAGTGGGCTTCAGGCTCTGAGCTGTCAGTATAGAGCCCAATGTGGGGCTTGAACCCATGAACCATGAGATCATGACCTGAGCTGATCATGACTGAGCCACCCAGGCACCCCTACAATAACAGTTCTAATGTACTTGTCTACTTGTCCTCTAGTTCTAACAGTGGCTCTGGTTCAGTTTATATTGATTTATTTGTTTTCTCATTGTGAGTCATATTTTCCTAGTTTTTCAGTGCCTGGTCATTGTTTTTCAGTTTTATTGATGTATTATTGACATATAAGAACTATACATATATAAGATATCCATTGTGATACACTGTGAAAGAATTGCTGTAATGAAGCTAATTAACATATCCATCATATAGTTTTTATCTTTTTATTAATGTTTTATTTATTTTTGAGAGAGAGAGAGAGACAGCGTGAGCAGGGGAGGGTCAGAGAGAGAGGGAGACATAGAATCTGAAGACAGCCTCCAGGCTCTGAGCTAGCTGTCAGCACAGAGCCTGACGCGGGGCTCGAACCCACAAACCGCGAGATCATGACCTGAGCTGAAGCCGGACACTCAACCGACTGAGCCACCCAGCCTCCCCAGTTTTTATCTTTAAAGTTTGATTTGGGTTTAAAAAAATCTTCCTTGTCTTAACTTATGGACACATGGAATATATTTGTAATAACAGTTCATTCTTTTAGTTATCCCCTTTTTTGGGTAAAAAATCTTATCAAATTTCAAATATACAGTGCATTGTCATTAATTATAGTCTCCATGCTGTACACTAGGACTCCAGAACTTACTCATCTTATAGCTGAGAGTTTGTACGCTTTGACCAACATCTCCCCATTTCCCCCTACATTCCCAACCCTTGATAACTATCATTTTACTCTCTGCTTTTATGAGTTTGGCTGTTTCCGATTTCACATATAAGTGAGATCATGCAATATTTGTCTCTTTCTGTCTGGTTTATTTCACTTAGCATAATGTCCCTAAGGTTCTTTTATGTGGTCACAAATGGCAGGGTTTCCTTCTGTTTTAAGGCAGAATAATATCACACTGTGTAAACATATCACATTTTCTTTATCCATTCCTCCATCAATAGCTACATAGGTTGCTTCCATAGGGCTACTGTGAGTAATACTGTAACAAACATGAGCGTGTAGATATATCTTCAAGATAGTGATTTTATTTCCTTTGAGTATATACATAGAAATAGGATAGATGGATCATATGGTAATTCTATTTTTTCATTTTTCTGAGGAAACTCCATACGGTTTTTCATAAAAGCTGTGCCAATTTACATTACCATCAGCAGTGTACAAGAGTTCCTTTTCACCACTTCCTCATCAACACTTGCTATCTTTTGTTATTTTGATAATAGCCATACTAATGGGTATGAGGTGTTATTTCATTATGGTTTTGATTTTCATTTCCTTGATATTAAGCCTTCTTATCACACATATACACACACAAATAAATAAGTAGGGTGGGAGGCAACTTTTGGAGGTGATGATAGTTTATGAAATTGATAATGGTGATGATTTCAAGGGCATATGTTTATATTCAGACTCATAAAGTACTATACATTAAATATGTGCAGCTTTTTGTATGTTAATCATAGCTCAGTAAAGTGTTTTTTATTTAAAAATATGTTACAGGAACATACTTTACTATAGTTTTAGTAGGGTTCCAGAAAATATTGTAATTAGATGCATATGCTCAGTCTACCATATTGAAACAGAGACAACATTAGTAACTATTAACTATTAACATTCTTCTAAATATTCTCAGGATAAAAAGATATTCTCAAAAGGTAGACTTGTAAAACCTCAAATTCAAAGTTCTTTTCCCTTTTTCAACTGAAAATAAGGAAAAGTCATCATCACTGAAATTAGGTTTCTCACTTTCCAGAGAAACCTAATTTCTCACATTCTTCTGGAACAGAGGCACATTCAGAGAGGATTGATTATTTGGGGACTTTCATGTGCATTATTATTTTGGAGATGGTTTGGGTTATGGAGTTCTTCTAGAACTCATTCAAGAACTCAAAATATATAAGGAGAATGTTGAAAGTAAGTAGTGTAGTTCTTTAAACATTAATCTGTAATACCTGGAATTGTTTCTTTTGTAGGCTCAAATGCCTGCTCAATCAGCTTAGCCCTATTTTGTTCCAGAACAGATATGCTAAATACTGTGAAATTGGTCTCTGCCAATGACCTTTCTAGTGTGAGCTTGAAATGCTCCCTCCTTTTGTACATTAGGCTCCATGGAATTTTTCATTTAAAAGCAAGGCTTATCTATTTGTACTAACCTGGATAAAATGTTCTCATCATTATTTTTTTAGCATTGTTTACATTTTCCAGTACCAGCATGATCAAGTTTACAAAGTTTTGGCACTCTTTGTAGAGACAATGCTTAAGAAAGGAAACCAGTGTTGCATTACAAATTCTTCATTTTAAATACCCCCTTTCTTTCTTCTGACAAAACTGCAACCAAACAAAAAAGATTGCTCTTAAGAGTTAGAGAGATTAGAATAGTGGAAATTTGTAACTCTTAAAAGTTGTACCAATTGTAGTTTAATTTTTATTGATATTATAGGAAAGTGCTCAAATTTTTTTTTGATGCAAGGTTTCATTTGGGAAGTCCAGACATGCACCAATGAGCCTAGATGAATTTGCTATTTTGTTGTTTGGTAACAATTTGGCTATTTTTATTGAAATAATGTTGGATTTTTCCCCCTTATGGATATTTTTACTATGTGTTGCCAAGTGCCAAAAAGATAGGCACTTTCAAAGTCCATGATAATAGATGCTCACTGTACAGATGATTGTTCCCCCTAATCTTTGCCCTAATTTAAGGGACTAAAACATCATTTGTTAAGTCATTATTGGGAGCAATAACTTCTACATTCTTTGTAAGCCTGCTTTAGGAGAAAGGACTTTTTATTTCTCCTTTTAATTAAAATATACAACTGACTTCTCAAAACACATATGAGTCTAATATAATTTTCTAATAAAAAGGAAGAGCTGCAAGGGAGATTTTATATATGGTTTCTAGAACTACTTAGAAATAAAAAGCAAATGCTATCTTCTTTGAGCACTTATTCCATGGAAGTTTGTGAGTTTAAAGGAGTAAAGAATCAGAACAAATTAAAAACTCAATGTGGGGTGGAGTTACTTTTTGAGGCACTGCCATGAGTTTCCTGGCTTAGCTGGTGGGAGATGTCAAACAATAAACTGAAATAAATGAACACAATAACCAAATAAGAACCATAACTTACACAAGGATGTGTTTTAAGTTTGGGAGAAATAGTTGCTTTGGCTAACAAGGCCCTGTTTTTCAGTTTTGCTTATTAAATCAGAGCAGATATATTGACATGGACTTCAACATACATGTACAGTTCTTCAGAGTGACTCTTCCTAATACTGGAAATTCTTGGCTACTTTCCAGTCCAAGGAGAGGTTAGCCAAAGACTAAAGATTTATTAAGACCACCCAAAATACCAGACTCCACCCCTTCTCTGAATCTGTGCCACTGTAATACAAATGGAGAAAACTTAAAGGGATGGAGGGTGAAGTGGAGGGCAGATGGGAGAGAGGAAGGGAAAAGGGAGACAAAAGAAAATGCAAGTTTTCATCAGATGAAGTTAATTCTCTTTCTGCTTTCTGAATAGATGAAAAGACACAAAACTATTACATCAATTTATTTTATTTTATTTTATTTTATTTTATTTTATTTTATTTTATTTTATTATTTTATTTTAGAGAGAGAGTGCAAGCAGGGGACAGGGGCAGAGAGAGAGAGAAAGATTGAAAGAGAACCTTAAGTGAGCTCCATGCTGAGTGTGGAGCCCGATGGGGGACTTGATCCCACAACCCTGGTACCATGACCTGAGCTGAAATTGACTCAGCTATGCAGCCATCCCAGTTCCTTCTTATCATAGATATTTTCTGTTTGTTGTGCGTAGCCAGAAGAACACATTGTGATTTTCTATAATACTGATATGATGCCAATTGCGGTGGGTGTTTTGGCTATTTCTCAGATTTTATTTTAAAGCATATACAATATTGGGGCACCTGGGTGGCTCTGTTGGTTGAGCATCCAACTCTTGATTTTGGCTCAGGTCATGATCTCAAGATTGGTGAGTTTGAGCCCTACATTGGGCTCCACACTAGCAATGCAGAGTCTGTTTAGGATTCTCTCTCTCCCTGTCTCTCTGCTCCTCCTCTGTTTGCCTGTTCTCTTTCACTCTCTAAATGAATAAACTTAAAAAAATAAAGCATATACAATATTTTTTAGAATGGCTGTTTTAGAAGATTAGTTCTAATATTAGCTCTAAATTTATACTATAATATTTTGCATGGCAGGCAACTATAGAAATTCATTGCATGGCATCTTGAAGTTTTATGGAAAATTCTTTCTCATTGTAATGAATCTTTTTGTTTGGAGGTTTTTGGGTCAAGATGCCGGGTCCAACTCAGATTCAGCTGAACAAAATTGCTTTAAAAGATTCCCACAAATGTTTGTTAGAATCAGTCAAGTGATTAAATACTTCTCAGCAAAACATCCTTAACTGTCCTTTCCAAAGTTGTATCAATTCCTTTCCAGTGAGTCTCCTCAATTTTTTTTTTAACAGTTAAATGGGAGCAGCACAGTGAATAGAAATAGTAAGTAGTTTCATGTGTTGTGCAGGAACTCAGTTATTTTAAAATTTTTTTTTAATTTATTTTTTTTGAGAGAGAGGTGCGGGAGGGTCAGAGAGTATCCCAATCAGGCTTCACGCTGTCAGCACAGATCCCTGACATGGAGCTCAATCTCACAAACCATGAGATCATGACCTGAGCTGAAACCAAGAGTTGGATGCTTAACCAACTGAGCCACTCAGGTGCCCCAAGAACTCAGTTTTTTTTTTTTTTTTTTAACTAGCTGTGAAGTGAATGTGAGATGGAGAAATGCATCAGAAAATATTCCAGGAGATCAAGCAGATCAAATTTAAGGGAAAGAGATTCAGGGAAGCAATTAAATAAGAGACAATGTGAAGAAAGTATTTTGATGGGATGTTAAAAAGAAAAAAAACAGTAAAGGGAGGCCTGGCATGAAGTGTGAAGATTTGGACAAGAGAACTGGATAACTGTTCTCTGGAAGACACAGAAGATCCACGGCTAGTAAAAGAGGGATGGGTGGAAGTTGTAAGACTAACGACAAGAAGAAAGAGATTGAACATAATGGTTATGTCTTGCACATGGTTCTCTTATAACTCTCCGTGTGTGCTCCTCAGCTTTTACACTACAACATTCAGTGCATAGAACTGGTTTATTCACTCCTGTGACTATTGCTCATTTCATATAAACATCCCCCTAGTGGTTTAAATATGTCTGGAAGCAATTATGTTTCTTAGAAGTAACTCTGTGCTTTCTAATTAAGATGCTATGAAAAATGTTGCCAGTCTTAAAAGTCAGACATTTTCTTATTACTGTGAAGAATCCTAAAATTCTCATGAAGAAATTTTGTCCATGGACCCAGGATCTTGGAAACTTCTACATGTATACCTCTAAATATCTATGTACTCTTCTATCTACACAAATAAATACATGTGTGTTAGATGTTCCCATTCTGTTAGGAATATACACATACTTACAAAAACTGGCCTTCATAAATTCATATCTCAACATTCTGAACTTGGGAAAAAAAGAGTTTTATTTTTTTCAAGCAAAGTAAGTTTGAGTTAGAATATTTTACAAACAACAAACACTTCAAATGTCCAAACTTGAAAGACAAATTAAAAGACAAAAATCCACCACTTTGAAGATCTATCACTTTAAATTGTGCATCTTATAACTACACAGTTAAGTTCAAAATTTTAATCCTCAATTCATTGACAATGCAAATTATTTGCCAGCATTTGGAAGTCAAACAGGGTGAGAGGAGAGAGCCTTTACATATTCCAGGTTTAATATCTAAGCACCAGATGGAAACAATTCTACAATGAAAGAAAGAAATCTGTTAGGATATTTTGGAGATCTGTTCAGTTCAGCAGCACGTCACTGGTTATGGAGGCCAATTTCTCAGAGGACTTATTTGAATTGCAGATACTGAAGTAGTGCACTAATTTAACCCAGAAAATGCTGAATTTTGGACTTCTTTTAAATTTTAATAGTTGTTAGGGTAGAAAAGTACCCATTTTTATTTCAATAATGACTCTTGTATACCTGAAGCAAAGTATTTTGAGGCAGATAAGCCAGAAAAGGAGTGATTTTTATTGAAATTGAAATACAAATAAAATTGAAATAATGAAAAGTTTTACTGTTAATATCTACAACTATGACCATTTTAAGGGAATTATGAAATCATCTATATTTAATTTTTGCTATGAAAATCTTTTTCCAGAACAGTTTATGACATTTCATACTGAGGGATTTGAAACAATTAACAACAATTAAAACTAGGCCATGAATCTTTCAAAGAGTGATTTTTAAGTGAATCTGAGTAGAAACAAAGAGCAAAAAATCTGCTTGGTAAATAATGGATGGCTGAGCTTTGACAGTGAAAGACTAGGGACTAGTGGGATATTAAGCAATAAATCTCTGAGGGGGCCTCTTTCATATTCATACCTGTGTTTTCTGGCAAAATAAGTGTCAAAATTTGCAGCCATCTGACAGCAAAATTATGCATTACATGGTGAATTATAGATTTTGGATGAAATCCAACTCAAATACTTTCATAAGAACTTGACATGATAAACAAAACACATTGCTTTTCCAAACTGCAGCTTGTTTAAAATTAAAAAAAAACACACAAGATATTACTATTATAATAGGTGATCAGAATGTCAATGCTCCTCACTCCCATTACTAGATTTTTATTTTATGAAAACTTGCGAGAGGACTGTATCTATACACAAAGTGCCAAGAGTTTAAAATAAATGAGGACTGAACTAATGGAAAGCAGGCAGTGAGTAAAAAGCTTGTTCATATACTTTGTTGGATGCGGGGAATAGGGAGAGTCTTTTCAGGGAGCAAAGGGAGTAGAATATTCAGTTTTCATCTCTCTGATTTGGTCCAACTCTCTCTGCCGTGTATTTGGACATTTTGGCAGAGAGATGGAAATAAGGCAAGGAGAAATGGAAAAGAGTTTAGAGACAGCAAAGAGGAACAGAAGAGGAATGTTATAAGGGAATAATGGTAAAGAAATTCTCATTCTCTTCAATCATCCACAATGTTGAGTTCTTGGTTCCTAGGTAAAGGACATTACTCAGTGTTCATTTTCCAATGAGTCATGTCTTTGAGACAGTTAACCTACCTTCATAATATTAAATTTAGGGAACAATCTGAGACTGACAGGAAAACAGATTCCATGGTGCTGGGGTTGTATCTGAGCAATTTAGAGGGTCAAGAAGAGTAAACTTACTCATCTGGACACTACTTCTAGGCATTCAGGTCCCACATCTACAGCATTCAGGTCCCACATCTACAGCATTCAGGTCCCACATCTACAGCTAACTGTGTGAGCTAACCACATGTGTTTTTTTCTTCGTGCTATACTATTCTATCCTGGAAAACATGGAGATTGGTTGGTTTGATTTCTGAGTTGTCTTCAAACTCTGAAAATCATGGATTCCATGTTTGCTTTATTCTAAGACTGAGACACCTGTACTCTCAGTGTCCTGAATAAATTAAATAGCTGGCAGAGGCCTGTGAATATGTAAATGCCCTTTCCCTTTTACCAGGCTTTCTTATTTCTGTTCTCTGTTCTGTAGAATTGTAGAAATCTATGCCTTATAAATTTTGCATTTGGAAAATATTGATTGGACAACTCCGTTTACCACTTGACCTATTGTTTGACTTCATTATTGAACATAATCAGTTTTTCTGGAATCATGGAGATACTTTGTGCAGATTGTAGAAGTGTTTGATGGAGTAGGGAGTTTTGTTTGCGAAGGCTAAATGCAAAGTGTTGAAAAGTGGGGTACTTGTGATTAAGGTAGGGATAGGGGAGTTAGGTCAATAGTGGCCAGTCTTACATATTGGATGGAATTCTTTCCCAGGGTGTGTGGGGGGGTGGGGAGGTATTTTCTTTTAAGCTGAGAACTACTTGTCAGTGTGTTCTGGAGGCATGATTCTCATACTGTACGTTCAGAGAGTTAGCTCTTGATTCTGATTTTACATTAGTCATTGGGGTGTGTTATTCCTGGTACCCACTTTGTTCTGTGTTAGTAAGGTATAAACCTATATAACCTCTCTGCACTAAACCATAGAATTGAGGAAGTTTAGAGATGGAGTACATCTTATGGGTGATCTTTTCTAATTTACTGCTTAGAGATGATTACAGCATAGTAAAATGGTTATTAAAACGGGCTTGGAATAAAAATAGTGTATTCCCTAGCTTCTTTGCCTTTTAGCTGGTGACTTTGGGCATTTTTTTGGTAATCCAGCTGTCATTTATTTATTAAAAACTTTAAAAATAAAACTTGATTGAGATATAATTCACGTGTAAAATTCACCCTTTAAAATGCATATTTACAGAGTTGAGCTGCCATCATCACCATCTAATTTTAGAGTATTTTCATCACTGCAAAGAGAAAGCCCATACCTACTGGCAGTTCTTTCCATTTTCCCCTACTCACAGACTTGCTTTAATGTAGCGTTAGCTTTTCAAGGTCATCCATGTTATAGCATGTATCAGTATTTCATTCCTTTTTGTTACTGAATAATATTCCATGCTGTGGATATGACACATTTTATTTATTCATTCATCAGTTGGTGGGCATTTTGGACTGTTTCTACTTTGTGGCCATTGTGAATAACTGCTGTGACATTCCTATTCATTCCTGAAATGCTGTTATGACATTCCTGTGCAAGTTCATTTGTCTTGGTTATATATTTAGGAGTGCAACTGCTGGGTCAGATGGCAACTTTATGTTTAGTTTTGAGGAATTTCTGAACCATTCCCAAGTGACTGTGTAATTTTAAATTTCTACCAGCATTGCATGAGGGTTCTAATTATTCCACACCTTCACTAATACTTGTTGTCTGTCTTTTTTATTATAGCCATCCTAGTGTGTGTGAGTTGATACCACATTGTGGTTTTGATTTGCATTTCTCTAATGACTAATATTGTATAAATTCAGAAATATCTTGAAATACTTTGTCTATTTTTAAATTGGGTTGATTATATTTTTGTTGCCGACTTACAAGAATTCTTCGAACATTCTGAATACAGGTCCCTTATGAGATACATGATTTGCAAATATTTCTTTCATTCAGTTTGTTTTTTCATTTTCTTGATGGTGGACTTTGAAGTGCAAAGCATTTTAATTTCGATAAAGTGTAATTTATCTATTTTTGTTGTTTGTGAATTTGATGTCACATCTAGGAAAGCATCATCATTTGATGTCACATCTAGGAAAGCATCATCTAATCTAAGGTCCTAAAATTTTACTCTTATGTTAATTTTTCTTTTTAAGTTCATTTGTTTAATTAGAGAGAGAGGAAGAGAGAGAGAGAGAGAGAGAGAGAGAGAGAGAGAGAGAGAATGAGTGGGGGGGGGTGGCATAGAGAGAGGGAGAGTGATGCTCTGGCAGTGCAGAGCCTGAAGTGGGGCTTGAACTTATGAACTGTGAGAGCATGATCTGAGCCAAAATCAAGAATTGGATGCTTAACTGATGCCCCTCCTGTGTTTATTTCTAAGAGTTTTATTGTTTTAGATTTTACATTTAATTCTGTGATTCATTGTAAGTTAATGCTTGTATAATGTATGAGGTAAGGGTCTAACTTCATTCTTAGGCATGTAGATATCTAGTTGGCTCAGAATTCTTTTCAAAAAGATATATATATATATATATATATATATATATATTTTACCTGTTGAATTGCTTTGACACCCTTGTGAAAATTAATTGACCATAAATGGAAAGTGTATGTCTGGATTTACAATTCTTTTCCATTGATCTATATATCTGTCTTTATACTAGTACCATACTGTATTAATCACTGGAACTTTGTAGTTAAGTTTTGAACTTTTAAGTGTGAGTCTTCCAACTTTATCCTTCCTTTTAGAGATTGTTTTGGCTAATCTGGGTCCCTTGCAGCCATTTGAGTTTTAAGATCAGCTTGCCAACTTTTTGTAAAAAGGGTAGCTGACATTGAGATAATGCATATATTGAATCTAGATTAACTTGGCAAGTATAGCTATCTTAAGTCTCAATCCATGAACAACATATGATACCTCTCCATTTTAGTGAGGCAGTGTGAATGAGGGAGAGGAGCAGAGAGAGAGAGAGAGAATCTTAAGCAGTTTTCATGCTCAGTGTGGAGCCCAAAGTGGGGCTCAATCCCACAACTCTGGGACCATGCCCTGAAATCAAGAGTTAGACACTCAGCTGACTGAGCCACCCACGTGCCCCTCATGTACAAGTCTTATACAAGTCTCAAGTATTTTATTTTTTGATGCTATTGTAATAGAGTTGTTTTCTTAATATGTTTCTCAGATATTATTGCCAGTGTGTATAAATATAACTGATTTTGCATATTGAATTTGTATCCTGTAACCTAGCTATACTTTTTTTTGTGGATTTTTTTTTTAAGATTTTCTAAATACAAGATTATGTTACCTGTGAAAGGAGATCATTTTACTTCTTCCATTTTAATCTGAATGATTTTTATTTATTTTTTTCTTGCCTAATTGCCATAGCTAGGACCTCTACTACAATGTAGAAGTGTGAGTAGATGTCTTTATCGTGTTCCTGACCTTAGAAAGAAAGCATTTAGTCTTTTATAATTAAGTATGATGTTAACCGCTGCCATTTTGTAGATGGCCTTTATCCGGTTAAGGAAGCTCCTTTCTGTTTCACATTTGTTATGTTTTTATCATGAAAAGGCGTTGAATTGTTTAATGAATGTCATCTATCAAGATGACCATGTGCTTTTTGTTCTTTATTATGTTAATGTGGTATATCACGTTCATTGATTTTCATTTGTGGTACCTGTTTTCACTCCTGCGGTAAATACTACTTAGTCATGATATATAATCTTTTTTTTTTTTTAATGTTACTCCGTTTGGTTTGCTGCTATTTTGTTGAGGATTTTTCATTATATTCGTAAAGGTCATTGGTCTGTAGTTGTCTTTTGTTACAGTTTGGTTTTAGTATCATGGTAGATGGTAAAATAGAATGTGTTGGGAAGTGTTTCATCATCTTGTGTTATTTGGAAGGATTGTGAAGGATTTGTATTCATTCTTATAACACTTTAACAAGTGAAGCCATCTGAGTCTTGCCTTTTCTGGGTGCGACTTTTTTTGATTACTAATTCAACCTTTTTTACTTATCTGTTATGATTTTCTGTTTTTTCTAGAGGATGTTAGGTCTGTTATGATTTTCTGTTTTTTCTAGAGTAAGTTTTTGTAGTTTGTAATTTTCCAGGAATTTGTTCATTTCCTCTGGCTTATCCAGTTTGTTAGTGTACTGTTGTTTGTAGCATTCCTTTTTAATCTCTTTTAAAAAAATTTCTGTACGTTTGAAAATAGATGTCCCTTCTTTTATGCCTTATTTTAGTAATTTTAATATCTCGTTTTCCTTGTTCAGTTTAGCTAAAGGCTTGATATTTTCAAATAAATTTGGTTTTGTTGATTTTTTTCTATTGCTTTTTTTCTGTTTTATATTTCATTTATTTCTGCTCTGACCTTTATTATTTCCTTCCTTCCACTTGCTTTGGTTTCAGTTTGCTCTTCTTTTTCCAGCTTCTAAAGGTCAAAGTCCTATATTACTTATTTGAGGACTTCATTTTTTTAATACAGACATTTACATCCATAACTTTTCCTTTAAGCACTTTGTTAGCAGCATCCACAAATATTAATGATATTTTGTTTATTTTTTCATTCACTTCGAAGGATTTTCTAATTTGTCTTATGTTTTCTTTTTTGTCCCATTTTTTAGGAAGTTGTTTAATTTTACTTGTTTGCAAATTTCCCAAATTTCCTCCTGTTACTGATTTCTAACTGTATTCCATCACAGTTGAAAGGTATACTTTGTGTGATTTAAATTCTTTTAAATTTATTGAGGCTTGATTATGACCTAACATGTGGTCTGTTGTGGAAATGTTCCATGTATAGTTGAGTAGATTGGGTATTCTGCTATTGTTGGGTAGTATTCTATAGATTTCTTAGGTCTAATTGTTTTATAGTGTTGTTCAGATTTCTGTTTTGTTCCTAATATTCTGCCTAGTTGTTGTATTCATTATTGAAAGTGGGGTACTGGAGACTGTTTTGTTGAAGTGTTCATTTCTTCATTCAATACTGTCATTTTTGTCTGAATGAATTTTGGAGCTCTTTTATTAAGTGCATATATGTTTATAATTGTATGTTTTTCTAAAGAATTGCTTTCTTTATCATTATAATACGTCCTTCCTGGCTTCTGGTTTCATTTTTTTTCTTAAGTATTTGTCTTATATATTTTTTCAAATTTATTTACGTTGAGAGACACAGAGAAAGCACGAGTGAGGCAGGGGCAGAGAGATGGAGGGAGACAGAGAATCCCAAGCAGGCTTCTCATTGCAAGCGGGGAGCCCAATGTGGGGCTCAAATTCATGAAATGGTAAGATCATGACCTGAGCCAAAACCAAGAGTCAGAGGTTTAACCAACTGCACCACCCAGGTGCCTTGCATTTTTTCTCATAATATGGTCACTCCAACGCTCTTTTTGTTTACCATTTGCATGGTATATCTTTTTTCATCCTTTACTTTTGATTTATTTGTGTCTTTGAATTTAAAATGTGTTTCTTGTAGAAATATATAGTTGAATAATTTTTCTTTTTATTCATTTTGCCAGTCTGTCTTTTGATTGAGGTGTGTGTTGCATTTGCATTTGATGTCATTACTGATAAAGTTGGATTTATGTCTACCATGTTGGTATTTGTTTTCTCTATGTCTTATGTTGTATTTTATTCCTCCATTTCTCTATTACTACCTTCTTTTTTAAAAATAGACATTTTCTAGTGTATCATTTTCATTTCCTTATTGCTTCTTCTATATTTTTGAGTTATTTTATTAGTTGGCCCAGACATTATTCTTAATATCTTAACTTCAAATATTTTAATTTGGATTAATACCAACTTGATTTCAATATTATACAGATACTTTGCACCATTGTAGTTCTATTCCCTCACTCCTTCTTTGTGTTAATATTGTCAAAATATTATAGAAGTGTTTTTAAACTTTGGTTTCCTCACCTGGAAAAAATAGACATAACTGTAATTCTGATCTCAAGGTGTCACTGTTACTACTAAATGACACAATCCATATGATGCTAACATAGCACAGTTCCTGGTCCAGATTCAAAAAAATGTTTTATAAATTTGGTGAGGTATGCACCACTTTTAAAAATTCTCTAGGTGAAGGGCCACTTGGTTGTACACTTTTTAAAATACTCTAAGTGAAGGGTTATTCACCAGCTAAGAGAGGTTTTTTTCCCATTGTTAAACAGCCTTGTTTTCACATTCTAATTCAGATCCTTGTATTTTCTACATGTTGATTCTAGACTAATCTAGAATAATATAAATGAAGTTTTTCTGCCCCTGCTGCCTGGCAATGCTTCATGTATCTTCTCTAAACTAACAATATTCAGATTATCAGCCCTTCCACAATGGGCATTGTCCTGAGAATTCTCCCTCTTCAGATTATTTTCCTTTATGTTGATCAAAATTGTCAATATATTCTATAAATATGAAGCTTAAAACTAGTTCTATTATAAAATGGTTTGAACTGGGACACTCAAAAGGTGTTTGTGAGATTTCATACCTCTAAATCCCATTGACAGCTATAAAAACAGACACTTGATAGAGCATGCATCATTCTGTAACCCTTGAAACTCCATGTACTTGTTCTTTCTCTGTCTCCACTGTATGCTTTCAGTTAAAAAAACCCCAAAAGACCTCAGAGATTATTGAAAATGTGCTCTGAGAACCTTGAGAGAAACTCATATACTAGATATCCATAGTAAAATAAGGGAGTGCATGTTTCATTGAGGCATAAAATTTATTAGTCATTCCCCTTCACAGATATAACTCATATTCAACCTATTTGAAAGTTATTACTTTCCTCTCATGATTTTTTTATACATACAATATATCTCTATAATTTTCTTTTTAGCCATGGAAAGATAACTGAAAAGCACCCAATATTCTCCCCTTTACAGGTATTTATATTCAGTTATATATTGGAAGTCAGAATTCATAGAACTTTACCCCTAAGTGGAATTTCTCATCATACTCTCTACTTATATTTTGTCTACCACACATTCTTCATGGTTTATAGGAACCTTGGAATCCTGAAAATTCAACCAATATTGATGAATTTCCCCACCTGGTCCCCCAACTCTCAGAGTCTCCAGTGGTCTCATGGTTTTATGAAAATGAAAATGGATGCTTCTAACAATTACACACACTCAGAAAAGAGTGAAGGAAGGCTGCATTTTAGCTTTACCAGTTAGTGAAAATTTTCATCAGATTCTAAAATCATTGAAACCAGGGACCATCTTTGAGGTTCCAGAGGTTAGGCAAGTGTCTGGCCTAAAAAAGGCCTAACACCTAGGACACAAAAACAAAATCTACTGCAACAGTTAGAATTGGATGAGAATTCCCTTATTGGGAAGGGATATAAGAGAATCTTTTGTTAAGGTTGGAAGACAATCTTTTAATGGCCTTTGCTTAATTAAATAGACACAGTGTGGAATAAAGAAAAGAATAGTCTTTTTTGTTAAAAAAGTCCTTAAATTTCAGCCTTGCCATTTTCTAGCCATTTGAACATGGACACAGTAACACACTCAGTAAGGAGTAGCAATTATCATGAATAAAAAGGAATAATGATCATTTCCTAGACAATTACTGATAGTCCTTGATTTTTAAAGTTCTACATAACAGAGTTCCACATTTATTTTTTCAGTGGAGTTCACTGGAGTTCTGTGTCATAATATATCACTGTTTTTTTATAATTACAAGGCTGGCATGTCAAGTGAATATAGAGCTTTGTGGCTAGCAGACGGAATGTAGTAACCAACGTGGCATTGGACACTAGACCAAGCTAAAACAATTGTAAATATAGATCTCTGAGGTAAGACTCTTAATATAGTTTGTTTCAAGAATAGTTCACAGTGAGATCTATATTCATCTCACTCTTTATTTGACAAGTGTTTTAGAGGCCATTGATTTCATGACATGTACGGTATAGACAGAAATAAGACTGGATAGGGCAGTACTATGTACCTGGTGGTGTTTTTATGGTTTGCTTACTCTGAACACTAAAACCTTGACTTAACCATTAGAAAGTATATAGATCTCATTCAAGGTAGGTATCTGATAGTCCTTATAGTAGCTACAGGTTTCTTTAATTTGTGACTTAAAAAAAAACAAGTTTACATATTTATTTTTGAGAAAGAGAGAAGCAGAGAGAGAGGGGGGAGAGAGAATCCCAATGTGGGGCTTGATCCTATGAGAAAATGACCTGAGCCATAATCAAGAATCGGATGCTTAACTGACTGAGCCACCCAGGCACACTTTAATTTGTGACTTTTTGCAGATGGCAAAAGAAATCCTGTATTATGTGATGGAAGGAAGCCTAATTATAAACAACAGCTATAATTAATGTATCTTAGGGTTCTGATAAAATATGTAATTTATTTTAAGAGACATGAGAGTCATTTTCTAAATTTGATTCTGGTCTTGTTTGAATATCTTTTTCTTCTTTTGGTGTACTTCAGCCTTCTGAACTGGTTTT
Organism: Cryptoprocta ferox; assembly: GCA_028646485.1. Classification (NCBI taxonomy): domain Eukaryota; kingdom Metazoa; phylum Chordata; class Mammalia; order Carnivora; family Eupleridae; genus Cryptoprocta; species Cryptoprocta ferox. The sequence continues at coordinate 24,994,087 of CM053573.1, forward strand.
TGTTCTACTCTCTTCTATACTGTGATGTTACATTTTTTTTTTTTTACCTGGGCTCTAATTTTCAGTCTCTACTAATGGACATACTCAAAGTGCACCCTTTATCACTTTTGTAAATTGTTAGAGATGATTGCCTTCTTCTCTAAGTTTGCTAGAATTCTTGCTTCTAGTGTATATATTTTCAAAATGAATTTCCTCTCTGCTCATAAGGCACCCTCTTTTTCTCTGTTCTGACCAGTATGGTTTTTTTATGTGCTGCATTCTTTGCTGCACTACACATGGGAGAGGTGGGTTTTAACATTTGATTGGGAAAATATCTTCCTGATTGGGGTCCAAGATGCAAAAGCACTCTTTTCTTTTTCTCAGAATTACTTCTTTTTGTTAACGTCATTACACGTAACCAAAATGCAGCAGATCAGAGGATTCTTCTGTGAAAATTTTTTCTAATTAGTATTGTGAAAGTTGTACTCACTATGAGTAAGCCACCATAGGCTAGATTATATTGCATTGCAAACGAATCTCAGTAGCTTAAAATAATAAATGCTATGCATCCATTATTGTTGACCAAAGGCTCTGCTCTCTCCTCAGTCTGACAGAGGCACGATTTCAATATATGCTTTCATGATTGCCAAGTTAGGAAGGAAATGTGGCAGAGTGCATGCCGACACTTAGAATTTCTGCTTCAAAGTGTTGCATGCCACTTTTATTCATATTTTGCTGGCCAAAGCAAGTCACATGGCCACACTTCATATCAAGGGGCAAGAAAGGTAGGATCCACCAGATGTGCAGAAGTGGGGAGAGCCAGAGAGTAAAAATTACAACTTTAATAGCAGATGAGAGATCTAAAGCCTAGTGAGGGTATGCAACATATTCAAGATCATCCAACTGTATTAATTATCTCAGCAGCAATGACAGGACAGGATCTTGGATGAACTTTATCATGGCACACAACTTATGTACTTCTTGACTGAAATGGACCTGATAAAGTCACATGGTTTTTAAATGGTGAGCTGAAGGAGAGCAATTGCAACCCCAAACAATAGTTCAAGGATGCAGTGATATTCAATAATGTAGTCAAATAACATGCTATAACTGTGGCTTGTGGGAAAACAAGCAACAGATGGGCTAGTTTGCACACAGCATCCAAAGATGAGTAGAGATTTCTGAGCAAACTTTGAACTGTTCATAGTACCCACAGGGAGAAAGCAGAAGACGACATGTGATGAAAAAAAGCAGGTGCAGTGGGCTATCACAGAATCATTTTTAAATGAACACTAAATACAGAGTAACTCTATGTTATTCCTCTTTTTTTCCATGGCCCCACCAGTCCCTCCATGGTAATCAGGAACAATGGCGCTTTCCCTGAGGAAGAAGGATCACAGTCTAGAGAGACTGTCTTTAACATGTTGCCAGGAGCACACATTCCTCATAACAATAAAGCATTAGAAAATATCGTGTAACAGTGAGTATAACCTTAATTAAAATCTTTCCTGTTAAATCTATAGTCAAAATGCAAAATTAGTAGCATTTTTTTCTGTCACTTTTAATGGTTTTGGAATCTTTCCAAACTTTCTTTCTTTCTTTTTCTTTCTTTCTTTCTTTCTTTTCTTTCTCTTTCTTTCTTTCTTTTCTTTTTCTTTTTCTCTTTCTTTCTTTCTGATTATGATAAATCAGATTAGACTTGCTAAAGTAGAAATGTTTACATTTCCTAAGAAGCCGTATGTTTCCCTCAATATTGGATGTGACATACTTGCCCTGTAATATATTCAGGTGGAATTGAATTCAAACTTGAAATGTGTTTACTTTTATATTCATTACACAAGCCTTGAAGAAGTTTGGCATCCACAAGAGTGCATTTTCATCTCACTAGATGGAGAAAAAGTATTTCTAAAAAATGTCACTTCCTCAGCTTGATTTGAAATCACACCTTTTGGAAGTTCAGTTTAAGTTCATAATTATCAGTGGATCATTTAAAAAAATAGCCAGTTGAGTTGGCTGGGAATTAAGTCTTTCTAATTTACTTACTCATTACTATTTTTACATGAGCTTAAGTGTTTAATTTTTAAGTGTTTATAGAAACTGGAAATTTTTTTTCATGGTACAAAGATTATTTAGATAAAAGTTGAAACATTTAAAATTGTAATATACTCAAGCATATCATTTGTATCACACTTATTCATGTTTAAAATGCTCTGACATTTTGCTGATTTTTATAACAAAGTAAAACTGAATAACATTTATATCCATACATTCAAGTTTAGACAAGGAATAGTGGGAGGTCTGCTTTCTTTTTGTCTGAAAACTTCTGTGCTTTTTTTATATGGTAATACAAAATGTACATTATTATAGATGAAGCAGTTTTGTAATAGTCATTTGTAAAACGATTCCAGTTGGTCTATTTCAGAGGATACAGCATCAGTTTTCTCTGTTCTTTCAAGACCAGTTTTGAGCACTCCTTTAGTTATACATTGCTGTGCTATAAACCACCTTAAAACTTACTGGCTTAAAACAACAAACATTTTATTACTTATGATTCTATGGATCAGAAATTCAGGCAGAGCCCAGTGGAGATGGCTTGTCTCTGTATCACTTGGTGTTGGCTAGGGTAGTTCAGCTGGGGCTAAAGGATCCAACATGGCCTCACTTACATATCTTGGACCTTGGTGCTGAATGTTGACAGGGCATCTCGATTCTCTTCCATGTGTCTTGCCTCTTTACGTCTCTCATCTCTCCTCTTTAGTTGTTTTGCCTGAGTTTCTTTACTTGAAAGGTGAATTCTGAAGAAACAAAAGCAAAAGTTGCAAGACCTTTTAAGATTTAACACTTCTCATTGCACAGAGTCACTCGCACCATATTCTCCTGGTCAAGCAAATCATGAAGATATCCTAGATTGAAAGAGAGTAGAAATAGACTCTGCTCCTTGATGAGAGCACATGGGAAAGGAGCAGTTGTAGCCATTTTGGGATACAGTATACCACAAACACAAATGAATGAGTTACATTTTTAAGGCTATTACGATACACTCCTTTGCCCAAATTATAACCTGGAAGTTCACTGTATGAATGTCTATATCTTTGTATTTTTGTTTGATAGCTATTGAATGTCTCATGTCTCAGTAAATTGAAGTGAACACTTCATCATCCGCTCTTTCAAATCTTTGGCAGTTTGATGTGATTTGGTGTATGCTTTATAAAATGGATGAGTGTAGGGACATGATTAGCAGTATCAGAGACATTCATTCACCAGATACATCTTGAATACTCTCCATGGTTAAGTTACAATTCTGGACATTGTATATAGAAATAAAGATGGATACAAGATGGTTTTTATTGCATGGTATTTGAATTATTGGTCACAGCTTTTCACTCTCTTGAATTGATTCTGTGCATTCAAAGCCTTGTCTGGGGCTGATAGGGGTGGGATGTACTTCCCTGGCCCTCTGAATTTGAGTTTGTCTATATGACTTGCTTTTGGCAAAAGGAAGAAAGTATAGCACAAAATGTGCTTGTGTAGTGGGGTTTGACTTATTTCTCTTCCATGATTATGAGTAGAAACTGGGCCTCAGAAGTAATACACACACAGACCTATGGAAGGATTCAAGCTCAGCTGAATCCATGGCTTGAAGCAGAACTGGCCAGTAGAGTGAGGCTCCTTAGGCCAACTACCAGGTGACCCACAGATCTATGAGAAACCATGGTTACTGTTGTATACCTTTGAGAATTTGTGGTGGTTTTTCTATATACAAAAGCTGCTTGAAACAAATAATATTCCATTCTGTAGGGAAGACACATAAACAGAGGATTGTACCACAATGCAGTACATGTAGCAATAGAGATGTCCACGGAAGGGTACCTACTCCATTTTTTTCTGGGAATGTGTGGATGTTAGTGAGGCATGAGGAAGATGTCCTGGAAGGAGGTGACACAAAGCTGAGTCTTAAAGAAAAAAAGAAGGGATATGTAAGAGTTTACCAAGGAGGAGAAAATATTGCAGGTCAAAACTGAGAATGAGCAAAGGGATGGGGTAAAGCTCCAATACGTTGTGAAGACAACTATAAAAGCAGTTCACTTTACCATAAGTTTAGTAAGTGGGACAACTCTATTTGCCAAGAGACCCAAACTCTAAAATTGGCTTTGCAATCTATTTTCATTCTGAGAGATTTGTAGACTGCTAGTAACTAGGAGTGACATGAACTTTGTTATTCTGGCTAAACAGTGTAGAATACATGCTCTACTAAAATTAATATGAATAATATCTCATTGTTTCTGCCCTTACAAATAATTAAGTTACATTTCAGTCAAATATTTCAAATGCATAGTCAAAAGAGGCACAGATGGTAATTGTAGACATGACTTAAAGGAGGAAGTTGATCAATTGAATATTAGCAAGTAACATTACTGCTGGTATTTTATATACAAATTATGGGTAGTCCTCCTTTCAAATAGTAGCTTTAAAAATAGTTTATAAGTCACTATGTTAGATATCATTATAACGTTATACCAGCAGGGAACAGTTTTTAGACTTATGGGTAATGTGTTTGTTTCATAGGTAAAGATGTCATATGATGCTTTTTTTTTTAATTAAAAAAATTTTTTTATGTTTTATTTATTTTTTGAGAGAGAGAGAGAGTGCGAGCAGGGGAGGGACAGAGAGAGAGGGAGAGACAGAATCCAAAGACAGGCTCCAGGCTCTGAGCTAGCTATAAGCACAGAGCCCGATGTGGGGCTCGAACCCACGAACCGTGAGATCATGACCTGAGCTGAAGTTGGACGCTCAACTGACTGAGCCACCCAGGTGCCCCTTTTTTATTAAAATTTTTTTAATGTTTATTTATTTTTGAGAGAGAGAGAGAGAGAGAGAGAATGGGGGAAGGGCAGAGAGAGAGGGAGACACAGAATTGAAGCAGGATCCAGGCTCCAAGCTGTCAGCACAGAGCCCGATGTGGGCCTCAAACTCATGGACTGCGAGACCATGACCTGAGTCACTGTCAGACGCTTAACCATCTGAGCCACCCAAGTGTCCCAATTCTTATTTTAACTTTAGAACTGAAGGGGCCTTTCAACATCTTTTATTGCTAATTTAGACCTTAATTTTCTGGCCCTGCCATTTGTTAGCTATGATAATTTGGGCAAGTTTCTAACCCTTTTTCTACCTCATCGGTAAAATGGGAAAACAATTCTTACTGTATATAGAATTCTTCTGATGACTAAATGAGATCTTACAGCATGCTCTGTAACAAATGACAAGCACCCCATAAATGTTAGCCACTGTTATTTTCATAATCACCATAATAACATAATAATTACTGTTGTTAGTTAATCTTATGGTTGAAGAAAGGAGAGTCCTGGAGAGCTTCAAGAACTTGGACAAAGGTGTATGCTTAGCAGCTTCAGAGCCTGAAAGAGACTTTGGTCACTGACTCCTATGTCATGCTTTTCCCTGAAGGAGGCTGCCCCTTACAAGGTTCTCAAGAAGTTCATGGTGAAGGTGAAGAGTGATTTGGGAAACCACCACACTGGTGAAACTGCCTTTCAACTGAAAGGACATGAATTACTAAATGTCGATATCAAAGGGATTGGTAATTGTCCCCAAATGTATATATGTAATCAAACACAAACACACTAATTCAAATAATTGCATTACGATTAAACTTTTCTTTCTGGGAATCCTCCATTTACGATAAGCAATTTCACTTGCAGTTTGAAAGGTTTTGGTCAAATTCCAACAAAAGAGGTAGAAAATTTTCACATCAGACTATCGGACCCCTTATTAAAGTTAAACAAAAAAAATGGTGCTATTTAGTTTAAAGAACATAGCTCTTTGGCACTTTCAATTTTATCCAAATGACTGTATGCAGCCCTACTTCAATTTAGTTCTAAAAGTAAAATTAGAAAAGCTAAACATTAAATCTTATAAAGAAATATAATTTGATTCAATGTCATTAGTAGCCAGTATAAAATAGAGGAGAACATGGAGGTGGCTTAACTGCTTCCATGCGGAATAAAACATCAGCCCTGAAAACGTTCAGCTACCCGCTCCCAGCTGTACCTGTCGAGACTCACTTTTACTCATTAGCTCAGTCATTTCACGGTATACCATTTTAAGGATACATATGTCTCCTATTAGCCATAATGAAATAATGGGGAATGTGTGGTAATATGATAGCAAAATTCAGTAAAAATTCTATTTGAACTTAATTCTGTGGGATATGAACATAACCCACAAAGGAGTACTCTGATCTACAGTGAAGAATAATTTGCCTACTGCTCTGGTTCGCAATTAATGAAAAGTCCTCAGGAAATCCCAATTTCTGATTAAAGAGAGTTGATTATGATTAATGTATCCAAATTAACTGCCAAAAAGGAAGCCACCTCATAATTATCTACATTGTTCCTTCAGTTTTAAATTCCTAAGGCTACTCATATCTGTGCTTTTTTCTTTAATCCTTAAAGATGTATATTTCGTTTTTTAACTTTTTGATTAGAAAGACAACAATTGCCCTTTGTTTCTTTAGAAAATATTCAAAGTCTTATGAATTTTTTTTCTCTCCTTTACATTCTTCTCTAGAAAATAGTATAACTGGTATTTTCAGCAGTTATAAACCAGGATACCAACTTCAAATGCAATTGGTCTAACCTTACAAGCACTGCCTCACTTGAGAGTACTTACTCTTTGCCATTGCACTGTGCTTCTTTCCATGATACTTGGTTGAACTTTGGTGGAACAAAAGACACATTTCCAGGCAGATGTGGCAGGGAGGGCTACTATTTCATTTTTCAGTCTAGTTCCCTAAAGTAAATTTGTGTGGACCAGATTTTTGTAGCATTATGTTTTTGCATTTTTCAGGGTATTTGCAAATATATATATGTGGGAAATTTAGACATGTTGCACCAAGGTCTGTAAACTGGATGCTGTTTTTAAGCTGGAATCTTTCCAAGTGTAGTATTTATGAGAGGGTCTACTTCTATTGAAATTACATACATATTTTAAAAGCAAAAGAGGGTAGGGCACCCTGATGACTCAGTCAGTTGAGCATCCAACTGTTGATTTTGGCTCAGGCTATGATCTCATGGTTCGTGAGTTTGAGCCCTACATTGGGCTCTGTGCTGACACTGCGGAGCCTGCTTGGGATTCTCTCTCTCTCCCTCTCTTCCTGCCACTCCCCCACTCATGCTGTCCCACTCTCGCTCCCAAAATAAATAAACTTAAAAAAAAAAAAGCAGCAAGAGGGTATTGCAGTTTGTAAGCTATAGTAGTGAGTGTAGAAGTTAGTCAAAAGAATTCATATTTACTTCTCCAAATAATTCAGTTAGCTTATAGAATATTTTTCTTCTATAGGAATTTCTTTCAATACTTCAATTATATTTTTGTCCTAATACATTTCATGAGTTACCAAGGATTGCAGTAGAAAATTTAAAAACACATAAACAAAAAGAAAAGCCAATCAAAATTTTATTATCTAGGTATAAGCACCTTTAATATTTTGGTATTTTGTCACATACAATTTTGTATTTAAAAACAGTATGCATATATCATTTATTCTAAAATAAGTCTGTATTATAATAAATATTGCTTTGTAGACTACATTTGTTCTATTTTTTAAGTTTATTTATTTATTTTGAGAGAGAGAGTGAGCACAAGTGGGGGAGAAGGACACAGAGAATCCCACGCAGGCTCCATACCATCAGCACATAGCCTGTGGGGCTTGAACTTGAACTGTGAGATCATGACCTGGCCAATATCAAGAGTTGAACCCTTAAAGACTGTGCCACTCAGGTGCCCTTGTAGCCTACATTTAAAAATGTTATGGTATATATTGGAATTTTTCATAGCAATGAAAATATTGCTATATATTTATTTTAATGGCTGTATAGTATTTTCTTGCATAAAAGTACCATTATTTATCTTGATTCTATTGTTTTTGTGATTTAAGTAGAATTATAAAGGATGTCAGTGTATAAATTGTCATGTAATTAATTATTTCCTTAGAAAATGTTTTAAAAATTGAATTTCTAAGTCACAAGATGTGCTTCAAAAATACTTATAATGGGAAAATGCTTCTGAAAAAGAATGTCCCAATGGGTACTGCCAAGAGTAGTATATGAGTATCCATTTTTCTTTTCTTTTTAATTTTTTTAGACAGAGAGCATGAGTAGGGGCAGAGGGGCAGAAGGAGAGAGGGAATCTTAAGCAGGCCCCATGCTCAAGTGCAACTCTCCATTTCTTTCTTTTTTCTTTTAAAGTTTACTTATTTATTTTGAGAGGGAGAGAGTGCTAGTGGTGAAGGGGCAGAGAGAGGGGGAGAGAGAATCCCAAGCAGTCTCTATGCTCTGCATGGAGTCCGATGTAGTACTCGATCCCACAACTGCAAGATTATAACCTGAGCTGATATCAAGAGTGTGATGTTTAACCGACTGAGTCACCCAGGTGCCCCAAGTCTCCATTTCTTACTAGCCTTACTAATAATGGAGATTATTTCAAGCATTTGACAGTTTTTTAAGTTTGACATCTCATTGTTAGTTTATTATTTAGCTGGTTATAGGTTTATTATTCCCTTATTAGTTTGCAAGAGATCTTGACTTTTCCCTTGTCTTTTGTAATATTGTAAATACTTTTTCAGTTTGATGTTTGTTTAAAATTTTTGTTTCTATTGTTTTCTGCTATCAGTATTTATTTTATTTTTTTAAAGCTTTTATTTTTATGTATTTTGAGAGAGGGCAGGGGCAGAAAGAGAGAAAGAGAGAGGATTCCAAGCAGGAGCGGCGCTGCCAGCACAGAGCCTGACCTGGGGCTCATTCTCATGAATTGTGAGATTGTGACCTGAGCTGAAATCAGGAGTCAGACATTTAACCAACTGAGCCATCCAGGCACCTAGCTGCTATCAGTATTTAAAATGCTCACATACTTAAGTCTACCAGCTATTTCTAGTTTTCTTCAAATTCTGTTATTCCCAACTGTACTTTCAAATTCAGTTTTATCTACTTCCAAAACTCAGTCTGAACCATGGTGCAGAGTATGCAACTTGGCAAATGTAGGCAATCAGAAAGATGGTGCCCTTCAGAGGCACAAAGGAGTGGTATAAATGGGAAAGTGTTGCAAGGGAAAGGTGTCATTTCTTTGTAATTGCACAAATACATTTCAAGGATAGGAAATTTTAAGATTTTAATATTGATGAAAACTATAAAAAATGTAAGCTATGAGCATTCATAATTAGAGAAACTCAAAATGTTATATTATTTGAATTGGAAGCTAATCATTACAGTTGGAAATGGTAAGCAGTGTGGCACACCAAGGAAGACTGTTAGATGAAGAAGATAGATCTGAACAAGAGCAGGATAGAAGCATCATACTTAACTATTCTTGGCAAGTATTTCACCTGTTTCCTGAATGGAACCTGAGTTAAGTTGAAAAAACAACATGCATACAGAATATAATATGTTAAATCTACTGTATTTACAATAATTTTTTTATTTCCTAGTTCATAAATGATATAATTTTTAGTCCAAGATATCCAATATCCAATATTTTAGTCCAAATATCCAATGATTCTTAACAAGTTATTTTATCTTTGAAAACATTTTTAAAAATATTTATTTATTTTTGAGAGACAGAGCATGAGCAGGGGAGGGGCAGAGAGAGGAGACACAGAATCCAAAGCAGGCTCCAGGCTCTGAGCTGTCAGCACAGAGCCTGACACTGGGCTCCAACCCATGAACCATGAGATCTTGACCTGAGCCGTGTTGGATGCTTAACCGATTGAGCCACCCAGGTGCCCCACAAATTATTTTATCTTGATTAACTCCGTCTTAAAGAATGCCTCTGAGTATTATTACACTGTAAATATCTAGGGAGACCCTACCTGTTATTAGAACCTGTATTTTGGTGCCCAGAATTTGTTAAATCAATAAAAAGCACCAATTACAGAAGTCTGTTTCTAGACATCTAGAAATAGAAGGGTGGGCTGTATGTGACATAAGCACAAAGTTAAGTATCCTAGGAAGGAATGCAAACAATGTTTAGTATATATTTATTCACTTTTTTGTTTTCTATGTTATGATTTGGAGATGCGTCATTCAGATATCCATAAAATACTGAAGACTGTCAAGAATAGCTAATGTACACCCTGATGATGTGACTTTGTCACCCAACAAAGTGCTTGCTATTATGTCCCCAGAATTGCCATTATTTCTAAAATTTTAGAAATCAATTTGGTATTGGTGATTATGTCTCAAAAAAAAAGTGGATAGTCATAAATAAATTATTCCACTACTAGAATTAACTGGATGATAATTAATTGGATAATTTCAAAGTCTACTTTGTAATGTATTCACTGAATCAGTGTTAAAATCTGTTACCAAAATAAGCTAGAAATATCTGCTTAATGTAGCCACCTATTTTTCCCATTTTTATCTTATCTTATTTGGAGAGGGAAAATGCCAATGAATAAGCATCTGTAGCCTCATTAACGAGTCACTGTCACCAGAACTTACTGAAGGGGGAATGCAGGAACCTCTCTTTGCCTTAGTTTCTTCATCTATAAAAATGGGAATAATAATACCAAACTTACAGGACTTTAATAAGGATGAAAGTGCTTGTAATGTTAATGGACACTTAGCAAATATCAAAAATATTAGTTATTATTTTCTTTATCATCATCGTCATTGTCGTCGTCATCATAATCCTCCTCCTCCTCCTCCTCCTCATCATCATCATCACTTTTATTTTGGTTCTTCATAAAGCAGAAACTAAAGGTTAAGAGCAAGCACTCAGTTGAGGTGTGTTACCCCAGAGATACAGGTAACAGTGAGAGGGAAAGGAAACAGAAAGAAGAAAGAGGCAGTGCAAGGATATCTTATCAAGGTGACTACTGCTACAGGAGATTGGTTTCGAGCCCGGTTTCTTGATCCTACAAGACTACCTGGGAAGCAGTATAAGCTATGCCTTGGGATTCTCTATAGGCAGGGAGGGGATAGAGAGCATATATTACTGTCTTCCATTCTTGATTGGTTAAGCTGTGCCCTAATAGAGTTGTTAACCACCATATACTTCCACATTGTATGAATGAGGGCAACAAGCAGATTTCAGTGGGATCCCACCAACTGAAGCCCGTGGGCAAGGAGGGAGGAGACATACACTACAGACCTGAGACAAGGTGCTGTCAGGAGGCATCTACAGGAAACTGGACAGAGTTTATACAGGTTTTCGCTGCCCAGGGCATAAAAGCCAGATGAGGCCAAAAGAATTCTCTATGATCCCTAAGAAGTAATTGATAAAATCATCATCATCATCATCATCATCATCGTCATTGTCATCATCTTGATCATCATATACAGCCATCACCTACTTCTAATTACAAGAATTTACCATTATTTAAAACAGAATCACAATGGATGAAAGACCAAATTGGTTTAGGTCAGTTTTTAATTTTCTTTTTAACAAAACAAATTGCTTTCTACGACATACTCTTCTTTGCTCTTAAAACATCTGGATGGTCCTGTCCATTCTCACTTCTCAAGTTGCCTTTCTTATCTGTCTTCTTTCTCAGAGCCACCATTCTGGTGCCAGAGTCTGTTACATCATATCTCAAACATGTTTATCCTTTCTGAGTTCTCTCTGCCCACGGTGCATCTGGTAGTTAATTCTATATACTATCACTCAATTGCATTTCCTAAAATACAGATTTATTCGATTAACCAAAAGCAGTTGACCCTTGAACAACATGGGGGTTAGGAGCAGCAACTCCCCTGCAGTTGAAAATCCACATATAAATTTTGACTCCCCAAAAACTTAGCTACTGTTGACTAGAAGGCTTACTGATAACACCTGATGAACATATTTTGTGTGTTATATGTGTTATACACTGTATTCTTACAAAAAGAGTAAGCCAGAGAAGAGTAAATGTTATTAAGAAAATCATAAGGAAAAGAAAATACATTTGTAATACTGTAATGTAAAAAAATCCACTTGTAAGTGGACCTATGCAGTTTAGACCCATGTTGTTCAAGGGTCAACTGAGACTATCCACAGCCTGGCCTTAAATTGCTTACTAACCATGTTAGTTTTTCTGGTTAAGTAATGGAGTATATACCCTTTGTTCTCTGGAACACTTTTGAATTTCCCAAAATAAAGCATTGGTGTATGCTGTTTCATCTGTCACATGACTTACAGTTCTGTGAGGAGGTATGTCCTAACTTATTTCGTCTGAGAACACCTTGTATCTTGCCTTGTTCACAAAATATCTATGGTTTTTCCTAGGCCAATTTTTGCTCTCCAATTTATAAAAATCTATAAACTGCTCAGAGCACTTACTGTTGGTATCGTTTATTTCACAATCATAGACATACTGATTTATGGCATATTTTTTGTTATTATTTGAGCTATTAATTTAATAGTTTCTCTTATATTGAAAGGTAATGAATTTAGTCTTTTCTTCATGGACAGGGCCTGTGACTTAATTTTCTTAGTGACTCCCACAACATAAAACAGTGCTTCTGTGTAAATTTGGTATTTCTTATGTCAGTGGGTTTCAGAATTTCTCAGCCTTGATACTATTGATATTTTGTGCTGGATAATTCTTTGGTATAGAGGGATGTGCTGTGCATTCATTATAGGACATTTAGCAATACCCCTGGCCTCTGGGTACAAGATCTGGGGACATGCCCTCAGTTTATGACAAAATGTTTCCAGACATTGCCAAATGCCCTTGGGGGGGCGGATTTACTCCTCATTGAAAACCAGTGAGTTACATGAAAAAATAGCGAAATTAGTATAATGCATGTTTGGTACAAGAGAAGCAATATTTATTCCATTTACAGATGAGTTGACTGTACTTCTCTTAGTAAGATTTTATCAGGGTGCTAATGCCTTTTCTGTCTTCAATCTTCTACACAAGATTGAATGGTTGTCATTTCTATTCTGTCCCAGGTTCTCTTCTTCTCTCTGAATCACCTAAGTTGTCTTCATCAAGCTGTTTCATCTTAATTAAAATTGCCTGTCACCTACACCACGCTGTTCCCTAGCAGCTATTGTTGGAAATGGATTTGAAGGGAACATACAACCAATGTCTAATAGTGTGTGTTAGATTATTTGTCATACCTCACATCTTGTCACCAAGTTCCAGCAGATTTATTTCCTAATCTCTTCCAAATCTTTTAACTTCATTGTTACCAAATTGCTCTATTTCAGTCTACCATCATGTCTCAGTGAGATTGTTGCTCTACTTTTTGGCTCTGGTACTTCTGTATGGGAACAATAATCAGGTATTATCCATCAGGAAGAAGAGGTGTCTGGGGGGCTTGTCTTAAAGATGCACTTTCTTAAATTTTTATTTATATTTTGAATTAGAGATATAAATATAGAGATGTTTTCCAAAGAGTTTTTAGTAAAAATTACTAGGAAAATATTGTCTATATAAAAGATTATTATTAGTAGTATTTGTAGTAATAGTAATAACAGATTATAGTTGTAAAATCTAGATAGTAACTGGATAATACTTGAAGTAGCTTTATTTAAGGTGAATAGTGGGAATGACGAATTGATGGAAATCAGCTACTCCTTGGTGTCACCATGGATGACTTGCCTTCCAAATGCCATTTGAATGTCCACATCCACCTCATCGTTCACTCCTCATTTCTCAGTTCTGGCCCTAGGGAGGGTTTAGAGGGGATTGGAGTAAGAAGGCCATTTTGTCTGGGAGACACATACATACAAACACACACACACACAAATGTGAAAGTAGATAGTCATCACACTAGTCTTATTATGAGATGCAATGACCTGTGGTGTTCTGTGAATTTTTTATGAGTTTTATAATATATTTCGAATAGCCCTATTTTATGCAGTTGAGCTTTTTGTAAGTGTGTTAAAGTGTTGATATTTTTAATGGAAATATTTATTTACTTAATTGAAACATAGTTGACACACAATGTTACATTAGTTTCAGATGTACAACATAGTGATTTGACAACTCTATGCATTATGCTGTACTCACCACAGTGCATCTACCATCTGTCATCATGCAACACTATTATAATACTATTGACTGTATCTCTGTGCTGTATTTTTTATCCCCATGATTTAGGATTATTCCATAACTGGAAGCCTGTATCTCCCACTCCTCTTCACCCACTTTGTCCATATCTCTATCTCCTTTCCTGCTGGCAACTATCAGTTTGTTCTCTGTATTTATGGGTTTTTGCTTTTTTTTGTTTATTCACTTATTTTGTCTTTTAGATTCCACATATAAGTGAAACCATATGGTATTTATATATCTCTTGTGACTTATTTCACTTAGCATAATATCATCTAGGTCCATCCATGTTGTTGCTAATGGCAAGCTCTCATCTGTTTTTCATGGCCAATACTCCATTGTGTGTGTGTGTGTGTGTGTGTGTGTGTATACCCCACATCTTCTTTATCTTTAATGGAAGTACTTAAAAGGATGCCTCATCTTTCCTAAAAATGTTTGGTATTTAAAAAATATTCACTTATATACTATTAGCATGAGATGTGCATTATTAGAAATGGATGCATTAAATGTTAGAGGTATTTCTCTGTAAAGCTTATTGCCTGGCACTTTTGTGTGACACGGTGGTGATCGTTCTGATCTTTTCACATCTCTGAAATCTAGATGGGCCTCCAATCTCAATTTTCTTCCGTCTGCTTATCCTATAATTTTTAGTCAACCCTTCCAGGCTGTTTTAGCTATAGTGTCCCCTAAAGCAGAGCACCATGGGAGAGCTTGTATATAGGCAGTTTATTTTGGAACATGATCCCAAGAAACAATCCTAAGGAATGGAAAGAGTAAAACAGGAAGAGAGAAAGTCTATCCAAGCATGCTTCACTGATCTAATCACCTCTGTGGGCAACTGGAGCTCAGTCCTCCTGGAGACCTTTGAGGAGCTGTGTCAGATGAACCTTAAACCTATTCAGCTGAGACATGACAGAGGGGCGTGTCAGGGAGTGTTTATCTAGTGGTTTCCTTCTTTCCCCATTGGTCAAGGATTGCCCTTGTAGTGTTAGCTCCTTCACACCTCAGATTTGTGCATGTGTCAGATGGCTTGGTGAGTTCCTAAAGGAGTGCCATGAGGTGGCAGCAGTAATTCCCCAGGGACAGAAATGAGCTACAAGAAGAGGTAGCTGAATCATTGGCTGTCAGGTTACAAATGCTTGCAGCTGATTGTATAGGAATGGCTGGAGTAAAATGATGGGTTGTGAGAATGTAAGATGGGGCCTTTTCGGTATCCATGACACAAGCTTTAGCCACGATCATGATCTTCATAACATCAAGGAAGTAAACAGATTGACTGTTGTCATTCACACTTGGAAAGCACTTACTTTAGTGCAACTTGTTGATATATCCCTAAAGAGAAAAATATTAACTTCATCATTTGTCTACAGTAATGGATTTGTGAATATATAAATTTATAATTTGATATGAAATGTTTGTCAGTAATCAAAAATGTAATAATCTGGCATTGTTTGGAGTTTTAGTAAGGGAAGAATGCAGTGTAAGGAACCCTCCCAAACAGAAAAAAATAGAAGTAGAGTTCCACAGTCAGTTAGCTTGCAGTAGGGAGACCAAGAGACCATTATTCTGTTGTCATGGGACAACATTGAGTAAACTAGGAAGTCATATTTTTTCCATAAAACTATCAAAGAGTTGCAGAATCAAAAATGTCTAAATGTGATAAAATACAGAGAAGACTGTCTCCTTCCTAAGTGAGGAGAGAATGGGAGCTATTTTCACCCTTAGCATATTTATTGCATCTGGGCACCCAGGTAGTCAGAAGAATATTGCTTGACATAGGCAGAGAAACTTTGCTGGGGAAAAAAAATCTATTCAGGCTTTTATTAGGTGTACATGGGCTGGCATATGGCTTGGAATCTGGAAGAGCCCCAGACTTAAGGACCCCCAGACACAGGAAGAGTCCCTAGAAAATGGTGATATGATTGTGTTTTTCCTCTGCTTAAAATAATTTAACCCAAACTCCCAACACTTAGATTATAATGTCCTTTTATATTTGACCCCTTCTTACTTCTCCAAGTTCATATTCACACTTCTTACCCCAACTATAATGAACTGCATCTAGACAAGACATGTCCTATGACACATATACTGTGGAGTGCACAGCTCAAGGGAAGGCTATGTGGGCTATGATCTCAGAGATTCTTCCCAGAGATGCAATATGGAAGCCCTGACTTTAGAGTTATAATGATGTCTCTTTGCTCTATATGGTGTCAGTGACTTCTCTTCATCTGGAGCTTATTACCCATATTTGGTCAATTCTTATTCATATTTTAGGTTGATGTATAAATCCCTTCTTCAGGGATATTTTTAACACTTTAAATCAGGATTAAATATTTATTTGTTTCTACACCCTCTGAATGCTCTCATCATAGTCCGTAGACTATTGTTCATATAAATGCTTGCCCTTCTGTTTTCCACCAGCCCCTAAGCTCTGTGAATATAGAATACATATCTTTCTAATTACTGTTGTAGGTGAGGAACTTAGCATGGTACCTAACAAATCTTAGGGGATCAATAAATATTTCCTAAATAAATGTATGAATGAATCTTGTGATCACATTAGGTGCTCTGCAGTTCATAGATGAAAAATAGAATAAATTACAGAGACATGCTGTACAAGTTTTCCCCAATAATTACATTTTAAATTAATATGATATAATGTAGAGCATAGACAATTAGAGCTAAGGGTTTGGAAATCAATGAGGACAACGTTAGGATTCTATAGAGGGGACTCCCCCCGCCTCCACATTCCAAGCTTAGTGCACTATTAAGCTTATACTCAACAGAAATAGTTCTAGAGCTTACATTTTCTGGTTTTTAGTTTAACGGTTTTGAATTGTGATTTGTATCAGGTCGTGCAATTTATAGCTCCCAGGATGAAGTAGGGTCCAAGTAGCTTGTTGCCTCCTTTTCAGACCTGGAGGCAGAAGAGCAAATATGGCAGAAAAAATGAGGATAGCAATTTTATTCTTTTCAGTCTCATACTAGGGAAAAATTGCCTTAATACTGTTTTTATATTTGAATTTTCTAGAGTATCTCTAGCTAAGGGAATAAAAAAAGAGATGGTTTCTCTAAGTTAAGAAGGGTTCAAAACACCATATTAACCATGAAAATCTTTTCTTGTTCTTACCTGTTAAGGGTAAAGCACTAGCCTTTTTTCCCCACACTATTTCTTCTTCCTCTTCCAGACATTTTTCCTCCTTCCTCTCCCTCCGTTCTTCCCTCCCACATTCCTTCCTTCCTTCCTTCCTTCCTTCCTTCCTTCCTTCCTTCCTTCCTTCCTTCCTTCCTTCCTCATTTTCCTCATAGTTAGTGTTACTTCTTTTAAGTAATACTAAATTGGATCCATGGGTCATTTTCTAGTTTTTAAATTACTATGGTTTTTGTTAAAAGACTTTGTTCTGTGGATTCTTGTTATCCTGAGAAGCTACTAGTAGTGTGTCTTCTAAGGGGAATGTAACCTAATGTAAAATTTTCTGTGTTGTTTAAATCTGTTTTCCAAAATTTTTGGTTTGTATCTCTCTCAAAAAGAAATACTTGAGCAAATATTCATCCTGCAATATAAATACATTTAGAAGTTCATAACATGTACCTTGTAAATCTAAATATTAAATATTAATAAAGCTTGATTACTGACTTTTGGATAGATATTAGAAGTCCTAATATATTCTTCACATACCTCATGGCCTCTCTTGCATATCTTCTGGGGTGTGTGTGCCTCAAATTGGATTTAGAAGCTGGTGTACTTTTACTAACAGATTAGTTGTTGATTTTTCCTTCTGAGAATACTGTGTGTAGAATGATGAGGAGAATTCCTATGTAACACCCTTTTCTACTTCTTTATTGCTTATTAAAATACTTGATATAACTTGGTACATCAGATGATTCTAGCATTGAGGTGAAATTACATAGTAATTTGAGTAAAATCTCACCATTCTAAGTTGCTTCAAAATAAACTCAAGATTTTTCTTAAATATCCGTGAACCAATTAGAAATGGCAGAACTTTTTAAATGTTCATAACAAAGTTTTAGAACCTCTGCTTCTATTAATACCATTAGGGAGCTGTGGCAATGTACCACTTTGCTTGATAGACACATTTTTGTGGCTGGGAGGGCTGGAAAAATTCCAGCATAATGATTTTCAGATCTGTAGCATCCATCACTCAAAAACTAAAAAAAAAAAGAAAGAGAAAGAGATACAAAAGGATAATTATTCCAACATGTGTTTCAGATTTTAAAGACCATTAGCTGGAGACCTCAGGCTTTACTTTCTCATTCAGCACACACAATTTTAAAATAATGCTTCATATTGGGTAAGCATTTTATACTTTATGAAGAACATGAATATTCATTGTTTCATTTGATGTTTACACCAATCATGTGAAGTAGCCAGGAATCATTATATCAATTTTTCACTTGAAAGAATTGATAAAGAAGAGATAAATGACTTAAGGTTCATCCAGTAGATCTAGGTGGGACATACACTCTAGTGCTCTGAGTTTTCCTTATTTACAAAATTTTTTTTTGCTTGGTAGCCTTTTAATGATTTATGTGATTTATTTGCCTATTTATGTAAATAATAATGAGATTTTCATAATGTTAACTCTAGTCATGAAAAAATTCTGAGCATACAAACTACTCTGTGTACAGGTGGAATAAATATTATCTGTAAGTCTAGGGCTCAGCTTATTCTCCATTCTGAGGACCAAAGAGTTAAAAGGAAACTCATACTATTGTTTCTCAGAGCTATGACTTAGTTACACTTTTTTGCCTATCCACCTCTTAAAACCCACTTGGGATGAAAGCCCCATGAAACTTTATCCAATATTCCTTCTGTATTTTAATAACAACAGAATGTAAATTTAAATGTAGCAATTTGTCAAAATTTCTTCAATGGAATGGTGACAATATAATATGTAACAAATAATATTAGAGTGTGAAATTGAATAGGAAAGTTTTATATCACCAAAAACTCGATAGTATTTTAGCTGGTATTCTAACTTGCCTACCATTGCAAAGGTGGAAGCTTCTCCATAATAAAATTCCTAATTCATGATCTACCTCAAACACAGTTGCAAGTGCATTTGAGCACTAGAAAAATTATTTGCTACCATGCATTTAGAATTGCTTAAACCTTAAGGTAGTCTTTTTAAAATTTTTTTAATGTTTATTTATTTTTGAGACAGAGAGACAGATGTGAGTGGGCAAGGGGCAGAGAGAGAGGGAGACACAGAATCCGAAGCAGGCTTCAGGCTCTCAGTTGTCAGCACAGAACCCAACACGGGGCTCGAACTCACAAACTGCAAGATCATGACCTGAACTGAAGGTGGATGCCCAACCAACTGAGCCACCCAGGTGCCCCCTTAAGGAAGTCTTTTAATCTTTATTATATTCTATGTCATCATCCAGAGTATGTATTCACTTATATGTATTTTCCTTTATTAGGTATATCAGATAATTTAAATAGTTTTCTTCAGTATTTATTATGAGAATTGCAATAACATTGAATCTTTTTTTTCAAGGTTGCATAAAATATGTCTGTCAATTCTTTTAATGAATTTTATTTATTAGCCAGTGATGGTGATTAGAATATACAGTAAGTACTGGTCCAGTTCATAGACATGAGAATAATGTTAAAGGGAGAGTATTGTGATAGAGTGATATGGGAAGAAGCTGAATTTCAGTAGAACCATGAAATATTGTCAGCATTTTAAGTCAAAATTTGATGAGTACCAGCTTCAGGAGAAAGCATGAAATTGAGAAAGAGCAGGCGAATTGGGGATAATGAGTAGTGTCTTTTTCTCTTCTAAATAATATTTTAAACCTCTTAAAATAGGTCTATCCAATTTAGTTTTTCAACCATAGTTTCATAGAGTTTCTTTGTGTTATCTTTACTGACTGTTCATTATATAAACGATTACTCTTAATCCTGAAGGGAGGAAAATATGAATTGTCCCTATGATTAGGGACAATTATGGGGCTACTACAAAGCCCCACAAGTCTGTGTTCTATGTGGACCTGGGAACTAAAAAATAAATGTCAGGTTTTTAAAAGAAATGTTTATTTACTTATTTTGAAAGAGAGAGAGAGAGAGAGAGAGAGAGAGAGAGAGAGAGAGAGAGAGAATGAGCAGGGGAGGGACAGAGAGAGAGGGAGAGAGAGGATCTCAAGTAGGCTCTGCACTGACATGGGGCTCGACCCCACGAACTATGAATTTATGGGGTGAGCTGAAGCCAAGAGTGGATGCTGAGCCCCCCAGGCACCCTGAAAGAAAATGTCAGTTTTTAATCCCTTTCTAGCAGCATTGATGCCATGACTGAACTGCCTGGTTATTTGGTTACAAATACTGGCTTAAATGTTTTCAGATAGCACTTTTTTTTTTTTGAGAGAGAGAGAGAGAGAGAGTGAGAGAGAGTGCATAAGCAAGGGAGGGACAGAGAGAGAGGGAGACACAGAATCTGAAGCAGGCTCCAGGCTCTGAGCTGTCAGCACAGAGCCCAACACAGGACGAGAACTCACAAACAGAGATCATGACCTGAGCCAAAGTCAGACGCTTAACTGACGGAGCCACCCAGGTGCCCCTGCAATTATATGCTTTGACAAAGGGTCCTGAAACTGTTGAATACTATGTATTATACTCCTTTTGACAAAAATTACTATTTTTTTTAATCACTAACACATTTCCACTATTAAAAATATAAAAGGAACCAGATTTATTGTCTGGATTTTGTTGGGGGAAATGGGTAAACAGCAGTTTTATAGTGTGCTGGTTCATGGGGTAGCTGGTACATTCCTGTGAGTAATTATTGTCTGACCACAAAATAGGGATCCTCTGGACACTGCCGAAATACTGCGTGGGCATGGGGTGCCCTTGACAGGTGGGCGCTTCCTCACTGAGGCTCAATCAGGAGAATTAGCAATTAGAGGAGTTTGAAGTTCTATACTTTTCTGGTTTAGGTAACATTAGTGGAGATAGTGAGAGAATTTCAGAAAGACAGATGGATAGGTCTTCACTATATTTGAAAGCTCTTTATTCAATGTGTGTCCTCCTCATAGGTCACTGAGATGACATGTGAAATGTGGTTTGTTAGTATCACTAACTTACACGATTGTGATATGAGTTGAACAGAAAAATGTTTGCAGTCTTTGGTAAACTGCATTGGTCTTCCATGAATGGAAAGCATCCTCATTTGGGTTGATCCATATTCGTCTATTTCATTGTTGCTTTATGACCACATTGAAAACTGATGCCTGGGTAAGGAGGATGGTGAGGAATGAGGAGAATTTTGATTCTGTTTTTTGGGCCCAAACCTGTAGGATGAGCAAAGTTTTGGAAATTGTGGTCCACTTTCCTTTTGGCTTGAAGTTCAGATCTCCAATGGGTTTTTGTGGTATTCATTTAGGGTCAGGGTGACCTTGTTCTAAGATGGCTTCTGACATATTACATTTGACACCATGTCCTGTACTTACCAATTTTTCACCTGCCAAGAAAAGCTCTGCCTTCATCCCAATGAGGGACCTTGAGTTTCAAACCAATGGGATGACAGTTGGCAGTGGCTAGAGTGACAAGCCATTTATCTACTTTGCAGAAGCTTGTCCAGAACTCTGATGTCTGAGGACTTGTCTGGAAATAGCTAGCATTGGCCATGGGCTGATTATAAGAATCACATCTTTGGAGGATTCCAGTGTCTTTGAAGTTCCCCCACAAGCATGCTTTTTCCTTCATCAGAGCAAAACAAGTCAAAAGATATGAGCAAAGTACAAATACTCAGAAAGCAAAACAGGTTAATGTGTAAAACACTCCTGGAAAAAAAAAAACTCTTTATCTTTTATAGCACATAAAAACATTTTCCACTTGGCAAATTGTGTTTCTTTAAAAATAGCATGGACTCGTGGTATGAAATTAGGAAAGAAAGAGAAAAGTAGTCTAGCATGCTTTCAGAAATTTATGAGTTGAATTTTGCCTGTATACTGAATCTGAAAATAGTTTTTTTTTAACTAATGAAAAGACATTATAATTGCTTGTCCTAACAATTTTTTTAAATAAAAAAACTATCCCTAAAAGAAATTCAAACGAAGTTTTGGCAAGAAGCAGTTGCTCTACTTTTGTTCTATTTCTCAGAATGTATTGTTTTTCTATTAGAATGTCAGCAAAAATACTTTATAGTACTTTATGTCAGTTCTTTCCTGCCATTTCTGTAACAATTGCTTTTCACTGCCTTTTTTAGTTATCATGATAGTAAATTTTAATTGTGTTAAAAAGCTCTTTATTATGGGAAATGTTAAACACAAAAGTAAAGAGGGCAGTAGAATGAATCTGTGTCACCCACCTTCAGTGTATTCCACTTATG
The DNA here is from genome assembly GCA_028646485.1 of Cryptoprocta ferox. Classification (NCBI taxonomy): domain Eukaryota; kingdom Metazoa; phylum Chordata; class Mammalia; order Carnivora; family Eupleridae; genus Cryptoprocta; species Cryptoprocta ferox. Next base: position 25,016,464 of record CM053573.1, read on the forward strand.
GTAAGCCTATTCTCATCTGAAATCAGCCCTCTACCTCTATTGGATTATTTGATTATTTTGAAGTATCACCAGGTATAATATTATTTACTCTGTATTTATTTCAGTCTATGTATCCATAGAAGATACAGACTATTAAAAAATCTGATCAATATAATTATCATAATTTAAATATTCTAAATATGAAATATCCATTCAGTGTGCACATTTTTCCACTTATAATTTTTAAATTGGTGTTTGAATCAGTATTCAGATGAGATGCACACATTGTATTTCTGGATATATACATTACTATACCCCTTAAATCTTTTATTTATCTCTAGGCTTCCTTGCTCTCTCTTGTTATTTTTCTCTTAGAATTTATTTTTTGAAGATACTGAATCACTTTTTCCTTTGGAGTTTGCCACATTCTAGATAATGTTAATTGTATTCCTTTTGGGTCACATAATATGTTCCTGTGTCTCCTATAATTTCTGAAAAATTTTAGTTTTATGTCTAGAGCTTTATTTTTATTATTTAGGTTTGATTTCCTTGCAAGACTCCTTCAGAGGTGATATAGTGTACTTACATCATATATAGGAGGCACACAATTCTGATGGTTTGTCTTTGCATTACTAGAAGCCATTGATATTCATTTCTTAGACTCATTATAGATGAGTCATCTAATTTTATCAATTCTTCTAAGTTTCTGAATATGTATGAAGATAGATATGGTAACATTTCCAATTGTTTGGATGTGTGAGGTCTGAGAAAAAGTAAGTATTAATGATGACTTCAAGGATTGGTCCTGAATAGAGTTGAAGAAGAATAGGGTTGCTGTCAACCAAGATGGGAAAGGTTGCAGGTTGAGCAAGTTTGGTGGAGAGTGAGAGTGGAGTCTGGAGTTTAGTTTTGGACTTGTTGACTTGGAGATTACTGTTAGACACCTGTATCATTAGGGTTCAAGCAGAGAAGGAGAAACCATGTATGTGTGTTTGTGTGTGTGTGTGTGTGTGTGTGTGTGCGTGTGCATGTGTGTATTCACATATTTATAAATATATATATATATATTCAAATTTATCTAACAAATCCCTTTATATATCACAATCTCTGTGTGTACCAGATAGATGTCCAGTAATGACATCCATGAAGGGATTTTCATCTCTCTCTGTATGTATATATTGAATATATATTCACTAAGTGAGATATATTCTACTTTATTTCTGAATATGTATCAAAGGTAGATACATAAGCTAGAGATATATAAGATAGAGATATACAGATTCCTTCATATATCTCATTATACTGGATATAGATCTAGTGTATATAGAGATAGAAATATATGAGGGGACTTGTTAACTTGACATTACACAATTATAGGTACTGTATAAACATCTCTGTATGGTTCTTGTCTTTGTGTCCTATACTGAAACTTGAAGTCCACAGGGCAGGCAGATTGCAGGTAAAGAAGGATGAAAGGTTGAAGAGTACAAAGAATAGCATATGTTGGAATATATAAGCAAGTTCAGTTTATGGTGCCTTTGGCCTTGATGGTATGGCCTCCTGAAGAATCCAGGACCCTTTGTCAGAGAGGTAACGTAGACATTTGGCCCTGAGATCTAAAAAACTAAAAGATACTTTAGGAGCAAGTGGAGTCATTAAAAGTCTGACCTCTGCCTCATGCCCACATGGAGAACCAGCAGATACATAAAAACAGGTGGGGGGGGGGGCGCCTGGGTGGCTTAGTCGGTTAAGTGTCCGACTTTAGCTCAGGCCATGATCTCGTGGTTTGTGAGTTCTAGCCCCATGTCGGGCTCTGTGCTGACCACTCAGAGTCTGGAGCCTGCTTCATATTCTGTGTTTCCCTCTCTCTGACAGTTCCCTGCTCGTTCTCTGTCTCCCTCTCTCAAAAAACAAACAAACAAAATAAAACAAAACCGGTGGGAATTAGAAAATGGCTGCTGCTTCACGTTGCTCCTACCAATATTTCATAAGAAACTGTCTTGAGATTTAGCATAATGAAACATATCCAGAAAAGGTATTCTGGGAAGTATAGTGTAGTCTAGCCAAATTGGTACATGATAAAACCACCACAACATCCAAATAGAAATGTTCAGTAGGTAGTTTAGTATATGAGTCTGGAGTTTGGGAAGAATAAATATGGAAGTTGCTAGTATATAGATAGTTTTTAAAGGTTTGAGACTGAATGCAGTCACTGAGTGCATGAGAGTAGAAAGAGAAGGGAATAGGTCCAGGGACTTAAGTCTAGTGCTCTCCAATTTTAGGAGATTGAAGAGGAAGTGTGAGAATAAGCACTTGAGAAACATGATGAGTAGGAGTGGTCTAGTAGGGAAATCAGGAGAGTAGGGTCTTTTGGAAGCTTTGTGAAGAAACATACCAAGGAGGAGAAAGAGACTAATTGCATCAAATTCTGCTGGTGGAACAAATATGATGGCGACTGGCATTGACTTTTTGATTACCTAAGGGGAGTATGGACAGATCCAGGACTGGTCAAGTGGATCCAAGTGGTCACGTCCACATTAAGAGGTTGAGTAGAAGAGGAAGAAGACTGGGAAGGCATGACATGTGAGGTAAGAGGAAAAGCAGATGTGTAGTGTCAAAAAAGTCAAGAGAAGAAAGTGATTGAGAAGAAATGGCAGTGAAGAAAAGCATATAATATGGTGTGCTAGCTTTGATTCCCCTGAAAAAAAGAGCCCAAGATGAGAAATTGGGTGCAGGTAGTTTATTTTTAGGAGGTAATCCCAAGAAGCTGGACTGATAGAGTGAGGAGAAAGCGAGGGAAAGGGTAAGAATCCATAAAATGTGCATTATTGAACTGGTTATCACTCCAGGACTCCATACGGAAGTTTCTTTGGAGTCTTTCCTCCAAAGAAATGGAGACTATATGGAATATTGCCCTGGTTAGGGAAGAATTGTCACCAGACGGTATATTACTTTGCTGGGGCTGATTATAACAACGTACTTGAGACTGAATGGCTTAACCAACAAAAATATATTTTTTCACAGTTTTGGAGGCTAGAAGGGTGAGATCGGGAGGTGTTGGCGACATTCATTTCTTCTGAGGACTGTGAGGGAAGGATCTGTTTCAGGTCTCTCTCTTTGGCTTGTGGAAGGCCATCTTCTCTCTGTGTCCTCATATCATCTTCTGTTTGCACATATTTGTATCCAAATCACCTCTTCTTATCAGGACACCAGTCATACTGGATTAGGGCCCATCCTAATGAACTTATTTTATTTTTTTAAATGTTTATTTATTTTTGAGGGGAGGTGGAGGCGAAGAGAGAGAGGGAGACAGAGGATCCGGAGCACACTCTGTGCTGTCAGTGGAGAGCTTGCTGTGGGACCTGATCTCACAAACAGTGAGATCATGACCTGAGCCAAAGTCAGATGTTTAACCAACTGAGCCACCCAAGTGCCCCTGAACTTATTTTACCTTAATTATGTCTGTAAAGATCCTGTTTCCAAATATGGTCACATTCTGATGTACTGGGAGTTAGGACTTCATATATGAATTTACAGTGAACACAATTCAGCCCATAGCCAGTGGTGTTAACTTTCCCATCCTTCTGGGATACCTCATGCTAGAGTTGAGCAAATTCCATGAATTACTGAAACAGTTGTAGAAGACTATATGAATGGCTCAGTAGGAGCTCGAGGTGGAGTTCTGTGAGAGTGTGGAGAATTGTTCACCACAACTGCAGCTGAATTATAAGTAAGCCAAGGTGATATGGTGCAGATCACCTAGAACATGTCTTAGATGTACTGGGGTCCCCCCTAAGTCATGATCACTAACCTGAAGTGGTCTTGCCACCTGCCAGACTCGCCTAGTCATTGTACTTTCTACCACTGCTGAGCACCTATTTCATTTCTTCTCTCCTTGAACTTCTAACATGTCTTTCTTCACCTTTAATCCCAGTTGATGAACTTGCTGTCTGTTTCACTGAGGAAATCAAGCAACTCAAAGATAATCACAGGTGCATCTAACCCATCACAATGCACACCCCATACCTTCTCTTCTGTTATGTGGACGCGAATGCAGCTAGCTGTGGCTAGCCCATCCTCTGACTCTCACCTCCTCTTCCCCAGTCAAGGATATTTCTTCAGTTCTACTTCCTCCCACCCTCACTTCTTTGACATCAGTTTTCTACATTTAAATATATGTCTAGAACCCAACTGCTTTTTACTACTTTCACATCACCATGCTTTCCATGCCACTGTCATCTCTTTCTCGGACCACTTGTAATTATATCCTCAGGCTTCCCTTATTTTGCATTCACTCCTCTACAGCTTATTTGCAACAGAGTAGCTGGAGTGATTCTGTTAAATACAGATCAGATCCAACCTTTCCATTGCTTAAACTCTTCCAGTAGCCTCTCACCTCACTTAGAATAAAAGCCAAGAAGTATTTCCTATTATCTGACCTTCGTCTCCTCACTGACATCATCTCTTGTGTCCTCTCTCCATCTTGCTCACTCTTCCCACAGTGACGTTCTTGCTTTTGCTTAAACATGTCTGTCAGACTTATGCCTCAGAGCCTTAACCATTGCTGTTCCCCACTCCTTCCTGCAATTGTCTTTTCTTACATAAAGCAAATTCTTCCTTTGGGTTTTTGCTCTAATGTCACCTTACAGAAAGGCCTTTCCTGATCTTTCTAACATTTCAAGTTCCCTTTCCATATTTCATATTCCTCTTTTCTACTTTATATTTCTTCTTGACTTTTATTACAATCTAGCATAGGATATACTTATTTATATTGCTTATTTTTATTTTCCTAAGAGTGCATGCTTCCCACAGGGCAGTGGTACTTGTCTAATTTGTCTTCCTAGCATCACCTATTAGCCGTCATAAAATTCCAAGCTTGAGCCTTCCCCTGTTCTTTCAAGCCATGTTTGAATCAGCATGAGAGACATGCTCTGCTCTTCCATAAAAGTCTCATTATCTAAGTGATGCATTTTTACCTACCCTGTTGGTGTATGTATGGAATCATTAGTCTTGATACCAAAATCAAATTTTGAGGTCTATTTTGAGTGACACAAAAGTGTGGATACAGGGTAAATGTGAATAAATGTAGCCATTTGTGTAATCTATCAGAGTTAACATTTGCTGCTGTGTATTAGTCACAAGCAACACTCCCCCATCCTCCTTTCCCCATCTCAAATCTCAGTAGTTTATAAAGATACATTTCTTACTGAGGTTACATGTCTTATTTTGTGGTAGACTTCATTCCATTCCTGTTGACTGTGATTGTGGCTATGGCTACCCATGTCACTACAGTAGGCTGCTAGCTGCTATCCACATGGCTCCTTTGCATTCTGGAATCCAAGCTGATGGAACAGTCCTCATCTGGGACTGCAGTTCTGATGTCAGAGGAAAAGAACAAAAGAGCTATGACAAAAACGTAATGGCTCTTAAAGTTTCTACTCGAAGAAAGTCACACTTTCTTATATTCACTTGGCCAAAGCAAGGGATATATCCATGCTCAGTGGCAATGGAACAAAAATCAAAACTGTTTCCACAAAAGACATTAGAAATTACATGGCAATGGATGAATAATCCTCTTCATGGAAGGGAGGAGTGTAATTTGGAATAATAAAAGTCTACCCAGGAACTTGTACAAAAAGGTCAAAAGCTTTACATTTCTCCTTAGTTTTTGATCCACAAATTATTTAGAAATTCAACCCAAGCAGATGAGATGTTTGAAAGTACCAAGCTGTGAGGTGAATCATCATTGCCTTGTATAAGAGACAGTTTAATCAGTAGGGAATTTGTTAATATATTGTGATATATTATTTATTCATTAAAATGATACTATAAAAGAATACCTAACACTGTAGAAAAATGTTCACAATATTGTTGTGGTAAAAGTTTATATAGAGAGTATATACCAAGAGGCTAGTACTTTTTTTTTTTTGCTAGTACATTTTTATAAAGTCTTAATTGTGGCACACACACACAAAAAGAAAACAAAAAACCCAACCATACAATTTACCATCTTAACCATTTTTAAGTGTTTCAACTTATTTATTTTTAAGAAAACAATTATTTATATAACTATGTATTGGGAAAAATACCAGAAGGAAAGACACTTAAACATTTACAGAAATATCTCTCTGTGTTAGGTAATTCCATTTTCTATTTCTAATTTACTTTTTTAACTAAAATCTTAAAAGAACATATGGCTTTTGCAATATAAAAGTACAAAAAATGAGAAGTGAAAATTTGGATATCTTTGATGTAAAGAAATATGGAAATTCAGATTTTTATTTAAGAATACCTGGGGATGATAGGTAATAAAGTATGAAGTATCCAGTGCTTATGCAGGTTTAATTTGACCTCCGGATTATGATCTTTTAAAAATGTTGTTTAATGGATTGGTGATTTTTTTTTCTTAGTTGGCAGTGATTTGGATAACACTGATCAAAATGTCCCAAAGCATGCAGTGGGAATGCCTCCAAATCAGACTTTAGACTGTCAGTGTCCTGTGATGTGGGATATGGTCATTCTAGGGTCTAGATTTTAAAAATATGGACTATTTCCCCAAGAAGTAGAAGAAAAAAGAGGCATTAAACACTTTTGGTTTATTGACATCAATTGGATTTATAATATCTGTCTGATTAGAAAACTCCCCTTTGGTATGTCTGCAGTTGTAAATCAGGAGCTTTAATCTTGAATGGGTCTGCATCCCTGACATATGGGTGCCTGTGACTGACTGAGGGCCAAGAGCTCTGCAAGGCTGTAGTAAAAGACACCAGCAACTGCCTTAAAAAGTGTGTCTGTTAAGCAGAACATAAACTTAATTTTCAAACTGCTTTGTCAATAGTTAGGGACTTCTTAAAGTTAATTCCCACATTTATTCCATGAACCTACATGATTTGACTGCATCTAATACCTGGGGCACAGAGTAATTAAGTGGGATGTTTGGATTGCAATTGCAGGGCTTTGCAAATTATTTCTCTCCCTTAAATGCTAAAGCAATGTAGTTTTCAATTAGTAAACTAAATATATAGTAATTTTCTAATAAATTAAAGGTAGGGATGATGCTATTCCACTAGACAGGCGGAAAAGGTAGAATAGATACACTAACTTAATATTACCATTTATGCTTTTGGGGGCAGATCGCCTGCAATGTACAGTGTTTCCAGAGGCATCAATATGTTACATTTCATTTGCAGGATTCTAATATTAAGATAAGTTAAGAGTCTCCATTTAAGAACAAAGGAGTATAAAATGCATAATTTAAAATGGTCTATCAGTGGTGATCTCATAAAAAATAATAGCTAATATAAGATATTTTTTATTTAGAGAATTCTTCATATTTTCTTTATCTTTAGTTCCTTTTGTCTTAAAAAGTTCAGATTATTACGTGAAGGGATGGGGGAGAGATTTGTTATTTGCTATTTTTCCCCTTTAAGCCTCAGAATGATTTCTTCAAACAAAAGCTGGCATGAAAGTCTAGTTTATTACATGGAGCTGCAGTGGTGTAGGAAAGCAGTGGTATAGGAAAGAGGTTTGGAGTCCTGTTCAACTAGTTTTCTTGACCCAGTGCTTTTTGTAAACCCTGATGCAACTCCAGAGATCTCCTGGGCTCCAGGAAAAGCCAGTTTGAACCATTAAATCCAAGTCTAAAGTAACACAGCTTTGCTCTCAGAAGTAAATACACATATTGTCCCTCCCAACCCTCAACACTTTAAAAAATAGCTCCACTAAAACACTGCAAGCTTATAAACTGTGGTCAGCTTTCAGGAGTTTACAGTTTCCACCAAGGAAACGTTTGAATTTCAACATTTCCATTAAAATGATTGAGCTATCACATTTTCATAGGGAACATCTGTTGGAGTTAAATTTAACATGGTCTTACCTGTAATTAAGGCCACAAAAGATTTATTCAGACACTTGCGCACAGGGTTCAGCATGCCACATGCACCAGCCTCTTATTTTAATGTGAGAGGATAATCCATAGCTTGGTAACATGGAGCCAGAGGTTACAGAGTCCAGGTAACATGAGGAATAGAAGACATAATTATTTATGTATGGAAAGAGGTAGATTACCTAGAGTTTTATGACAGAACAAAGAAAGCTTTGAGACTTGCATAATTCACTTATTACAGGAAGCAGTGAATTAGAATTAAGCCATGTTCAGGAGAAGACAGCAGAAATGTGATTGAATTCCTTCAAGGTTTAGATCTGCATGCAGCCCAATTCTGGATCAATTATTTTGTGCTCAAACCAGCAGCTTATAGGTGTGCATGGCTGTACATAATTTGTGGGGTCTAGTGCAAAATGAAAATGTGAGGCCCTGTGTTCAAAGAGCAGAAAAAAAAGTCCTGCTAATGGTACTAACATATAAAGTTTTTTCCTTTCTTTCATGGTTTCTCTCTGACTTATCATGATGAGTTTTATCTGCTATTTAATGTCATTCTAAGTAAAGAAAAATTAAAATTTTAAGTCATTAGTATGAATTTTACTATTCATCTTTATCTCATGCAATACCACTTTTGTTGCAAATTTAAGAGCATTTAACTCTTAAGGAGAATCAAAATTATACAGTTCATATTTTGTAGCTCATATATGCATGCATGTTTTATTCCTACCAGAACAGTGGAAACCCTAGCCAAACTAACTCAACTGTTTCTTTATCACTTTTTAAAATATTTTTATTTTTTAGAGAGAGAGAGAGAGTGAGAGAGCGCAAGAAAGCATGAACGGGGGAGGGGAGGAGAGAGACGGAGACACAGAATCTGAAACAGGCTCCAGGCGCTGAGCTATCAGCCTAGAGCCTGACGTGGGGCTCGAACTTGTGAACTGTGAAATCATGACCTGAGCCGAAGTTGGATGCTTAACTGACTGAGCCACCCAGGCACCCTCTTTATCACTTTTTGATATGCATGCATTCTACCAATACCCTCTACCTTCACTTACTGATAAGAAAGGATTGAAAGGAAAAGGTCCTGTGGATTTGACCATCTTCTCCTATGTGATCACTGTCAGCTTAAGTGGTTGGTTAATACAGGGAAGTAATAGGAAGAAAGGATATTATGGGGTTCCTTTGCTATTTCTGTGTCTGAGAACACTATTGCCGTCTTCATTTGAAATAAGTTCTAGTTTGAAGAGATACCATGGCCTGCCATAATTGTTGACATTTCCACTTAGTCATAAAGGTAACACACTATTCTGGATTCTCATTGAACCTTACTTCCACCAGAATTCTCTACTCAGGGGTATTGTGAACACTATTTACAAATGACAAAGGGACCTAAGTAATAATTACCTAGGTGGTTGTTATTACTATTACTAATTATTATTGTCATTATTTGGTGATTGGCTTAGTCTGTTTGGGCTGCTATAACCAAATGCCACAGACTGGGTGGGTTATAAACAGCAAACATTAAAACAAATTTTTTTTGAATTAAGTAATCTCTGTACCCAATGTGGGGCTCGAACTCATGACCTCAAGATCAAGAGTTGCATGCTCTACCAACTGAGCCAGCCAGGAGCCTCAAAACCGCAAACATTTATTTCTTATAATTTTGAAGGCTTGGAAGTCCAAGATCATGGTGCTGGCAGATTCAGTGTTTGGTGATAGTTTACTTCCTGGCTCATAGATGGCCATCTTTTCATGGTGTACTCGTGTGGTGGAAGGGGCAAAGGATCTTTCTCTGGCCTCTTTTATAATAAGCGCACCAATTTTGTCCTTGAGGGCTCTATCCTCATGACTTGATCACGCCCCACCTCCCAATACTAACACCTTGGATGTTAGGATTTCAACTCCCAAAGTGAGTTTTTGGGGGCCATGAATATTCAGACCATAGCAGTGATAGAATTTCCCCACTTTGGATTGGCTGTGTCTTCAAACACTTTTCATGATGGACCCGTCCATGCCTTCTGTTTCTTTTCGGCTCAGCATTGTCTATTTTGTTACCATGTCCAGTGGTTCTCATCCTGGTTGATTTATTGGTCAAAGAAGAAAGCAGAATCAATAGGAAATGCTAGATGCAGCTTGTCTAGAAATATTTCCCCGCCATCTCCTCCCCCTCTTCTTAGATTTCTTTTTGTCTTAATACTTAGCATATTTAGGTTTTTCCATCCTGTTTAGAGTTTTTCAATCACCTAGAGAACTATTAGTTGCGGTTAAGCTTTTTGTTTTCTCAGAGTTTAGATTTTAATATTCTTTGGATTAACCTCTTACAATAGGGTTAATAATAGTTCTCTCAAAGATGCCCATGTTTTGATCTCTAGAACCTGTGAATATGTTACTTTACATGGTAAAAAGGACTTTGTAATACTCAAAGTAAGAGTCTTGACAATGGAGAGATTATCCTGGGATTATCTGAGTGGGACCATTCTAACCATAAGGATCCTTATAAAAGGGAGGCAGCAGAATCAGAGAGAGAGAGCGAGAGAAGAAAAGATGGAAACAGGTCAGAGAAGAGTGAAAACACTCCACTGCTGACTTTGAAAATGAAGGAAGGAGTGTAGTTGCCTCTAGAAGCTGGAAAGGATGAGGTCAATTCTCTCCTAGAGTCTCCAGAAGGAAACAGCCCTGATGATGCCTTGATTTTAGATAATGAAACTGATATTGGACTTCTGATCTCTAGAACTGTAAGATAATATATTTGTGTGTGTGTGTGTTTTCAAGCCAATGAATTTGTGGTAATATGTTGGAGCAGTAATAGGAAGCTATAACACCTCTTTTCTTGATAATTTGGTAATTAAAAGATTTCCCCTCAGTGGATGGATTATTCTTACTTATTAAATCCTAGTGTTATAATACTAACAGGAGAATTTTGATCTTAAGAGACAGGTTGAGTATCTCTAGAAGGGTCTGAAGATTCTTTGTTACTATCCTCGTCTAATGGAATTATATGAAATAAGATCAATTTCACTAAATCCTTCAAAAAGTTGCAGAACACAGTTGATGAAAGTACGAGATTCATTTTAGTCTGTTACCTAATGTTAACATATTTGATTATAAACTATGACCAAGAAGATGTGTATGATACAAAGAGAATAACTTGTCCTCATGGAGTTTATAATCTACAAGTAAAATAGAACAGTACACAAAAAGCTGCAATACAAGTCAAAATATAAATGCCATGAGAGAGATATAATATGATATTGGATCTTAATGCAGGAAAATAATGTATTCTGAATGACAGAATGGGAATTTACCAGATTGGATATCATGATATAGTTGTTACTTGCATTTACATTTTAGGTAATGAGTAGGAATTTGTTAGGTGGAGTTGGAGGAATAGTGAGAGAAAAGTGTGTTTCAGGTGAGATGAATGATTTGAATTGAAAAGTGGAGGTAAAATAAAACAGTTCTTAATTTAGGAACAGAGTAAGAATAAACTATTCCAAAGTAGAAATAGATGGGTTTTTCTGGAATGCAGTATGTATAAAAGGGCTTAACAGGAGCTAGTGTGCAAAGGTGAAGAGTAGTGAGTTCAGAAAATACTGAACACTGTGTTTAGAAGGCTTGGACTTGGGTTCTACAGGCAACGCATTTTGATGAGTTTGCAGAGCCAAAGGGAATTATAGGTAGAGATTTTTCAGTGGGGGTTAAACATGTGTACCTGAAGAGTCGGATACAAGAGAGACTTAGAGTCAAAAACCCAACTTTATATCCGATTATAGAATAATCAAACTTGGATACATCTTTTCTTGGTTTGCTCATTTGTAAAGCTAATGTTTTGAAATGATTGTGGATGAGAATACTTAACAGGTTTTATAATCTGTGATTCTTTGTGTGGGATTAATCTGTGGGATTAATTTTGGGGTCATGCAGAGATGCCATAGTTTAAATTGTGGGGATAATTGAGACTGTAAAGGAGTAGATGTGGAAAAGAAAGGGAAAAGCTCAAAGGATAGAACATCCTGGAATATATAGATATATGGGAAGTATATGAAATGGAATCGGAGAAGGTTACAAATGAGATGTCAGGGAAGTAAGAGAAGAGTTTGGGGCTGATTGAATATGCTGAGAGTGAGAAGAGTCGTTGAATGGTAGAGGGTTTAAAGAAAGAGGAAACAACCATCAATGCTGTAAGTCCAAGGAGTTAATAAAATTAAAACTAATTTTAATTAATTAAAACTAAAGTAGTATAATTAAATAACAAATAATGACAATTTTAAAAGTGGTTTGCCAAGAAGAATAATGAGGGAAAATGTGTTTGATTAAATATTAAAACACATTCTAAAGTCACAATGATTAAAACATTATGGATTTGCAACACAACCAGGCTGACTGATACGTGGATTAAAATATGTAGTCTAGAAATACAGTTAAGTAGATATAAAAAGTTAGCTTATGATAAGCAAGATATTAAGAATCAGCAGGAGGAGGGATGATTTTCAATGTATAATGTTGGATCAATCCTATCAAATAGTTAACATTTTGCAATTGTTAAAAACCAGACTAACCTTGTAAAAATAATGAAGTCTAATTTTTTTCCTTCTTCTACATCCCTCAAATTATAAATGACCCAGATTAAAGTGTAAAAACAAAATTATAAAAATGAATATTTGAATAACTCTTGAGGGTAGGTGGTTCTTTATAAGCATGAAAACAAATTCAAAATTTAATGGAAAGATTGATAGATTTGATTCTCTCCAAAATATTTTTTAAAAGGTGGAGAGTAAGAATCATACATACAGAAAAAAAAAAAAAAAACTCGTGGTTGCCAGAAGGGAGGGGAGTGGGGGGTATTGACAGAATGGGTAAAGGATATTAGGAGGTAGAATCTTCCAATAATAAATAAGTCACGGGGATGAAAAGTACAGCATGGGAAATATAATGAATAATGTTGTAATAATATTGTATGGTGAAAGGTGGTAACAGCACTTAACCATGGTGAGCACAACTTTATGTATAGAATTGTCGAAATCACTATATTGTAACCCTGAAACTGGTATAACACTATATGTCCATTATACTTCAGTAAAACAAGGAAAAAAGTGGAGGGTGAGAGAGATGGAAGGACTTTAATCAAAATTTTAATAATAATTCACCCTGGGTAGTGGGATTTGGGGTCATTTTTACTCACATTTGTATACTTTTCTGTATTTTCTCCAGAAAAGGGATTCTTATTAGTAAACTAATGTTTAACATTGATAAAAGATAAAAGGTGTTCATTATTTGGAGGTATTTGGAATGCAAGAACTTGAGGCAAAATGAGTCATTATTCGGTATTGTTTTAGTAGCCTGTCGGTTGAAGTGGGGAAGTAAGCTGTGAAATATTCTAAATATTAGGGACTGAATAAAGTTGGTAGGTGATATATGGGCTTTTAAGATGCTGATGAGAAACTTGTTATGGGGCAGAGTAGGAGAGAAAGGAGTGCAGAGACAGAGTGACTAGGAGCCCCAAGGGTGGAGTCAATGGAGCCTGTGAGGACAAAGGACAGGAGATTCATGGGGATGGACCTGATGGCAGGATAGGGAGATTCTGAGTTGGAGATTTCAGAAATGAAAGAAATCAGAGTGATGGTCAGGTACAAGGAATAAATGTTTCTTTAAAAAAATTTTTTTTAATGTTTATTTTTTGGGGGGGGGTGAGGGGCAGAGAGAGAGGGAGACACAGAATCAGAAGCAGTCTCCAGGCTCTAAACTGTCAGCACAGAGTCCAACACGGGGCTTTAACTCACTAACCACAAGCTCATGACCTGAGCCGAAGTCCGACCCTTAATCAACTGAGCCACCCAGGTGCCCCAGGAATAAATGTTTCTTGTAAGTAGTTGACGTAGGTTGGAAATGAATTTCATTTGAGTTGCATAGGGTAGGCAATTGTCACCCAGTATTTTTGCAGAGAGGAAGAATTCGCTGAATTAAAAACTGAGTTTGCTTTTAAAAGTATAAAGAATCGGAACACCATGTTTTATAGATTATTTGTTAATATCAATGATATAATTATTTTAAAAAGGCAATGACATTAATACAATTTAAACCATTGCACAAACTCTGTATGTACATAATTTGTGTTGTTTGTAAATGGTCTTTTTTTATCCTTTAATCTTGCATTATACTATACTATCTTCTCTTAAATTGCATTTAACATTCCTTCTGGACTCCTTTGGCAATATTGCTTTATTTGCAGAAACATCTGTGTAGCTTATAAAAATAAATTGTTATGCAATCTTCACATGTGTCCTATGTATTTTAAATTGATTAATTTTAATATGATCAGCACTATCCCTGTATTAGGTGACCTCTATGATTTATATTCATTGAAATATAGTTGTATGATTTAATAAAAGATCCACTGAAAGGAATCTGAATTGGATGATTGAATTTGTTTATACATCTGCAGTAGAAGAGTGTAAATGTATCTTGCAAAAAATAACATTTCTCTGTTGATGGTTCACCATTCTTGCCAACCTCTCATAAAATTCAACTTTTATATTTTAGGGATCTTTATCTTCTGAGGTTGGCTTTCATCACATTTTATATGATTGCCTACTTACTATCCACTTTCAAATATTATTCTCTGTTAAAGGTGAAAAGTCTGTCTTATTATCTTATATGCATATAATGAAATTGAAGCTTGGTGAAGTTCACTGATTAGAACAAGGATACAAAAAATGATAAATAGTTATGTGACTAGAGTTAAAAGTGTATCATAGGTTCATTGCACAGAACCACATTTTGAAAATGCTTCACACATAAATGTAAATAGAGTTTTTCTTAATTCTGTTGACTCAAGATGCTTAATGAAAGGTCAAATGAAGAATAAACCACAGATCGCTAAAGGCAGATAATTTTATTGACATATCTTCTTTAGTTTGATGAGGAGTACATTCTAATTCTTAATATCAGGTAGTTTTTACTTGGAATTTCCCTGTCTTTTAAATTTAATGATAACCGAGACAGCATATTCTGCAAAAACTTGAAACACTTAATTGAAGCAATATAGGCAATGTTCTAAATTTTCTATTCAAAGCTATCTATTAAAATTTTTAAATAAGCTTGAATCAAAGAAGATTTCTTTTCTATAGTTACACATTTTTTTTCATACTTGAGACTCTTTAAATGCCACTGTTGGGGAGCAAGTATACCTGTCTCCTTCAAGGTCCTTCTAGCCAGACTAAGAATAAAATTGACATGAAGAAAATCAAATTTAATTTCATACACATGGGGAATCCACACAGACATGGAAATTCCAAAGACAGTAGGACAAAATGAGGTATGTATGTCATTCTGAACTAAGAAGAGCAGGACAAAGATCTAGGACTTCAAAGGGAAGGAATGCAGTTTATAGGAAGATGAGAAACAGTAAATGTTTGGTAAACAAATGTTTGCTGGGCCACTGAGAAACAATGGGGCAAAGAGAGGATTTTGATCAAACAGGCCCTACATAGGTTCCTCCCCTTCTACTACACTTAGACCATAATATAATGTAATTATCTATGGTGATAGCTCCCTTCCTGGAGCAGGCCTTTCATTTAAATTTTTTGGGGGAGCATCTGGGTGACTTAGTTGGTTAAGTGTCCAACTCTTGATATCAAGTTGAGGTCATGGTCTCATGATTTGTGAGATCGAGCCCTGCGTTGGTCTCTGTGCTGACAGTGCAGAGCCTGCTTGGGATTCTCTCCCCTTCTCTCTCTGCTCCTCTACCACGGGTGCATGCTCTCTCCTTCTTTCTCAAAATAAATAAATATTAAAAAAAACTTTTATAGATAGTTGTCAGGGAGGTAAAGAGCTTTCCCTGAATCTTCTGGGTTTTGATTGCTATTTATTTATTTATTTATTTATTTATTTATTTATTTACTTATTTATTTAAGAGTGCATGAAAGTGTGAATACTGGAGGGCCAGAGGAAGAGGGAGAGAGAATCTCAAGCAGGCTCTAGGCCCAGCACGGAGCCTGTCAAGGTGCTTGATCCCATGACCTTGAGATTATGACCTGAGCCAAAATCAAGAATTGGATGCTCAACTGACTCAGCCACTCAGGTGCCTCTTGATTGCTTTTAGGTCAAAATAACCTTCATGCCAAAGTGGTCCATCTAGGGGAGCCTGCCCTTGGCCCCTACACTGCATTTAGGTTTCACAGTATTGTTCCTTCTTACTTTTGTTGTAAATTATTTTCAAGTTGTAAATCTGAATTGCTGAGACACTGTAACAGGACTGTAGTGATGTTCACTGTTTGGGGTTGAATTTTGTCGTCCTCAAATTCAAATGTTGAAGTCTCAACTCCCAGTACCTCTGAATGTAACTGCATTTGGATGTAGGACCTTTCAAGAGGTACTTAAAGTGAAGTGAGGTCAGATGGGTAGGCCCAAATATATTTGACTGTATTTGGAGATTGGGCCTTTAAAAAGAGATGATTAAGTTAAAATGAGGCCAGTACGGGTGGAGCTGTTATCCAGTATGACTGGTGTCCTTATAAGAAGAGAAAGAGACAGTAGTTATGCCTCCATACAGAGAAAAGACCACATGGAGGCATCGGAAGAAGGAGAGAGGCTTCAGGAGAAAGCAAACCTGCTGACGCCTTAATATTGGACTTCCATGAGTCCAGTATCAAAATGATGAGAAATGAATATATGGTTGTTTAAGCCACCTGATCTGTGGAATTTTGTTACGGCAGCCCTAGCTGACTAATGTATTCACTAACAGATGACTTTTCCCCCCAGATCATTTTATAAGATTGACACTTCAGGCTCTGTAAATGAATCAGTGCTTCACTGTGTCACTGCTCTGAAGCAAATGGAAAGTTGAATTTCATGGACCTTTTGTGGATGGAGGGCCTGCGTTAATAGTTCTGGGGGATTTAATTGTTGGTGCAAGAGTCTACAGAATTCCCTCTGCCCAGGAGGAGTCCTGTTCCAGGATTGTGGAAACATGAAGTGGGATTGCTCCCTGACTCACTTAAATGTATATGTGGTTTGATTCTGTGAAGTCACTGAGATCAGGAAGGGTGGGGGTCACTGTTTGTTGCTACACATTTATCCTTTACTTTATCCATTCTGATACAGCTCTGTGTTATATTCGTTACAGAAATCAGTGATAGCTAACTAATATTTTCTTGCAATTAAAGAAGACGTAAAAAAAAATCAAGTATCAACTTGTGGATACATGACCAGCAAAAACACTCCAATACCTTGCTTATGCAAATTGTTGAATCCACAGATGATTTGATCGTTCCTATTCATCTCCATGGAACAAGGTTAAAAATACTTTATCTATAACAGGGGAAGAATATTTGGGAGATTAAAGGCCTATAGCTGGCAAATGTGATTCTTCACTGTTTATAGAACAGTGTTGGCAAGATTCCTGAACATCACCATTTATAAAATCATAAAAACCCCCTATTCAACATGAAACAAAGCCAAAGATCCTTTGCACAGTTTTGCTGCTGTAATTGAAACCACTTAGGGCTGTTTATTGTTCTAAGATCAGAAACAATAAAGATAGCATAAACAAGAAACTGACCCAGTGTGATGCTATCGGATGAATCAAAGAAAAACAACGAAGTTTTTACATACACAGTTGAGCTCATGCTCTTCCTGACTGTGGTTAACATGCCAGCACGATGCTTTATATTATCTTTTTTGAAATTGGGGATGAGGGAAAGGGCAAGCCTACAGTGGTTATAAAGATAGCTCTGTCTCAGTATGTTTCTCCTCTCTCCTTCTTTTTAATTTATACACTGTAACATAAATCTGACTAGGGAGAAAATAAAGCTAATATTTCAGTGCAGCCAGTCATTCTGTACTTCATAAAGATAGAACATTTATCTCTTTTTTTTAAAAAGTTTGGTTAAGGAGTTGAATGGGCCTTACATAAAGAAATAAATATTAAGAAATATAACAAAGACCCAAAGTTAAAGTGAATTGATTCCCAAATGTTCAAACTCCTAGCACACTGGAACAGAGCTCATAAATTGAGAAGGCAATGGGGGCCAACTGAGTGGTTTTTAGCCTTCCAAAGAAGGCATGGGGCCATTACTTCTGCTTTGTTTTCAGTGTTTGTGTTGGTAAAACTTCAAATTCAATTCTGTTGATTTGTGTGACTAGGACTCAGGTAAGAGAAACAGGAAGGCAGAAGGGGAAAGTGGTTTTAGAGGTTATAGAGGGTACCCATCTAGACATTCAGATGCCACTGAATGTATTACTTGGATAAAGCCATCAGCTGAATTCATCAAGAGGCAACATTAGATATGGACACCTGTAGTAGATTTAGGAGAGAGGAGAGCAGGGGTTCTACCAGCTACTGCTTCAGATGGGGAGGTAGCCAGCTGGGCCCTGACCAGAGCAGCACCCAGTGCCAGACAAGAGCGAAG
The DNA here is from genome assembly GCA_028646485.1 of Cryptoprocta ferox. Classification (NCBI taxonomy): domain Eukaryota; kingdom Metazoa; phylum Chordata; class Mammalia; order Carnivora; family Eupleridae; genus Cryptoprocta; species Cryptoprocta ferox. Next base: position 25,034,734 of record CM053573.1, read on the forward strand.
ACCTGAATGCGGTGGGGGGGAGGGGGGAGGGCAATGAGTGGGCTTTTCCTCCATCTGGATATACTGTTTCTTTGTTTTGTTTTTGTTTGATGTTTTTAGAATAAGGTTGGGGAAATTACTGTAGGTCTAAAATTTAGAGTCTGGGTTTATTTGAAAGAGAATGCTTTATAATGGAAGAGAGTATGATAATTATTTGCACTATTGTTGTTACTCTTATTATTATGTAATTTCCCATGATACCAGGGGAAGGTCAGCTCACGGATGATACGTTCAGTCCTGTTTCATAAATCAAAGAAGCAACAGACTTTTGCACAAGTAGAACTGTATTGTGTACATTATTGCTCCTTCTACAAATGTGCATTAATATTTGCTATAACTAAGATACTAGGCTAGTCATATTATTCATTAGTCATGTTAACTAAGAGATTTTTATTGTTAACTTTTTCAGTACACCATTAGGTGTAGGTTGCACTTTTTACTGCTCTATTATTAGTAGGTATGTTTACTCAGGTTTAATTTAAGATGAAAAGTATAATTTGCCATCTCTGTTAGGGAATATGTTCTATCTTTAGTGGTTTTATCAGTGTAATTTGTTTTCAATTCTTGTTTTATCTCCATTACTATATGGTCCACAGCAGAATATCTATTTGACGTCCCTCTCCCCTTAAATATATTGCACCTATTTTAATGCCAGCAATATCATAGGTACCCCATAAATATTTGGTGAGTGAATGAGTGAATATATAATTTTTTATGTGAAGAAAGGGTGCAGATACTGTATAACCCAGAGCATATTCTACAATTCAGAGTAATCTTTTAAAAAAAATAAATAGGTTTCGATGACATGTTGATAAATGTTAATTGTAGAAAATTAGAAAGTACAAGTGTCCACTTTCAGACAAGCAAAATATATATAAGTGTCCAATTTGTGTTGTCACCAACACACTTTTTCACATGTTCACTTTATCTTTTTACTGTGATAAGATACATATACAATATTAGCTGATAATAACTAAGACATAACCCTCCCTGAGAATACTTGTAAAAGGCAATTTTTGGAGTCAAAATATCTCCAAGGGCCCATGAAATGATAGTGGGACAAAGCCAGACTGTTGGATTTAAACTTTGAGGTGGGATTAAATAGATAAGAGAAGGTGGAATATATACTGAATTGTATCGTTGCAGCATTTAAATATACTCTCTCCCAACTGATTTAATTTTTGTTTTCCATAAATATGCTCGTATTGTGAATAAAGGAAATAAAAGTCCAAGTTTAATCTAAAAGACTGGCTGTTACTGAGAGACAATGTGGTAAAAGGGTTCTCTAGAACCGGAGGCCTGAATTCCAAGCCTAGTGCTGCTATTTACTACTAGATGAATAATTTTAGGCAAATTACTTAACCTTTCCATGCTCATCAGTAAAATTGCTAAAATGCTAGACTTGGCCACAGTGAGCTGTTGTGAGAATTAAATGGGTTAATAAATGGTAAGAGTTCAGAATAGTTAAGTAATATTAGGACATCTAATCACTTCAGATTTGGAAACAATCTTGGAGGAGAAGGATTCAGAGAAGAGCAACTGAAATAATTTACAAAATAAAAGAATCTTAAGAGGGAAAATAAAGGGTATAAAATATGCATCGCCTGGTAAAAGGACAAAGAGGGGAGGGAACATAATAACCACCTACTCATCTTTGAAAGATTCAAGTACCAAAGAGAATTATTTAATATGGTACAAAGGAATAAAACTATAATGAATAAGTCTAAGTATAGAAACAAAAACATTTTGACTACACATCAGGAAAGTGAAAAAAGAGATACTTCTTCCAAATGAGAACAATGTAATTGTGAGCAGCCTCCTAAGAAAGGTGAGTGAAGCCTTGTTGGTGAAAGCATTTTGACATGCCAGTGTGTGAGATCATGTAAAAGGTCACTGTGTTGTTCAGTTTGCAAGATGAACTAGAGCAGCTTTCAACATGCCAAATATAAACCCAGTCTTCTTTCTTTCTCCTATGACAGACAGAAAATAGTTCATCAGTAGGAATTTCAGACCTTTGTGCTCTTTATTATATCTGCAGGACCCAAACATTTAGTTCATGGCAGGAATGGACATGGTTAAATAAAATAAAAAATGAAAATGAAAATGCACTTCCTTACTAGACAAATACTGTAGTACCTCAAATCTCGTGGGCCACAGGAGAGCCAGATCACCATTCTTTGGTCCTGAGTGTTGGTGGTGGGTCTCGTCGCTCTGGGCCAGCTGGGCATCCTGTCCTGCCTTCACACAGATAGGACATGTGTTGGCCTGCCTTCATCTGGCCTGGACTGTCGAAGTTTGTGTTTAACATGTATAATGAGAGAGACCAAGCTTTCTTCTTGGATACTTGCTGTTCTTTTATATTGTTAGAAAAGGTGAAGCTAAGTTTCCATATCACATAAGAAAATTCAATAAGCAAAACCAGAAATCCAAGTCAATATATATGGTTTCTAGAAAATGAGAACAATGGGAAACTTGTTTCCAATATACAGTATATCAGATGAAAAAGCAAAATAAAAAGCAAAGAGCAGACCAGAACTGAAAATGAAATAGAGCACACATTACCTGCTATAATAATATTTTAAGGTAATTTGATTACTTCTTTGGAAGTATCCATAAGGATTTGCTTCTAATATTCAGAAAAATATTTTAAATTTGTTTGCTTTTCTTTCTACGGTTGACTATGTATTGATTCTAACAAAAGCAGTGTAATAAGCCACTGGTGAGCTTGGAACTATGAAAAAAAAACCTGGATGGCAGATCTTCAGATGGTTAATCTTCAGATGGTTTGGTCTAGTGCAGTTGAATAATAACAATACCTTACATGCTTATAGCACTTTTTAATTTTCAAGTGATCTCATGAATTTTTTTATTTGATCAGTTTTGATTTATCATTTGGAGAGCTCAGTCATGGTTTGGGAGGGAGGTCCAGTCCATGGATAAGAAATATATAGACTGTTTCTATGTGAATATATTATACAGAGATTTCTGTGTTTAAAAAATCAGAAAAATTCCAAGGAAGAATATTAGCAATTGTATTTATTTTAAGGCTTCTTGTATTCCCAAAGCTAATTCAGTGAGTGATTTTAGCCATTTGAAAGTGGAGACCAAGAAATACTATTTTAAATTTACAAATTGTGACTTCACATGGTAAGTCAGAGTTCTCAAATATTTATATGTGCTAAAAACTGATCAGAGCCAGATTATCTATTATCTATTGATAATATTGAAGGTAAGACATTAATTCACCCAAATAATTGTGTAAGCAGAATAATATACATTTAAAATTTATTTTTTAATGTTTATGTACTTTTTGAGAGAGAGGGAGACAGAGCATGAGCCGGGGAGGGGCAGAGAGAGAGGAAGAAACAGAATCTGAGCTGGTATGACAGCACAGAGCCTGATGCGGGGCTTGAACTCACAGACCACAAAATCATGACCTGAGCCAAAGTCAGGAGCTTAACCGACTGAGTCACCCAGGCATCCTGTATACATTTTAAATAGAATTAGAAGTTATTGCTAATTTTACTTATTGCTGATTTTGGTCTTTGGGAAGACCATATTTGCTAATTGGTCTTCCCTGCTATGGTTTTTCCATGTTTGGCTTATAGTTACATTACACATGGAAGATGAAAGATATTAAAAAGTGGTTCTATAGCATTCCCACACTCTTCTTGACTCTCATGGTAGAGTTAACCTCTTAATTTTACCTCTTAAACAAAGGGATCCCTGGGCACTCAGATTTCCTGTTTGAACATAGAAGTGGCACTTCACTGAAATAGCTTTTTCAAATAATGCCAAACCAGAATAGTTTTGTTCTTTTTTCTTAAGCACTTCAGTGTTATAATCCCTCCTACAGCCAGCCACTTACGTACAGGCATTGTCTCACTTTATAATAATTGAGGGCAGTGAAGGTCAGCCTAAAGCAAGGAGAGATTTACTCCTGTGATCTGGCCTATGGTGGGGATCAGAGAAGCTTTACAGGAAGGTGTATTTGGTCTGAATCTTGAAGGAAGAGGAGAACTTAGTTCTGCAGGAGGTGGAAGAGGTATAAAGATGTCTAAGTGGGATAAAACACAGTGTTTGGGGACTTGCATTAGCAAATAAGTAATTTCATGAGCTTAGGTACAAGTGGTGGGTCTATATGGTGTGTAGACTCATGCAGACTTGTTAGGTCAGTGGGTTATAGCAGAGAAGCAGTCCATTGGAATTCAGAATTTAATTTAAATTTGTGTATGTGTGTCTGTGTGTGTGTGCGCGCGCGTGTGTGTGTAATTTCAGTATGTAATAGGCATCATACTGGGCACTGGGGACACAGAGAAGAATAAGAGAACATTACCCTCAAGGATCCTGCAGTCTACTACGCACGAACTGCCTCCTGTACACATTAAGCCCCTCAGTGTGTCCTGACAGATTGGATGAGAGCATTCAGAGAAGAAAAGCAACAAGAATTGGTACAAAACCATCTGACTTTGGAGAAATCAAATAGCAAATATCTTATTTTGATGGCTGACCTGCAGCATCAACTTTTTATATGAAGAACAGTTCAGTAGAGCTAAGGAACTAGTTTATGAAAGAACAGTAAAGAAATTCCTTTAAGTTTGACCTGAGTCTGTGTGTTTAAAATTTTTTTTTTTCTTGGAGCAGCTCCTGTCAGACCTTTGTGGTTCTTGTCCAACGCAATGTGATAGAAGGAGACTGGTCCTGGGGTCAAGACCTGAGGGCTTGATTCCAATTCTGTTACTTTCTAGATGTCTGCACATAGGTCACTGATTTCCATTTTCCCATTGGTAACAGCAACATCCCTACTTTCTCCTGCCTCAGACTTGTGAGGATAAAATAAGATGATTGATATAAAGAATTACATAAATTGCACCCCCCCCCACAAACCAAAAAACCCACACCAAACTACATAGATATGATTAATTAGGGTATAGCTCTGAGGTAGGGTATTTGCTGTAAAAAGTGGCAGTTAACCACAGTTATCATCTTCATTGTCGTGGATAGACATTTATATACTGAGCCTAACAATGACTTCTATGACTCCATCAGGTCATTGAGGAAATGGTCTGCACTATCTCAATACAAAAGTATCCAGATTATGAAGAAATACTGTTTTAATAAGTTATCTTTCTTCAAGTATTTAGATAACATTTTGAGGGCCTCTGTTTTATTAACCTTCTTAGTGGATAAAGAATTGAGAATTACATTCCTATGCTGGACGAGGAATTTCACTTTATCAACATCTGACATGACTTTAGAAAATGCTGATGGTTCTAAAAGAATTTGTTGCTCAGTGTGTCTCCCATCACTGAAAGCATTAGAGACCCTTATCAAATAAGAATTGATTAAACTTACAGCTTCCCAGAAAGGCTATTAATGCAGATTAATGAGTTTCTGAGAGATTAGAGTTAGGGAGTTTTGATATTAAACATGTACCAAAATTAGTAGAATGCCATGTCAGGGAAGAACAAAAGAAAAATGACATTTAAAACACTCTATCTGATCATTTATTCTTCATGTAGTATGTAGCTATAAGTATGCATACTTTAAACAGTCATGGTGTTAAAATATCATTAATACTGTTTTAAAAACTAATTTTCTAATGAGGGTAGGTATATGATGTTATCCTTCAAGATGAGAAACTTTGGTTATCTTCTAAGTAGGTTGAACTCTATATATTGAAGATTGCTGCAATTTGCACTGAACTAAGAAATCAAAGCCTGCAAATACCAACCTTCAATTTATTTCATTGTCTCTGCCTTTTATTGCATTTTTTGGAAGAAGTTACCAACTACTCAAAAAGCAGGGTAAGATTCCCCAACTACTACTCCACTAAAAACTTTAGAGTCTGATGAACAAATTCCCTAAGTACTGATGATTTTAAAAGTTGGATTATTTCAAATTAATTGGTAATTTTAAGAAAGAATCAATAATTCTTATTTATGAAGTAAGTATACCCACTAATATAAAATATCTTTTTGTTAACTTAGGTTTTCTTTTAGGCCATTTTTTAAGAGTGTTTAACATTTTCTCTTCAACTAAGTTTCTATAAATGTCTTATTAGATTTATCCCTGGATACTTTGCAGTTTGTTTTGTGTTGTAAATGGTATCTCATTTTTTATAATAATTTCTCACTGGTTATTGTGGTAATATGAGAGCAGGCTTTCTTAACAGCCTCAGTATTGACATTTTGGGCTGGATAGTCCTTTGTTTGGGAAGCTGTTCTGTGCATTGTACGATGTTTTACAGCATCTCTGGCCTCTTCCCACTAGATGCCAGTTGCACATTCCCTCCATACCCTGCAATTATGACAATGAAAATGTCACCATCTATGGCAAAATGTCTGCTGGCAGGCACAATCCCCCCATTTGAGAATGACTGGTGTTGAGGAATGCTTAACTTTTTTTTTTGATGTTAATCTTATATTTAACAAGCTTCATGAACACTCTTAATAGTTCTCATGACTTGAGGATCCTCTTGGTTGTTATGTATAAGAAATATTTACCAACAGCATATATAAAAATATTTTTGTCTCTTCCTTTCCAATCCTAATTATTTTTTTCTTATACAATGGGTTAAGCTAGGATTTTTTAAAATATTATTGCCTTAACTAGTTAGTACTGAACATCCTTGTCTAATTGCAAACTTTAGAGGGAATTTCCTGAAGTTTTTCCATTGAGAATATTTGCTGTAGTGTATTATCTTTTTTCTCTCTTTTTTTAAATTTCTGTTTTTAAAATTTATATCCAAGTTAGCATATAGTGCAATAATGATTTCTTTTTTTCTTTTTTAATCTTTTAAATGATAATCTTTATCAAAGTAGGGAGGTTGTCTGCTTTTAGTTTTCTAAAAGTTTTCCTCTTTTTCTCATAATAATAAGTAGGCATTAAATATTATTATATAATTTTTCCATTTATTTAGAAGATGGCCATTTTTTTCCTTTATTTCATTCTTGTGGTAGTAAATTACATTGCATGTATGAGATTAAATCATCCTTGCATTATTGGAAAAATTGCTGCATGACTATCAGTTTATCTCTTTATATATATATCTATATACCTGTATATAAAATTTTGTGAATTTGGATTAAGCTTTGTATGATGTCCTATTCCATACTTAGTTGAAGTATCAAGATTATACCAACTTTATAAATTAATTGGCAAATTTATTTTCCTATTTTCTTAAAAAAATTCATTAAATAGGTATTTTCTGTCTTATCCATTTACTTTGCTTTTAATTGTTTATTGTCTTTCTTGCTTCATACTTGTACTTCTCAGATATCTTTTATCATTCCTCCCTCAGGGTTGTCCTTGTCTTATTGACCGCATTCACTAGAAAAGCATATCTAGTTATTCTGTGTGTGTGGGGGGGTGTATAACCAAGTTATAGTTTGTTCTCTTTCATGTATTTTAAGATGTCTGGGGACAGGTTTAGGGCAAAGAGCCTCCAGCATAGCACACTGGGTTCAGCTAGACCTCATTCACCTGTCTAAGCTCCTGTGGTGCTGACCACACGTTGGGGCTAATTGCTGAGCCAATCATGTAGAATCTATGCACTTTTTTCCTTTGTGATCTCTCTTTGAGGGATATTTCCTGTTCCGTATTTCATTTTATAAACATTTTACTGTTTTTTGTTTTATTTCCTGAAGTGATAGGCAGGGAGATTCTGGAATTCTGATCTATTTCCATAACTTGCTCAAAAAGTTTATTTATTTGTATTATTGTGGGGAGGGGCAGTTATCAGACACATTTTCTTAATTCCTGCAGGTAGTAAGGTGGTTTTTCCTGCCATGGGACTAGATCAGGGTCATGTCCAGATCCAGATTTTGAGTCCCTTTTAATTTCTAATAGCAATAAACAAGAAACTATGCAACATTAGGTAACTTCATGCAATAATAAAAAATGTTAAATAGAAATTAATGCTTTTATTACATGCAGCATACAATCCTATTAATATGACATAAATTTATAATATGCACAATGATTATTTTACACATGAGGATTAACCAAATTTTAAGACAACAATCAATAATGGATGACATTAATCTATTTTTTGTGTAGCCAAACTAAGTTTGGAGTATCTTTATTTCATTATTGACCACAGCACTTAACCAGACATTTATCTCTGCTAAAGAAAACAGTCCAGTCAAACTCTCCTATAGCCATGGTTCCCTCTTCTGCCATACAGTGTTAGCACCCCCTTCCAGTCAGCTCCACCCAGATATAGGGTTAACTGGAATTCTCCACTGACTTTCAAAAGAGACTTTCATTTTACTTCTTATACTGTCTCTCTTCAAAGGTCTTTTAGGCAGGAAATCTAACTCTCCATCCACCACATAAAAGGACCAGGCGCTGCCTTCTAGCTGCTTTTGGTGACGTGAGCTAACAGAAACTTCAGGACTTAGGTTCATGGATTCTATCAAATGTTCAAAAGAACAATTAGATTTGAGTAAAGATTTTGCCTAGATAAAGCTGAAGTCCTGGGTATTGAGAGTTCCTTGGCAAGATGCTCTTGCTTGGGAGAAAATACCTGACTTCCAGTTTCCTCCAGGTTTAGGCGTGGTGCTAGGTATACACCATCGTTTGCATGCACTGAGGTTATTTGTATGCACTGTTGTCATGAATACTCACTGGAATTGCTTTGGCACCAAAATAAGAGGTAAAGAAGAAGGAAAAACATTAGGTTCTGGTGGAAATCTGAAATTTAATGATTGTTCATTGTCTTCATTATACTAACCTTGGTCTTGCCTCTAAGACCTTGCTTGTGTTTCTTTCTTCTCTAACACATGTTTGCAAGTTATTTCTCCTACCTATTTCAATCCTAACCACTTTCTAAATCTGTTTTACCCAATCCATTAACCTTTTCCTGCTAATTCCTGGCTAAATTAGTCTCTCTCTTCTCTAAATTTATTAAAAAAGTTTGAGTCCATGCTCTAGAATTCAAACTTAATGTTATATCCTTATACTTAGATATTTTTTTTTCATTTTTATTATTTTCACCTTTTCAAATAAAACATTGGTTCCTAGATTGGTGGTTGCCGGAGGCAGAGGGTAGGAAGTGGGTGAAATGGCTGAAGGTGGTCAAAAGGTGCAAACTTCAGTTATAAAATAAACAATCACAGGGAAGTATACAGCATGGCGACTATAGTTAACAACACTGTATTGTGTATTTGAAAGTTGCTAGGAGAGTACATCTTAAAAGTTCTTATCGCAAGAAAAACATATTTTGTAACTATGGTGATGTATGTTAACTAGACTTACTGTGGTGATCATTTTGCAATATGTACAAATGTGGAATAACTGTGTTATACACATGAAACTAATATTATATGTCAATTATATCTCAATAAAAATGTAAAAGGCTAAAAAAATGTTGGTTCCTGAATATGGAATTTGTCTAAAGTTTTTTTTATAGCCCCCACTACACTTAATAGAAGTAAATAAAAGATACAGTACTTGCTAAATAAACAGTCAGTGATGGATGTTACTAATAAATGGATAATTAGTTAGAAGATGACACTCACTTTCTTGACATTTTCCAAAGGAAACAAATTTTGGGAGAAGCCTCTTATGTGATTCAGTGTTTCAATTCAGTAGCATTGAAAAACAAAGATATGTTTTGTTTGTTTTGGTTTTGCTTTTTAATACTAATTATTTTGATATACAATTGACATGTAACTATTAGTTATTTTTTGAAGAAAATTTGTTTCTTAAGTGATTAATTTTTGCACTCTGATGCTGGGAAAAGGGGTTTGTACGCCTTCCTGTGTATTAGTATCTTACCTTAATACTCAGCATCTTCCAATCTTCTCTCTTCTTTGACCTTCCTGCACATTAAAACATGTGATTTGATTGGAATTCAAAGGAAACACAGGGATTTATTCTTTTTCTCTGTCCTACAGCTATGTCCTGTGACAAACTTGAATTCATTCAGGTGAAGAAATACTTATAAAATGAGTCTATTTTAAAAATAGAACCATGGGTTGCTTGGGAAGTCTCTCTGCTGTTAGTACAGAGCTCACTTAGGATTCCTCTATCCGCATCTTTCTCTGCCCCTCCTCTGCTCATGCGCAAGCATGTGCACTCTCTCTCTCTCTCTCTCTCTCTCTCTCTCAAACATAAACATTAAAAAAATAGAAAAACAGAACTATGGATGATGTCAGTTCAACTTTGTCATTGTAGAGGGGTAGGAACTGAGTCCTAGGGAGGTGGTTATTTTTCTAAAATTATCAAATTTGTTAGGCATATTTAGCCTTGGAGCCCAAGTCTCCATTGACTGCATCTGAAACAGTGGGCATCCCATGCATGTGCTTCAGAGTTGTGTTTAATTGGTGTATATATTGTGTAAAACTCTTCATAATATAGTATGGAGATCATATCACTAAAGGTGAAAATACTTTAAACTGATTAATGCTCATAACCTTTCCTCCTACTGAAAAAGTTCCCTTTGATGGCTTTAACCTTGACTTCCTTTCTCTTTCTTACATTATCGTCTGTAAGAGAAAAAGAGGTAAAGGAAACAGCAATGCCTTTTTTTAAACAATCCCAAGTCAAGGATGCTAGTATTTAAATATATTTGTTCCTTTAATGTTATTTTTTATAACAATAGCTTTGGTAGAATATTCTTTTTTTTAAATTTATTTTAATTTTTAATTTTTTTATTTTAGAGAGAGAGCTAGTGCAAGCAGGGGAGAGGGGCAAAGGGAAAGAGAGGGAAGCTCAAGCAGACTCCATGCTCAGCATGGAGCTGAAATCAAGAGTTGGACACTCAGCCAATACAGCCACCCAGGTGCCCCATGGTAGAATATTCTAGGGCAAGTCTACACTTACAACTTAAACTTATTCTAAACATTTTAATTTGGTTTCTAGACTGTTTCTTTTATTCTATACAGCTCTTTAGCATTAGGTTGTGTGATCAAAACCTCAGTGGTCTCTCTGTAAGCTTAGAATGAGTGGCCTTGAAAAGATAGCATCCAGTGTATCTTGAAAGGCACCAAATATTAAGCAATTTTAATCACATACACAGGCAAAGAGATAGTAATTATTTTAGTAGAGCAAAGTATTACTTAGAGCATAAGAATGTAAGTATTCTGATACTTACAAATTCTGTGGGTTAGCACACTTTCCCCCAACTCCTAGAAACTTATAACCTTATTTGTTCTTCTCTCTCAGTGATTTAGTCCTTTACTAAGTATTATTTTTCCTCAGAGGTCCTCACCATGTATTGTTTTACAATACTGTCCTATAGAAACTGATCCTCTCCCAGTACTGTTTCAAGGTTCTTCTTACCTTGTTGATCTATTCTACGTATGTCTACTAGAAAATTCTGTCTCATATATTACTTCAGTCATGTTATATCCCTAATAAGTAATCTGTAGTACCTTTAATTTGCCAAATACTTCATTATCTTTAGTCTGGCTCTCAGGATTCTTAGGAAATTCTCTCTGATTTTTTTTTAATGTATGTCAATTTGAGTTTTTTGTTTCACTCATGAACTTGCATCCAGGTTCTTTTTTCCTTCCTCTCTGCCTTATGCATGCTGTTTATCTTCAGAAGGCTTATATTGAACTTCTAAAACATTGAACTTTTAAAAAAGTTTATAGTTAAAAAATGCTTTCAGTAAAGTGAGTTCTGCAGATTCACTTTTAACTCTGGAAATATTTTTTTTATGTTTTATTTAAAAAATTTGTGTGTGTGTGTGTTTTAGGACTACCTATTATTTATATGTTGGTCATTCATTCTTTGCTTTCCAATTCTATCATTTTCTCATTTGTATTTCCATTCTTTTTTAATTTTTACACTTTGTAATAGCTTCTCAGATTTTTATTTTCTGCAGCATCAGGTATGCTCTGATGGTATCCAGTGAGAGAAGATCATGTCCTTGGGGCTTTTTCTGAAAATTTTTTTGTATTTTCTGAATATCATCTATCTTGGTTTTCCCTCATCTATTTCATCTCCATCTTTCCTTGTTCTTTTGATGTTGGGTGTTTGTTTGATTCTCAGACAATATGTTTACTTTCCCTCTTTTCAGAATTGCATTTTAAAAAAAATTTCCAGGCTCCTTAATTAACTTATTTTCAGAAAATATATTTTCCTGTAAATATTCTAAGTGCTATTCCCTTTCTTCTTATTCTGAAGTACCCCACTTGGTAAAGTCAAATGTCTTTTTAAAAAATGTTTTAGTTTATCTTTAATTAAGATGAGTTCTGTTCCAACTTCATATTTGCCTGTGGTGTTGATTGCATTTAAGTCCGATTGTGACAGTTGAACTTCAGCCTCAGATAGTCAGTGCAGATGGAGATGCAACATGCTCACTATGATTTCTGATTTCTACTTAGCTGTTACAAAGCAGACTTGTGTTACTTTGCTATTGTTACAGTAAGACACCATAAAATAAAACCTACCACAAAATCATAGTGGCATAGAACAACAAGCATTTCTTTCTCCTTTGGGTATTCTGAGCTGTCTCATTGATGTCATTTGGGTTTGTTCACATGTCTGTATGTAGACTCGGAGTCAGCTCTGTTTCACATGTCTCTCATCTATTTATAACAGTGGGATAGCTAGGGATTTTCTTCTCATGGCAATGACAGAAGCCGAAGAGAACGGGTAGAAAACAGACATGCTGACACATTCACCTCATTCAATGGCTAAAACAAGTCACATGTTCAAATCCAAAGCCCAAACGCAGTAAACTATACTTTTCTCTTTTAGTGAGGGAAACTAAAAAGCCACATGACAAGGGTGAATATAAAGGGAAGCATGAAGAATAAAGGCTAATGTAGTTTGCAATATTTGTTTTTCCATTATTTACCATATCTGAGCATATTACATAGCTGAGCTAATGTAATAGAAGAGTAACTCCAGCTACCACAGTGGAATTTTATCAAGAATACAGTGGTTTTTGCTAATATGAACAGTGTTTAACTCAAACCAGTTATTTAAAATGTTTTATTGCATTATTTCATGTAATATTCATAGAAATTCTAACTTGTAGATGTTACTACTGTTGGCAGTTTTACAGATGAGTCATTCCACTCAACTTATCAAATATTTAAGAAGTAACTACTCTTTCTGGCACTGTTTTGGACTTGGGGATTATAACAGTGAACAAATAGACAAGATCCCTGTTCAGCCCTTGAGGGTGTAATGGGAAGACAGATAAGCAAACTAAGAAATAATTTCTGGAAAGAACATGTGTTTTTAAGTTTTTATTTAAATTCTAGTTAGTTAACATACAGTGGAATGTTAATTTCAGGTGTAGAATTTAATGATTCAACACTTTCATACAATACCCCGTGCTAATCACAAGTGCACTTCTTAATCCCCATCACCAATTTCACCCACCTCCCCTCTGGTAACCATCAATTTGTTCTCTATAGTTAAAAGTCTGTTTCTTGGTTTGCCTCTCTCTCTCTTTTCCCTTTGCTTGTTTGCTTTGTTTCTTAAATTCCACATATGAGTGAAATAATATGGTATTTGCCTTTCTCTGACTGACTTATTTCACTTAGCATGGTAGTCTCTAGCTCCATCCATGTCATTGCAAATGGCAAGATTTAATTCTTTTTTTTATGGCTGAGTAATATTTCAATGTGTGTGTGTGTGTTTATGTGTACATGGCATTTATCTTTAACCATTTATCAGTCTGTGAGCACTGGAGTGTTTTCATAATTTGACTACTGTAGATTATGCTGCTACAAATATTGAGGTGGGTGCATGTATCCTTTTGAATTAGTATTTTTGTATTCTTTGGGTAAATATCTAGTAGTGCAATTGCTAGATGGTAGCGTAGTTCTATTTTTAAATTTTCGAAGAACTTTCATACTGTTTTACAGAGTGGCTGCATCAGTTTTCATTTCCATTAATAGTGCAAGTAGGTTTCTTTTTCTCCACATCCTTGCCAATGCCTGTTGTTTCTTGTGTTGTTGATTTTAGCCATTCTGACAGGTGTGAGGTGGTATCTTATTGTAGTTTCAATTTGTATTTTGGTGATGATCAGTGATATTGAGTATCTTTTCATATGTCTGTTGGCTGTATGTATTCTCTGGAAAAATATCTATGTCTTCTGCCCATTTTTAAATGGGATTATGTATTTTTTGAGTGGTAAGTTTTAGAAGTTCTTTATAGATTTTTGATACTAACACTTTATCAGATATGCCATTTGCAAATATCTTCTCCCATTCTGTAAATTGCCTTTTAGTTTTGCTGATTGTTTCCTTTTTTGTGCAGAAGCTTTTTATTTTGATGAAGTCCCAATAGTTCATTTTTGCTACTGTTTCCCTTGCTGAAAAGAGGACTAGTTCTTCATCAGCTTCTGGGAAATAACCTTTAAGTCCTTGGAATATATTTCCTGGGAGGAGTATCTTTGTATACCTGGGTCTTTAGGTCATATCATACAGTTCATGCTTACTCTGACTTATGGTAGATGTCTGCTTTTCTTTGGTTCTGGGCCAGGATGTATCAGTTTCACTTCTGCAAGGGCTGGAGGTAGAATAGTTAAGGTCTATACATATGTGACTGCCCTCTAGTAATTACGCTGGATGACAAGGCTTGGGCAAATTTTACTGGTTGGCAATATTTTGTAGGTGTTGTCAAACATTTTGAGAATGGAAACAGTAATTGCATATAGCTTTTATGGATTGTTTATAATGATTAAATGAGATAATATGTGTGATATGCCTAGAATAGGGACTGATACTCCTCTAACAATAAAAGCTATGTAAGGTCTTGTTAATTAACACTAAGGAGTGAGTTCAGGAAAGCCAGGGTTTAGAGCCTGAAAATAGATATCAAATATCATATTTGAGATGATAATGTTAGAGCAAACAACCAAAGGGGTCAAGAGACAAGGAGACATCCACAAAGATCTGAAGTAGACTGAAGGTAGTTGGTTTGGTTTAAGATATATACCCTCATCCTAAGAGTTCTAGAACTCCATCTTGTTGGGTTCTGACCTGTGGAGAAGTAGGATTAAAAGTATACAGCCTGGAATAGAAATTCCTCATATGTCTTCATTGCACTTCATTTTGAAAAAAAAATTTATGATGCAGGGGTAGCATCAGTGGTGACTTTGGTGAAGAGAGTGTTGTTCTTCTCTGCAAAGCCATGTTAAATGCCTGTGATTTTTATGTAAACACATGATCTAGTTGTACAAAATCAGCTTCAAAAGAAGTTCCCTATTTTTCTGCCCTCTAATAATCTTTTCCACTCCAATCCTTCCTATGTATAAGTTCTGGAGTTTTTACCATTTGGGAACATAGTATGATAAGATGTGATGGTCCCTAAACTTGTTGTAGAGTTAATTTTGTTATTAAGTCTAAGGCGAAGCAGGAATAATTTCAAAAAAATTTTTTGAAACATTTATTTATTTTTAAGAGACAGAGAACAAGCAGGGAAGGGGCAGAGAGAGAGGGAGACAGAATGCAAAGCAGGCTCCAGGCTCTGAGCTGTCAGCACAGAGCCTGACACGGGACTCGAACCCACAAACTGTGAGATCATGACCTGAGCCGAAGTCAGAGGCTTAACCGACTGAGCCACCCAGGCGCCCCTAATTTCAAAATTTAAGGAAAGCATAGTTTCTTTTGTTCAACAGTTGAGCTAGGCAAGTCTTCAAGTCTCAATTCATTCAAAGTGTCTAAGAAATTGCTTGATATTAAAATTTTTTTCTGGTCCATGGGTATCATTATCTTATTATGTAGCAGCAATGAATTTTGCAGCTAAGCTATGTATCTAGCTGATCATTGGTTCCTTTCCTACCTTATTGGATATGTGTTAACCCTTTTTACTTGCTAAATATTTTTAATAATATATATGTATCAGCTCCTGATTGCTCTAGTCTATGACTTTGGGTCTCTCGTTTCCTCTAGATGTTTAAATCACTCTTCTTCCAAAATACCTGGGGCTTTTCTGTGAGTAAGGGAGGAAAAAAAGGAGTAAGTTCAAAGTAAAACTGACAATTACCTATAGTCAGCTACCAAAAGTAGATAAAAGAGAGCATAGAATATTTTAACACTTCATCTCATAGTAAGAGTAAGAACAGAGGCTGTCTTGGGTTTGTTCTGTTTGTGTCCTTCATAACTATCAAGTGATCTGAAACTGTTTCTGCATGGAAAGTATTTACTCTCTCAAGACCAGGAAAGGGACACAAAGGCCCACAGTCTGGTAAAGTATGAGAACTGAACAGATGGAAATTTCTTTCATTTAATTGGATTCACAGGCTCTGAGGGGAGGCAGAAAAAGTAATTTGAAGGAGGTCAACCTGGGAGGAAATCAGTTTCATGGTTAGTGAGAATGAATTTACCATGTAAGGAACATCATAAATATAAGAAATGTACCCTGAGAAATACTATCTAGTATCAGTAATATCAGTTATGTCTCACAGCATTCAAGAGGAACAAAAATTCCCTTGAATTCAGGAAGTCTTTGTTTGAGATTCTATTCTTTAAATCTATGAAGTTATGGTTCACATGGGATCTGTGGTAGCTATAAAGTGTGTACCACATAAGGAGGCATCTACTTAGGGTGATAGATTACGATGTTGAACTTGAAGAGAATGGCTTCTGCAGTTCTATAGCCAATTTATTGTAGATCTGCTTATGGAAATCAAATTATGGGGGGGTGTAGAAAAAAACTATATGTCTTGGAATGGCAGATGTAAAGATTATGAGTTAGAGTCCTATTCTTTACCAATAAATTGCTCTGTGCCTTTGGATGGGCTGCCTAATTGTTAATGCCTTCCAATTTCTCACCTATAAAATTTGAGATACAAATTCCTCCTGCATAACATATCTTAGAAATCTAATGATGAAATGGTTCTTGCAGTGCTACTGAGGTTTGGGATGAGAATCACTCACTCACTGTCATGGAAACCACTAAAAATTATAAAGGTGTATAAATAAGAATTAAATTCTAGCCTCTAAGTATACTAGTACCTAATATCTTCATTGAATTATTTTTAGGATTTCCCTTGAGGGAAATTTTGATTCTAGCTGGTAATGAAACATATTTACCTGGTTCATTCCTTTGATATTTTAATTTTAAAAGTTGGATTTCCTAGTGAAAACACTTGACATAAAGTTTAAAAATGTTTTCTGAGGAATGCTTGAAGTAACATAATCTCACAAAACAAAGAAGGTTAAATGTTTATAATGTCACTTTAAGAGATAGTGTAAAGTATATAAAGTCTTTAATCCATCATTGGTTAAAAACAAATCATTTTTAGACTAATTGAAGCTATCATGTTTCAATTTTAAGTGTATCTCATTTAAATTATTTTATTATTTTAATGTTTATTTATTTATTTTGAGACAGAGAGAGAAAGAGAGAGAGAGGGAGAGAGAGGGAAAGAGTGTGTACACAAGCTGTGGAGGGGCAGAGAGAGAGAGAGAGAGAGAGAGAGGGAATCCCAAGCAGGCTCTGAGCTCTCAGCACAGAGCCTGACGTGGGGCTTGAATTCATGAACCGTGAGATCATGACTTGAGCCAAAATCGAGAGTTGCACGTTTAATCAACTGAGTCACCCAGGTGCCCTAAATTATTTTAAAACGAAATATTTTTGAAATGAATAGCACTTCCTACATTCTATGTTGAAGTACATTGAGCATTATTTAATTGCTTTTTGATGGTTTCTAGTTATTGCTATAAACCTAAGTTATGCTCATGCTCTAATGCAGAGATGCTGTGAGACTTTTAAAAGGTTTTGTGATCTTATTTATATAAATAGCCAGGTTCCTCAACTTATTGCCTCAAGTCTTCTTTTTGTTATTTTTTGATTCTGCCCTTATTGGTAGTCATCATCATTAGATGTTACTTCTTACTGCTGTAGTGTACCTTCTTGTACTCCCCATTCATTTCCAATTTATTACTTCTAAAGCTTGATAGCCCAGAAATCCCAAAGTTAATGAAACTGGTGGAATAAGGCCAGCATATACAAAAATTTTAGACTTAAAATTCAAGATGAGGAAAATGAACATTAAGGAGTGAACTGTGATGAAATGGATTCTGAGACATAGAAATAAAGAGTAGAATAAGTGGTGATAGCATAAATCAGGGGGTAAAGAATCTTTCCCAAATGACGTGCTAAGGTTGCCACCTCAAGGGCAATACCAAGAATCAAAAGGCAAAATAGTTAGTATTTGAGGAACACAGTAGTTGCACTTAGGTTTCATAGTTTCTGCACCTGGAGTTGCCCAGTGTATTGTATATCACTTGCAGAAATTAAAAAGATAATTAGATCCTGTTCTGTGTGAGTAGCTCAGACTCCTCTTCAAATATAAATAAATATAGAAGAAGTAATGAAGAGGAGCTGGGGTGGATTCACCATACATTTACCAACAACTATTTGCTTAGTGTCTGCTGTGGGTGAGGCATTCTGCTAAGCCTCAGGGATAACAGCAGTGAATGAAGCAGGTCTATTCCCTGCCCTCCTGAAACTTACTGCTCTCTACTGCACTTTGAACAATGTTTATGAATGTTAACATTAGGGGCAGCTAACTGAAGAACATATGGAAACTCTGAACTATTTTTGAAACTTTTATGGAAGTCTCGAATTTGTTAAAAAAAAAATAGTATAAGGAATGGACCTGTGATGGAGGACAGCACTGGTTTGTGGGTGAAACTGACTGACTCCCAGGGTGGCCAGACCATGGGGAGTGAAGGGGTGAAGAGATGGTCTACTGGGCCATCTCCATCACAGGTCAACACTGTTGCAATAAGGATGCTGGTAGCAAGGTTTTTGGAAAAGTGGAGCTGCTAATTCGTAACATGTAATTTTGGTCTGATCCTTTTTCCTTTCCTTTCAAATTATGTATTGAGTTATTGATGCAAAGCAGCTGCTAAGCCAAGGTTTACATTACACTTCACCTACTTCCCTTCTCATATAGCTAATAACTAGATGATTTTGCCAAGAGACTAGGAGACTATAGGGAATTGGAGCCACAAGATAGTAGAAGCCTGAGTCTCTAAATTACCACATGGAAGATATGCTCTTATCAACAAGGAACACTTGCATTAAACTTTTACTGAGTTAAGCCATTAACCTTTTGCATTTATTTATTACAGTAGCTATGGTTGCCTTAACTACTAGACATATTAAAACAGAGAAACTTAAACCTTTCTGGGGTTTAGTGTTGATTGTGAATTTTTTAGAACAATTAAACAAGCCTGCTCTATGGATCTTGGCCCTTATTCCTTCAGGCATGCTTTATCCTTTGTTTTAACTTAACAAGTAATTGTTAAGTATCAACTATAAGCAAGACAAGCAACATAGCAGAGTAGAAAGAGCCCTGCATTAGGGATGGGATGAATAGTGTTCAGGACCTTTTACTTACTGCTGGCTGAGCGATATTAGATAGCATACTTATCCTGAGTTTCTCTTGGTATGTTGTGAATAGTAAATAAGACTCAGTACAGTTCTTTAGGTTTTTTCAAATAGTTGTTTACATTTATTTCATTTATTTCTTTTAAATATATATTTTTTTAAGTTTATTTATTTATTTTGAGAGAGACGAGACAGTGCGAGTGGGTGAGGGGGAGAGAAAGAGGAAGACAGAGAATCTCAAGCAGGCTCCATGCTGTCAGCGCAGAGCCCAACATGGGGCTCTATCTCACGAGACTGTGAGATCATAATCTGAGCTGACACCAAGAGTTGGAAGCTTAACTGACTGAGCCACCCAGGCACCCTTATTTCATTTATTTCTTATCTTAAAAGAACTACTTGTAAGTAGTTCTTTTAAGTATTATCACCCACTATCTTGTAAGTAGTTCTTGTAAGTATTATCACTCACTAACTTCTTTCACTGTCACTAGTTTATAAATAAGAAAGCTCTGATTGGTGATATCTAGTAATTTTGCTAACATTATAAGGCTCATAAATATTGTAGCCATGATCTTAATACACGTTTTCTGACTCAAAATCCCATGGTCATTCTTCTTATCTCATCATCTACAGAATGTGAAAATAACATCAGGGAGGGGAAAAAAAAGAATTCTATGAAAAATGACCTGATAGTCATTATTTTCTTTTCTGAGTTTTTAGCTTCACTTTCTATTGGCCTTCATTTCATATAATCATGCTCAAAAGCAAATGTATGTATACTCAAGCCTCTTGATGTGCCTGTAATTTATAGGAAATGTAGTTTCAAGAGAGACAAGAAGTTGGCTGATGGGTACATGAGGTTCATTATACTAGTTTCTACTTACTGCGTGATTGAGAACTTCATAATAGAAAGTTAAGAAAAAGGCAAATACTAAAGGTAACAAAACCCATGTACATGCCATAGATTTATCTGTGTCCTTTACTTCTCAGCTAAACTTCTTGCAAGCACAATTACATCACTTCCTCATTTTCCACTCTCTGTGCACACATCTGCAGCCTGTCTCCTACTGCCACTAGACCTTTGAAACTGCAAAAAGATCACCAATATACTCTAAATTCACAGTAATATAAGATGAGTTAAGTTCCAGAGATCTGCTGTATGACATAATGCCCACTGTTAAGAACAAGGTACTATGCTCTTGAAAATTTGTGAGGAGGGTAGATTTCATGTTAGATGTTCTTACCATAATCAACAACAACAACAACAACAACAACAAGCAACAAAAGGACATGTAGAAACTTTTGGAGGTGATGGATAATTTCATTACATTGGTGACAGTGATAGTAACAAGAATGTATACATATGTCCAATTCACCAAATTGTGTACATTAATTGTGTGCAATTTTTTTGTGTGTAACAATACCTCAGTAAAGTTAGAAAAGAAAAAGAGAAGGTGCATGGAGATTGAGTAAGGATAAAATATCCTACAAAAAGAGTTTGGAGGAGATTTTCATTTTTATTTTGATGGAAAGCAAGAAAAGGAGTTATAGTAAGAAGTTTACTGTGAGATGTGGTAGAACTTTAGGGAGAGAATGAATTAAGAAGAATTTTAGGAAGGCTCTGCATATGTTGTGCAATATAACTTTTGCTTTGCTGCCTCCTCTTGAAACATTCAGTCAAGACTACCTTACTTGAAAAAAAAAGAAAAAATTCAGTTATAACCTCAAATCCTTACCTTATTTGATATTTTCTTGGCATTTTTTATTGTTGCCCAGTGTCAAGGCATTCAATATTTTCTGGACAAATACAATTTTTTTCTCTTGGATATTATGACAGGAAATCCTTCTTGGCCTCATTGACTGGCTCTTCACTGTTTTTTTCCCTTAATGGAGATATCTCCCATACATCTATACTTGCCCCTGTTTTCTTCTCAGCCTTCACACAGAATTTATTCTTGTCCACTATTTCCACTAATCACAGCCTCCAGTTCTACAAATAGCTGATAATTCCCAAATGTGCATTTATAGATCAAAATTCTGAACCTTAGACTAGCTGCTGGATATTTCCATCTGTGTATACCTCAAGAAAATGAAACTCAACATGTCTGTGATGGTTTTAAAATGTGTCCACACTTTCTTCGGTATTACTCATTTCTGGAGTTGGAGCTTAATTCCTTACCCTTCAAGGTTAGGCTGGACTTAGTAATTCACTTCTAATGAATAGAATATGGCAAAGGATAGTGATGACTTCTGAGATTAGGTCAAAATAGGTATAGCCACTTCTTTCTTAGTCTCTCATATCACTTACTTTGGGGCAGGCTTGCCACCATATTGTTAGGACATTCAACCCCATGGGAAGACCATGAGATGAGGAACTGAGGCCTCCTGCTAATAGCCACATGAGTGAGTTTGAAAGGGATTCTTTAGTCTCAGTCAATTCTTCAGGTGCTTACAGCCCTAGCCAGCATCTTGATTGCAATTACATGAGAGGCGGTGAGCCAGAATCACTCTGTGAAGCACCCCTGAAGGGTGCTAGCCCCCAGAAACCATGAAATAATAAAAATTTACTGTCTCAAGTCACTGTTTTGAGCCAATTTGTACTGAAACAAGAGATAACGAGAAAGTGTCCGAAACTGAACTCAATATTGTTTCTACATCACACACCTGTTTTTCTTGATTTTTACACCCCAAAGCCAGAATAAACATCCATTTTCCTCACTTTATATGGGCAGCCAGTAAGTCTTGCCAATGTAACATCAATATTGTGGATGCTTTGTCACTGCTGCTACTACTTAATACCATGTTATAGGTCCTCATCATCTGTTATTTGTCATCTAGACTGTTTTGGGATAGGTCTCTTCACTAATGGTCTTCTTACTCCTTACCAAAATAGTTTGGTCCTTACCAAAATATTGGACTCTGAAGATGCTTAGCTAAAATGTAAAATAGGTTTGCTGCTTCCATGCTTAACATTCTTTAATATCTATCACCATTTTCAATCACTTATAATAATGGTTCCCAAACACTGTGAAGAAATGGCACAAGGAAATTTAAGATATTTTGGTGAGTGGAATTAGCAGCTCCACTTTTCCAAGCACCTCACTTTGGTGAGTTTGGTGAGTTTTATTCTAAAATCTAAATTCAGCATAAAGGATCATCTTTTAAAGGATATAATCTTGGAACATACTTTTAGTATTTTAAGAAATAGAAGAGTAGTTATTCATTGTTTTTATTGTAGCTGTTTTCAGTGTCCTTATGTAGCAATATGAAAAATAACTCCAATTTAAGAGAACAAATTTTTGGTTCATAATGTCCAATAAAATTAAATTGTGTACCTGATCTTTCACCACTTCCACAAATGAGTGCTATGTAGTAGAGAACAAAACCAATTCTAGTCTCGAAACACAAGGAACTATTCCATGCCTCTATGCCTCTGAGTGTTTTCTTTTATCTGGAATAGTTTTGCCCTGGCTTACTTGGAAAAGTATTGCTCCTTAAGATCCAGCCCCATTGACGTCTCCTCTGTGAAATTCTTTCTACCCAACTGGAACTAATCACTGTCTGTGTGATTATATCTAACATATATATCTTACTACAGTTATTTTGTTATTTTGCTATTTGTTTATACACCTATCTCTCATCCTAGACTGGTGGCTCTTTAATTGCAGACTCATGCATGTGCAGTATTAATACATTATGAGGAAGATAAGGTTGAATAAGACATGTCTTTGTTCAGGGAACTATCACCTGTTAAGGAAGGTATGTATTTAAATAACTATAACACAAATGAATATCGTGTTGGTGGAGCAAAACGTGTAATTCAGAGAGAGAATTTCTAGGTAAGATGATTGGGAAAGGTGTTATGTAGAAGTTAGCCCATTAACTGGATGTAGAAGAATATTCAGGATTCTTGAGATCAGGGAAGATATTCCATATGGTTGGAAGGACCAAATGTGTCTGGGAATTTGAAAGAATGTTGAGTCTTCTTTTGATTTTGCAGTGTTGGTGCTATAGAACAGTGTGAAACAACAGTTTAGAAATACAAATGGGGTCAAGTGTGGAGACTTTTAATGCTAGGCTGAGAATTCAATTGAGAATAGGGAGCTGTAGAAACTTTTGTGCAGAAAGAAATGACCTGATCAGAGCATGAGATAAGAAGATTCATTTGGAGGCAGTAGTGAAATTATGGAAGAGCAAATCTGCATGGGATGAATTGCAGAGGGACATGTTAAGGCAATCCAGGCAAGAAGCATGTAAAGTCTGAGATACAGTGAAAGCAGTGGGAATAGAAATGGGCCAAGGATGCTGAAGACCAAAGAAATTGGCAACTAATCTGATACAGAAAATGAAGAATAAAAGAAAGAGGAAAATCATATTTGGAAGTTTTGAAACCGTACTATTTGAAGAAATAGAGAAAAATCATGAGGTATTAGGAGGGTAAAAGTGTCTTAATCTGACCTTATGTATCTTGTATAGTTAAAAAAAAAGAAAGCTGTTGAGCAACAGTGAGAAGACCAAGATGGGATAAAATGTGTCAAAATATATCATTTAAAAATAAATTAATTTAACCATAGTCTGTAATAGTGTAAACTTTAAATTGCTGATGTGTTTTCTTTTTATATCTAAAATGTCTATAACATTATAACTGCCTCCCTACCACCCTAGTTTCGGCAGCAATTATTATTGTTTTTTGCCAAATATCAAGACATGTGGATGAGACCATCTGGGACTAGGTAGCCCATAGTTGACCTTGCAAATGTCACAGCTACATGGTCAAGCCCAGGCCAGATTATCGAAATCTGGCCCAGACCAGCAAAGGCCCATTAGAAATGTGGGCTGACTAATTGGTTGTTTAAAGTACTAAGTATTGGGAGAGATAACTTATATAGTCATCTTATTTCTTATTGTATTCTAAGACTTGCTTAATTTTATCCATGACATTGCCCTGAGAACAAGGATTGCCCTTTCTCGTCTTTGTCTAAATGGGACAGATGGTTGACAGACATTGACTGGCACTTTCTGTCACCTAATTTTTTCAAAAAGTTTCCCATTTGTCAGAATTGGAGCTAATATATTTTCCCACTTCAAAATCATATCTCAACTCTTAGTTCAATTTTGTACAGATTTACCTTTTGGATCTCATATAAAGTAAAAGTTTTCTAAAAGGCACAGCACTGTATTTAATAGCTAGTGCTAGGCAGAGGCAAGCAGAGCATTACTGAAATCAAATTAATTGGCCAGAAGGGACTGAGCCTGGAAGCATTTTGGATTAAAACTGTTCTCTTCGCTGCTGTCTGGCACAATATATTTCAAATAAAACTGCTTTACATAAAAATTCTGTTGCAATTCAATTCTATAGAGATTTTTCCTTTCTCACAAAACATCTAGAGTATTTTTTCAATAAAAAACAGTGAGTTGGGATTCTATTTTATCTTCTTTCACATTAACTTTACATATTTCCCATGATAAAATTAAAAATGGCTCACCTGTTTTATGCATTGTGTGAGAGTGCTTTTATATAAGTACATTATAAGGGTTTATAGGTATATATGTGCGTATATTTTAATATATGAGCCTATAGCTAACTAGGGCATTTGTGAGACAAGAGAGTGCCTTAAATAGCAAAGAAAGAAAAATCTTGGAGTTTATACATACTTATTAAAATTTACTTGAGTTCTGCTGAAATGTCATTGTCAGAAAATACGCTAGATAATGCAGATCTTTACCTTTGAAATAATTGAAAACTTGAAATTGAGAGAATGTTTTGAAGATTGCATACATATCTAGTCATCTAAAGCTTCATCAATATGTATTTATTATTTTGATGTATTTTGTCAGTAAGAATTATAGTGAAGGCTGTAAATGTAGAAAATGAGAGACACATTCCTTAAATGACTGTACCGTAGCTCTTTAGAAAGTGATAGCAGAGAGGGCTACCACTTCTTTTTACCAGGCATTAAAGTGTGTCTTTAGGTCCTACTAGATAGACTTTGAGACTTGTCTGTGTTCTTAGCTTCCGTTTTCTCCGAATCCTTCTGAAGATGGCTGATACAGAACTTTAATTTTACTTTTCGTTCTCTTCAAAACAGGATTGATTAGTGACCCTGATAAAATGAGTTGATGAAAAGGGAGAAAATATTGCTCAGAAAAGGAAAGTTAAAACAAAGCTTTTTTTAAAATGATATTTTTTAATACCGAATAAGTTAAAGGCCTCCCCTTCTTTTCAGCCAGTGGAAGTAGTCTCTTTAAACTTAAAATATGTCAAAAGGAAACATTTAGAGAAAATTACTAGGATTGAGATTTTATTTTGAAAGTTGTAGGAATTTGCCAGGGTGAAAATGACTATTTAAAAAAAGTCTTGGAATGGAGTCATGGAGATTAGTTAAAATAAGTATGGTATTGTATTTTCTCTTAAAAATCATTTGCTTTTAATACTAAAAAGAAAAGGTTGGTGTGAGGAAGGTCATAATTAGAATTCAAAACAGTTAAATTTTATGAACATTGACTTTATTAATAGGGGATTTGCAGAAACTGAATCAGGACTTGGGTTAAACTCTATATTATTTTGAAAAAAAATGAAACCAATAGAAAAATTGAAAGTATAACGTTACAAATACTCATATATAACACTTACCTTGATTCACCAATTGTGAACATTTTGCCACATCTCTCTCTCCATCTGCTTTTTAAAAAAGAACTTTTGAAAGTACATTGGTAATATCACAGCACAGGACCCTTAACTATTCCAGCATCATCTCCAACACAATCACAACTGAACTATCACATTCAGTAAATTTAATACTGAGGGGCGCCTGGGTGGCTCAGTTGGTTGAGTGTCCAACTTCGGCTCAGGTCATGATCTCACAGCTCATGGGTTCAAGCCCCATGCCAGTCTCTGTGCTGGCAGCGCGGATGGAGCCTGGAGCCTGCTTCACCTTCTGTCTCCAGCTCTCTCTGCTGCTCCCTAGCTCTCTCTGTCTCTGTCTCTCTCTCTCTCTCTCAAATATAAACAAACATTAAAAAATTTGAAAAAAAAATAAATTTAATATTGATACAATAATAATATATCATACACTCATATTTTCCCAAATGAAAGTCCTTTTTAGCATTTTAATTTTCTTTTTAATGTTTTATTTATTTTTGAGAGAGAGAGACAGCATGAGCAGGGTAGGGTCAGAGAGAGAGGAAGACACAGAATCTAAAGATAGGCTCCAGGCTCTGAGCTAGTTGTCAGCACAGAGCCTGATGCAGGGCTCGAACCCACAAACTGTGAGATCATGACCGGAGCCGAAGCCGGATGCTCAGCCGACTGAGCCACCAAGGCGCCCCAGCATTTTAGTTTTAAATTCAGGATCTGATTAACAATCTTACAGTATATTTGTTTGTCATATTTCTTTAGAGTCTTTTGATTTAGGACAGTCCCCTTACAGTTTCATTTTTCATGATTGTGATATTTTTGAAGAATTCAGGCTCGTGGTCTCAGAAACTATCTCACAGTCTGGATTTGTCCAGTTTCTTCCTTATGATTAGATCAAGTTAAACATTTTGTCAAGAATAATACATAGATGATGCTTTGTACTTCCCATTGCATAAAATCAAAGGCTTTTTTTCCCTTCTTACTGGTAGTATCAAGTTTTATCACTTGGTTAAGTTGATATCAACAGATAAAGGTGGTTTTATCCCGTGATAATTAATGGGCATTCTTTGAAATTGTGTGAATATCCTGATCCTCAACAAGTTTTTAGCCAGTATTTTTAGTAATTGTTGATAACTCAATCATTACACTGATATTTGGAATGATCTTTTAATTCCGTCATTCTTTATTAATTAACTGGCATTATTCTACAAAGAAGAGCTTCTGCCCACTTACCTTTTTTGTATAGCCATGGCCTCTTGGATTCTTTTTTGTTCAATATATTAAAACATATTATCATTATTATTCTTTTTGATATTTGCGTTAGTGCTGGAAGCCATTTCTGAAGTAAGGCGGGTTTGCAAGGTGGGGGCCTCCCGCTGTCAGATGGCAACCGATGTCTACCCCCAGGGTGCATTGCCGACTGGCATCAAGAGTGACTTGTCTTCTTATGCTGAAAATATGCGAATTGTACCTTGTGAAAAAACTTATTACAGGAGTTTCTTCTTTTGTGATTATAGGAGCAAATATTACATTTCCTGAGAAACCTGTTTTCTTCCCCTCAGAAAACAGGCTATTGACTCCTGCTCACAAAGAACTAACTCTTGCCTTTGCTATGAAACATTGCCTTGTATTTGAATGCTAAAGATACCTCCTTCCCCATATGATAAGCATCTAGTCACCTACTTCAATCACTATTGATAAAGATTATGCATGAGTCTTCTACCAATCTATGTTCTGGGAAATTTTTACATACCAAAGAATTTGTCATTAGAAGTCATTGTCTAAGGCAATTGCCACTTCTGTTTTGTACCCCATACATTTTTTCAATAAAGCTGACTCTCCAGTCAGTGCAGAGATGCCTGCCTGGTGATCAGAAAGAAGCCGAGGCTCTCTCACTCTCTTTCGCTGATACCGTCCATCCTTCAGGGAACCCTGGACCTGCTGGAGCTGGACTCCGGCACGTTAGCCCCAGATCAGCCAGTGGGATATCTTATGGCCTGGTCCCAGTGTCCTTTGACATGTCTCTATCAACGCTTAATCCTTCAGTAATGGATGCTAATCTTTGTCACCCAGATCCCCACTTTAGGACTAATGGATTTATCACCAGTTATTCCAAAGATTGAGGGCTGACTCTCAGCTGTCTACTCTCTCTGGGAATTGTTCTTGACTGAAGATAGCTGCCTTATTTAAGATCACATTCCCTTTCTGGAGAAAGGTGTCTATGTGAGTGTGAGAAAGCTGAGAATCCGCATCCAGTGACTAAGTCAATGGAGGCATAGAAAAGCCTTGCCTTTTCAATTCAGGACAGTTCTGAAGAGCCATGCTAGCTTCAGAGCTCCCTGTGAATTTGGGTTGGGGCTTGTTGTGACTCCAACATAAGCTAAATTCTGCCTATACCCAAATTTGCTTTTGTTTCCTTCTCCCACAGTTTTTGATTCCAAGAGGATTCCTTAATGAACTTCCAATTTGCTAATTTTCATCCCGGAGTCTATTTCTTGCACAACCAACCTGTTACAGTTGTTCTGACAATGGTCTGAGAATACAAATGCTAAAATGGGGTTTTGGAGCTGGATCATCCAGTGCTTAGTGAACAAAGAGATGGAGTACAAAGAGCCCCTGGTGCAAGGCGGCAATTACAAAGCATTCACCATAGGTAAAAGGAGGTGCTATTTTGTGAAAGAAAATTCAATAGTGCATGCACTATATTAAACATTTGAGATACGTGTGAGAGATAGTAATTAATTATAAGGGTAATGGTATTTAATAGTGCCTCCTCGGGGAAATTGATGTTTTGGGAAGAGAGGATAAAAGACCAAAAATTAACCATTGATAAAGGCTAAATGGGAAAGCCTAAGGGCCTCCTTGGAATCACATGAAGAGATTCTTATTTCCTGTAGCATAAGGGAAGAAAAGGCTGAGCAACAGGCCAGGGCAATAAGGATAGCAAGCTCTAGAGAAAGTTAAATTCCCCAGCTAGTTAGGTCTGCCATGACAGTGCTTTGGCCCTGATTGGCAAAGAATGGGACCCAAAGATATGAGATGATAACCTTTGCTTGCTGGACTTGAAAATCTTCCATCTTCGGATTCCTGAGGACCTTCTGAACTTGAAGAAATAGCCCACCACTCTTGTAGAGAAAAACATATTTCCTCTAAAAATAGGGTGTGGCTTATCAATATTAAATTAAAAGCTAACTTTGAAATGTAAAAATTGGCTTTGATATAAATTTAATGCATATGAAGTAAAATAGGCTTTGATGGGAGGAACAAGTAACATATCATTGATTCAAACATTTGGAGCAATGTAAAAAACAAAAATTTAAGTAGAATTTCCATAATTCTCATGAGATAATAACTTGCTTGGGGTAGGAAAGTGAAGATATTGCAAAGCATAAAATAATTCATTGGTATTGTGTTTTTCAAAGTATTTGTAGCGAAGGCTTGCTTTGACATTTAAGTTCAGAGAAACACCTATTTATTATTAAAGTAGCCAAGTACTCTAGCATATGTAAGAATCATAAAGGAAGTGGAAAATATTTTATCTAAAGGAAAGATGTGCATGACACTCACAAGTGCATTTTTTGGGGAAATAATAATATATATTGAGCATTTTGTAATGTTCAGCTTTCATTGGAAGGCATTTGAGCTTTACTGAAAAATAAGAAAAAGTCAAGTGAGAGGTTGTATATCTGTCTCATTGCCTGACTAGATTAAACCAGGCATGATATTATAAGGCTGTTGGCTCTAAACCTGAATTTTTCAAGATTAAGGTTGATGGTTGTTTTATATTGAGCCAAAATTCATTATCTCTAGAAACAATATGTATGTCTTCTTCAATTATGGAAATTCAACCTGATCCTGGATATGGTGTTTCATTGAAAGTGCTAAGTTCATTTGTTAATCATTTACATTGATGTGGCAAACTGATGAAGAAGAAAGGAGCTTTTCTACTGACTAAAAAAAGGCAACGGTTAGGCAGCTGATACCTTGTGCAAAAGCACAGAAATGTAAAAAACAAATATTTTGACTTATGAGCAAGAGCACTACTAGTCTACAATTGCATCTAAACAAAAGCTCCACATTTAGAGTTTCCACTAAATAGCAGCCCCATGTAGAGACAGGACACTCCCCAACTCATACACTTCATGCACTCATGCACACTGCCCTCCATTCCCTTCAAGCCAGTGTGGATGGGATCTGAAACAAACACATGAACGTAGTCCTGCCAGAGTCCTTTTGCATGAGCTTGTATACACATTGAGCTAGGGTGATCATTTTCCCTCAAGAATTTGAATAAAGAAGCAGAGAGAAAATTTGACTGTTATTTTCCACATTTCCTTGAAAGTGGTGTAAGACTACAGTTTGTGGAGAACAGAATCATTCTTCACAAGGGAGTTGATAGAATCAGAGGTGTAGAGCTTGGAATGAGTACAGAAACTGAGGGTTAAGGGAAAAGGAAAGAAAAGAAGGACTACAAAAAGGCTGAGCTGACTGGGGCAGAGAATTGCATATGGCACCAAGTGAAAAATAAGACATTGTAGAATATATGGAATCAGGTGACTGCCCGCTGAGCAGTATGAACTCTGCCCAGTAAGCAATAATCGAAGATCTTTCTAAACCATAAAGCAAGAGAGTGGCATATTCAGAGCAGGAGGCATGAAGTCTAAGGCAGCAGTGACCTGCTGGATGCTGGGGACAGAGGTACCTGCAGGAAGACCATCCTGGGAGCTGGGGTGATGAGCATCTGATCAGGAAAACCTCCCTACAAAACTGAACCTCAGTTTGACATTTTTATTGTTACCTTCTCATTCTTTCATTTCTTCAGTGCTACTGCTTGAATTTATTCTACTCTTCCATGTTCCAAACTTTCTATCTCTTATCCTATTGTACTTCTTACAGCTGCTACATTGTGGTCATGCTTTTTTTTTTTTAATTGTTTTAACTTTATTTAATTTTGAGACAAAGAGAGACAGAACGTGAGTGCAGAAGGGACAGAGAAAGAGGAAAACAGAGAATCTGAAGCAAGCAGGCTCCAGGTGCTGAGCTGTCGGCACAGAGCCTGATACGGGGCTCAAACTCATGGACTGTGAGATCATGACCTGAACTGAAGTCAGATAGTCAACTGACTGAGCCATTCAGGCACCCCAGTTTGCAGTCATGTTTTAAGCAGTATTCACTGTTGCAGAATTTCTCCCCTCTCCTAAATTGCTCTTTCTAACTTCACTAGATGGGTTTTCTGAAATAATTGTCTGCAAATATTTTTTCATTATGAATACATATTACTGTAAAATATGGGAGGTTAGTGTTTTTTCTTGTATATGGAAATTTCATCAATTTTCAAAAATCATTAGTCTGTAAAAAAGTCAGCTCAGTTTTCCAAACTTATTTTGGCCCTGCTTGTATTTTCTCATCCATAAACATGCTTATCAACTTTCCTGCTTCATGTGTCAGTAGACTGAAGAATATTGAAAAATACATAAGCATCTGCTTTTAATAAGTAGAAACAAATATTAGAGAAGCCCAACCGTAAAGAAGATAAAAAATTAATAATAAAATAAGGGCAAGAAAATAAAGATACATTTAACTCTTAGCTCACTCTTTGATGTGTGTATAAGTGAGTCTTAGCATGGATTTACACTTAGAATTTTTCTAATGATTCCTCTGCAGGAAGCCAATTGAAAAATAATAAGAAATGAAAACAAAATCACTGATATTTTAATGAAAGTAAACTGGAAATACAGAAATGATTTACCAAAATTTGATCAACTCACAGGTTGTTAGCACTTCTTTTGGGTGAGTTCAAGAACAAACTTTATATTCGTTTAATTTTTCCACTGTGTAGACCTGCTTCATTTTCTTGGTTATAGAGCATGTGAATGAGGCTGATTTTTATGATGGGGTGATGAGTAGAGAAATTTTATTATGGGATTAAGGGAAATTTATTTATCATTCTCAGTTCATCTAGATCCTAGTTAGTAGCTATGTGTTTGCTTTTCTCAAAGATCTTACCCGTAAACTACAGTTAAGGGACAGAGTGTTGTTAGTTGGTATCTCACCAGTCAGAGCTCTAGCTAAGCCATTTTGATGCCCACCACACCCCACTTCTTTCATATAACTCTGGGAACTTTCAATTCTATCTCCAAGTGGGTCTCCCCTGTGAAACTGTACATGGGTCTTTGATTTTAGGAGTGGTTGTGGAGGGATTACATTTGGCAGAGATGTTACCAGATTCATACCCAAAGGACAACTATAAAAACTTGAAACAATTTCAACAAACTGTGACGTTGACTTTATGCCTTTTACATTTTTTTCTTCTTTGTGCCCTGTGATTTTGTCTTAGCACTTTTTTTAAGTTTATTTATTTATTTATTGAGAGGGAGAGAGAGAAGGAGAGAGAGAGAGAGAGCATAGGAGGGTCAAGAGAGAAGGAGAGAGAATCCCAAGCAGACTCTGCACTGTTAGCACAGAGTCTGATATGGGGTTTGAACTCATGAACCACGAAATCATGACCTGAGCTGAAATCAAGAATTGGATGCTTAACCAACTGAGCCCCCCAAGTGCCCCTGTCTTAGCACTTTTAAGACTTGCAGTTAATTTTGAATATGATTTTCTTATTGTGCATTTTTTTCTATTCTGTACACTAATCCTTATGCTTCATCCTTGTCAAAATTCATCTCAAAATTAATTTCTTAGAAGTTATTTATGACTATCTTCATTTGACATTCGTGTAACTTTATTGTTATATCATCTGGAAATGAATTTTGAGCTTTATTAAGCTATTATCAATAGCTTAAAAGTATATTAAATTCCCTTACATGTTATCTTCTCATGCGTACTGCAGTTATTGTTTTAACTGTAATTCCTATGCATATAAATACTTTCATCGAGAGTCACTGAAGTCAAGGACTGTGCCATAGATTTATTATACCCTCCTGTGTCTCTGTAATGTCCTTTTCTCAATAAAGAAACATTGCTGGCTGATGGCCTGGGACCAGAACACAGCAGCCTCTTTATAGAAATGACTCTTAATAAGATAAAGGTGCTTTAGAGAACCTGGGGTTTGCTTGGGATTCTCCTAGAGGTCTCGGTCAGTCCTGCACTTGACTCTCCTGAATGCCACATTAGATGTTCACCTGACTATGCCAGTGGCCAGCCACTGTGGATGTCCTGGAAATTCTGAGCTCTGGTTGTTTTGCTTTTTCCGCCTTTGCTTCGGTAGCAGAGCTCACACTCTGCCGATGATTTCCATAATATGACAGTTTGTGAATGTTAATATTATTCTAATTAAAATGCCTGTCTGTTTTTTGGTGCCTAATCCTCACTGATCCCCTGCAGAGTCCAACAACTGGGCTGTGAAAAGCCCCCCAAATTGTGCAGCTGTTTAATGGCTCTCACTTATTCACTTCAGCACTCATGAATGACAGATCACAGAAACGCAGAAACCCAGATGTCAAAACAGACATTGAAAATTCTGTGAAAATCCAAAGGGCCAGAACCTTCCTGACTTTTGTTCTCTTAACTGCATCATTGAAAAGACAGCATGATTTACCTGGGCCACCACAAAAATGCAAATGAGAATCAACTTGAAAATCCTCAAGAGAGCTTTTCTGAAACTGGCTAATGAGAATACTAGGAGAGACCGTGAGCATCAGTCAAATCCTTCTTGATCATCTAATCCTATGCACCAGGCACTGTATTGGGCACTTTTGTAGAATTGTCTAATTTTATTAAATCGATTCCCTGTATATCCAAAATTTGTTTTTTTCCGTTTCTTATCTGGGCCTCATCTTTTCCTAAGGGAGTAACCAGAGCTGTTTGTTGAGAAGAAATGCTTTAGGATCCTCAAAGGAGGTTCATGTACAAATACAACTGAGACTAACAGTACTGTAAGTTATAACAACCCATAGGGTGTAGTTAGTGAGTGACAGCTGTTTAAGAGGAACGATACCAGATATAATAATCTTTTGAGAGATTCTTGCATCATAAATGGTATATTTTACATATATGATTTATTTTTAAAAATCCTTTTTATTACAGAAGTAAATAACAAATTTGTAAAGAATGTGAAGCAAAAGAAATTAAAAAGGGTTTCAACGCAGTGACTGCCATGTTCAATAGGCGGCTATTGCTATCTAACATGCACTCTGAAAGTGGAGGTTTAAAAGAAGAATCATTTAAATTCACTCATATGTCTTCCAGCTAGCTTGGAGTGAAATGGTCTAGGCAGGACCTGGCTGGGTTCCAGACCTCAGGTCTGTGGACTGGATGGGTGGCGCTCCTCCACATGTCTTTCATTTTCCTTGGAGCAGTAGGAAAGTCAGGGCATGAGCATCTCACTGCACTGCAGAGGTGCAAGTGGCCAACAGGCAAGCACATTTCAAGTGTTTACTTCAATCACTTTTCACATCCCATAAGTCAGAGCAAATCATATGGGCAATTCTGAACTCAATAGAACAGTGAAATGTACTATGATTGTAGTGGGAAGGAGCAGGGAAGGGCAGATTTCCTGAACAATAGTCCAGGGTATTTCTGCATATAGGCTTTTCTCCGTTTTATGGATAATACAAATATTATAAGGTAAACTGTTTTCTTGGATTTGGTGATTTAGTTAAATGCATTTTCTAGGCTCCTGCCCTTCCCCCTGCAGTTCCCTCTGCCTGAAATGTCCTAGCTGACTGAATTCTACTTATATCTCAAAATTCCCTCAGCATCATTTCAATCAGGAAGATTGAACTAAGTGACTGTCCTATTTTTAATGTAGCGCTTAGCATAGTATTTTGAAATACTCTAATTATATATTTGTCTCCTCTGATTGAAAAGTAAGCTTCTACAGGGCAAGTTTCAGGTCTTAATTCTAGATACTTGGTAAGTTTGTTTTTTTGTGGATTGAAGTAAAAGTGTATGTCCTATGTATGTCCTTTCCTTGTTTTGTTGTGACCTATAATGATTTTCTCAGCGATATAAGGGAACATACATCCAATATTTTAGTAATAATAAATATAATACCTCCCAAATTCATAGGGGTTTAGATTTTATAAAGTGCAGCTATAATAGTCATGTAATTTGAGACAAGAAGCCTCTCTCTATTCTCAATTTGCATAGTTTTATTCCTCTCTATAATTTTCCTCTATTAAATCTTTTTTTTTAAATTTCATTGTGTCTGTTTTTATGTTTTAGTCTTTGATTCTAGCATTGACAAGTGATGCTGGAAAAATCACAAAACTGTGAGCACCCTAGATTTTTAATCTTAGTTGGACTCTGAAACAAGGTCATTTGACAGTCTTTTATCTTGTCGACAATCTATTCCAGTCTTCTTAGCTGCTCCTATAATTCTTTATAGCAATTTTAGTCTTCTAACTCATATCCTAACCCATTTTATTTCCCCAAACTATTAGTAACTGCTTGTAGAAAAAAATATAGCAATTATCTATGTTGTCCTTATCAGAAGAATGTATGTAGTTGCTCAGACACACCATTTTTTCTTTTTCCCTGGTGCGTTGGCACTTTACCTTCTTAGTCTTCAGAATGTGATGCCTATCTTCTCTCTCAGGTGTTCTTCATCTACAATTCATTCATCCTCTTTTCTTTGTAAATATATACTTTTAAAACACTAATGTCTGTGAGTTATTGTCACTTCTTCATATGTTACCCTTTAGAAAATGAGTACCTGGGTGTGATAATTTTAGGACCTGCAATACAGGTTACATTACAGTTTTATGTCCATCCCATAGCAGTGGTCTCTATATTGCCCCTGAGGTCTGGAGTGAGATGGAATGATAATCCCTTGCTCAGCATTGAGTACGTGGCCAGAGGATGAGATAAACAGCAAGAGCAGAAATGGAGAAATACGTCTATTCAGTGTTTGAAGGCAGAGGTGCCAATGCTAAAGTTCAGATCAAGGGGTTGATAGTTGCAAATGACAGGTACAAAGCAGGGTAAGGCAGATTGCACTGGATTATCAGGCCAGTTGTTGGTGAATGTTTGAGGACCATTGTCCATCTGTGGGGTGCTAGGTATTTCTTTTATCAGCGTGTATGCGGGTATCACACTTATCCATTACAAGACAAGACTCAGTTAGAATGTACAATGAGTGTGTAACAAAGACTTAGATTGATTGATTGTATGAATTGGGTATGACAGGTATTCTTTCTTTATAAAAAATGAATAAATTACTTTATTAAGGGACTCAAAACTAGGACAGGGAAGGGCCTGCACTCAAACCCAAGTCTTTATTCAAGCTAGTTTTTTCCGTATCATTTGGGACTAAGTTTTGAATTTATTTCAGAGAAAACTGTCAGTTAGATGCAACTCTCTATCATCTTCCATTCGCACTTTACACTCTTTCCACAGATATTTTATTATCTTCTTAAATAAATTGCGATAGGCACATCTCAAGAATGGTAAGATGTATTGTGGAAAATTCCAGTCTTACAAAAATTTCACAACAGACACACAAGTATATGGCCACACATTCTGATCTGGAGCCATCTTGCTTTAGAATGAATTTTGAACTTTCTCCCATTGGCAGATACAGATGTGCAATTTCAAAGCCAAGTTGCTTTTGTTTTGTCTACCTGATGTCTTCTAAGAGGACCGTTTCTTTTTCATCTGCTTTATTTCTCTTTTGTTGCCCTTACTTTTTTGGTTCTAAATATCTCCACTAAGAGTGATTTTTAATCACTTTTGGAAAAGATTTTTTTGGAAATCTTTTTTTTGGAAAAGATATAGTGATATAATTTGACTTACACTCAATTTTAAGAAAGGGGAATTAACTCCATGCTATTTGCTCAAACTTTTCCTTTTGCCTGAAATGCTATATCAACCTGAAACATTTCACAAAATTTCATTCAGTTTTTATTCAGATGATTTCTCTCTTTTCCCATTCAAGTAATCTCTGCTCCTTTTGTTCAAACCACCACTTTAGTAGTCTTCATATTGCATTGAAGTAAATAATATATTTATCTGTTTCCCATATAGATTGTGCTTTCTTTCAGAATATCATGCCATGGCTTTGTGTAGCCAGCATTTACTACATTTGTGCTAAAAACTTGGATTAAGGTGGAAGTCCCAAAGGGATTAATAAGAAAATAGGTGCAAGAGGGAGGATCTTTGATGAAAACCAACTAACATTCATAGTAAATTTGTAGGCTGTATATGTGGGCCATATATCACAAGCCATCATTGTTAGGAGCCTGGGAAAAGTAAAAAGAACCTTAATGAATACATTGGTTTTCTTCCTGAAGTGATCACCTGCTGATTGCACTATTCTGGAAAAATGAGTAAAAGAAATCAATTTTGAGTTAATGTGTTGAGGATAGGGGTGGAGAACAATGTTCATTTCAGTCACTAAGGCTGATTGAGGGTGTGATCAGTGCTCACGGCAGAAAATTACTTCAAATTACCTGAAAACTTATTATTATCCAAGCCCAAAATAAGGCCTAGTTTAATGCAATAGGAAGGAAGTACATTGCAAATAGATTCGTTTATCTATCCATCTGCCTCAATCTAATTTACAATTTGCAATTATAAGCATTTCATTAATCAGTTAACAAGGCATATTTATAAGGCACATTAATTCATAGGTTACAGCAGTAAACTAACTTATTTTAAAGCCAACCTTGGTATTTCAGCAAGGAAAAGCCAATGTTGTTTATTCTAGTGCTCGGTTTTATATTCAAGTGTTAGATTGGGAATTAGGTTTAAGATGTAAATCAACCATTATGTTAATAAATACTTTAGTTTATTGTTAATAGTTTAAAGAGGTGAATTGTTGATTGAGCCTGGATAATATATGATAGATACAACATGAATCTCAACATTTCAAAAAATACAAGCAATAGAAGAACATGATTGAAGAACTAATCTTTCTTGTGGCATGTTGGCTTTCTGTCTTTGTCATCTCTGTGAAATGTGATCATAATATCTTTGTTATTTCTCAGAGTCAAGTTTTAAAACAGATAATCAGGGGAAATGATACAATTTTTAAGTTCTTAGAAGCATTTCTAGTCAGCTATTCTATAATATTTAAGTTACTGAATAAGCATTTTGGAAAAGATAATGCAATCCTGGTTTCCTGAACTTTTGAATTATAGGTCTAAAGTGTGTGACTGAAGGTGAATAATTATCCCAGACAAATATATACTCTTCCAATTTAATAGCATATAAGCTTTCTTTTCTTGGTCTGAAGATCTGCTGATAGAATAATTTTGAATCTCTGCATTAGTATATAAGTTTCTCTTCAAGTTCTCATTCATTAAATTGAGCCAAAAGCCAGATTTAAGTCTCTTGGGAAGTTTCTATTGTTATATTTTTCACGTTTCTGAGTCAAAATAGAGTTCTCAGTTACTCTCTTACCTAACCTGACATTGACCATCTCATTAGGTGTGAAAAATTTTATCAGGGGCATAATCAATGTTTGCCAGAACTCCCATGTCCTAATAGCTAATCCAAAACCTCATGGTTCAATAGCAAATCTTACCTGATAATTATAACTCTACTACCATTTTAAAGGGAGCCAGAAACATGTAAATCTGATTTTATATTTTCCATTCATCAGTGTTGCATATGATTAGCTTCTTTGTGCCTGAAGCTTTAACAAAAAGTATTGATTAGCTTTCAAATAATGCTACTGGTAGTAAAATGTTGAATTTTGCTGCAGGTAAAATGTGTCCTGTCAAATAATAATCAACAGCAAATTCATGTGTGTATTTGAGAAGAGAATTCACATTTGGCAGGTCATAAACCAACATAGACATTAATATTGAATTGAGTATTCTTACTAGTTATGGACACTTATCACACACGTTCTTAGAAACGTCTTGGCTTTGGATATTTATTAACATTACTATTACTATATGCAGTCCTACAATTAAAAGCTTCATTATAAATTATTTCCATACCATTCAATTTCCCACCAATGGAAAATGGCCATGTTTTAAAGCCATGGTGCACGTATTATCAGGTCCACATAGTACCTATGGAAGAATATTTAGACATTATCTCAGAGGCTGCAGCTTCAGTGGGAGGTTACTGGGAAGACTGTCACCAGAATCTGGATTCAGGCGATGAACAGGCTTGGGATCTTAGGGATGTCACGTTGCCTGTCAGAATTTCAGTCACTGCAAAGTAGGGAGTAATTTCCAGTTCTAAGAGAAAAAATAATTTTCAAAACCAATAAACTCTAATTTTCAAGCCATTAGACTCATCCTCACTTTTTTTTCCCTTAAATTATTTGGTATGTTTTAAGAATTGCAATGTAATTAGTTGTTAAAGTGATTACTGCACTCCCTGGTTGACTTGATTACGACAACCTATTCTTTGTGACCTTATCTTCCTAACATAAGCAAAGCATAAGCAGATTCCATGTGTTACATAAGGGAATGAATATGTAAATAAACTGCACAAAAAAATCAAGTACTCATAATTAAGACCTCTTCTCAGAAAAGCAAAGTTGTGCCTCAAGGCTCTGTTTTGATAATTCAGAAACATGGAGAGCGATGGATGGCAGGAGTATTCAGATAGCTACACAAGTAATTCACATATCATAACCAAGTTGGAGCCTTCATTTTTCAAAAAGCTTTTGAGTAAAGGTATGAATTGCTACCATTTTACCCCTAGAGAACAGAACACTTTCTTAATATTCTAAGCTATTTCATTAAATAGCACTTAATACCTATAATAACCTATATTGCAAATGGCTAAGCAAAGGATATATATAGATTTAGGGCAGCTTATGACCTTATCATTATCAGGTACAAAGGAAGAAGGCAATTTCTTTGTGTATAATTGCATTTAAATTTTATGCCATAACAGTTGAAATGAGAATTGTTAGTCATTTAAAGAGGCAGTTTAAAGATTAATTTAATGACACATACTTTGGCTCCTTAAAGAGGTCTAAAGAATAATAAAAGGGCGTTTTATTTGGAAAAATCCCTCACTTCTTTGCAGTCCATCTCAGAATCTATTACTTTACCCTTGTACTGGATGGATAGGTTTGTGTGGATGACAGGAGGGAGAGGTGGGAGCTGGCTTTTACCCAGAGGCATTTCCATTTTCAAAAATTGAAAATCCTCTCTGTCACCAAAAGTTTAATTTTAAATAATTTAGTATCAAATATCTAAAAACAATAACTAAATTGAAAAGAAAAAAAAAGACAAAGTGAGAGTAAGAAAAAGTGGCAAAGAGCTGAAAATCCCTTCTAAAACAAATAAACAAAACCCGACTGGAACCATAAAGCTCTTTAGGAAGTGTGTTAGTAATTTAGGTTGTTACTCATGCACCAGCCAACTCCAAATTATAAGGTACGCTTGGACAGCACCCTGCCTCAGGGTTATGGAACCACATCTCTTCTCTTTGGTTCTGCTGCTGACTTTCTGAGAGACCTGGAGCAAACTTCAAGGAAATTTACAAGGGAGACAGTTGGTGGGGTTGGTAAGATGAGGAGGAAAAAGGAAGGATGAGAGGTTGTGGAAGGTTGAGGATAAGGGAAAATTTGCACAGTACAGAGAAGACCTGAAACAAGAGAGAGAAAAATTAAGAAATTGTGGCATAATTGAGGAAAAAGACATGTGATTCATATGCTTTTGGGTTCTTTTTTTTTTTTTTTTTTAACTTTATAGTTTATTGTCAGGTTAGTTTCCATATAACACCCAGTGCTCTTCCCCACAAGTGACCTCCACCAAGACCATCACCCCGCTTTACCTTTTCCCCTTCCCCTTCCCCCCTCAGTTTGTTTTCAGGATTCAAGAGTCTCTCGTGTTTTTTCTCCCTCCCTCTCCCTAACGCTTTTTCCTCCTTCCCCTCCCCATTGTCCTCTGTTGGGTTTCTCCTGTTAGACCTATGAGTGCGAACATATGGTATCTGTCCTTCTCCGCCTGACTTA
>CM053573.1:25076101-25101740 GCA_028646485.1 Cryptoprocta ferox
GGGGGGGGAAAGGGTCGCTCTCCCCTGTGGATGGGCTTGGTTTGTTGTAGGTAGGTCAGGTCTCCGGGGCTGCTCTCCGAGGCCCCGCCTTGATGGCTGCGGGGAGAAGAATGGCGGCGCCCCAAGCTCTGTTCGAACCAAACATGCAAGCCGCTCTTTTGAGTCCAATCTCCCTGTGCCGCAGGTGAGCCAAATTGTATTTTCCAAGCTCCGCCCCGCTTCCTAATCCTAGTCCATGCACTTTAATGCTATCACCGGAGATGAGATGCGCTCCCGCTGGCAGCCAGCTTCCTAGCCGGGATCACGCAGGAGGAGGGGGCTGTTTTTCCTGGTGCTGCCTGGAATGGGTGCCGCTGCCGCTGCGCCCAAGGAAGAATTCGCCAGCTAGATGGGACGGATTTCTCTCCCCACGACCGGCGGTTATATATGTGGTGACAATATCTCTCTCCGTCCTGGGTTGAGTTTTTTATCTCTTCTTTAGAGACAGTTCTATGAGTGTTTTCAGTCTCTCTTTCTCTTCCCCTTGTCTCTCTGGGGCACAGCGTGCTCTCCCTGTGTCGGGCTGGGGCTCCCACCCCTCCACAGCTCGGGGGCCCAGCCGGTCCTCCAATTTCCCCAGTTTGCACTCACTCACTCAGGCATCTTTGAGGTTGTCTTCTTTCTGGAGTCTGTATGTTTTCTTCCCCCTCTTGCAGATCAGAGTATTGTCTCTTCAGTCCTTCACAGTTTAATAGATGTGGGCGGGCGAAGATTACAGAGCTCCTTACTTCTCCGCCATCTTGCCCTTCCCATTTGTCTTGAACTCTTTAGTCTGTAATCACTGCATCACATGAGTGATGGTCACTCAAACTCTGTGTTGTTAACATTATTATGTCTGACCAATTTCATGCAATTATGCAAACAACAACAATAACAATAAAAGCCTCACCACTCTGGTTACTAAGAGTGAGCCACTTTCCATGTTGCACTCCTGGAACTGTGGCCTGGATGCCGCCTGGGGCCAGGCCTAGAGGCAACAGCCATAGAGCTTCTTATGACATCTAGTCTACCCCACTGGTTAGAAGCTTGGAAAGTACTCCAAAGAGGGGTTCAGGCTCTCAGGTGCCCACTTAAAAAGCACTACAATCCCATGCACAGGAGGGAGACTTGGGAAATTTCAAGGATGACATTCTAAAACATAGAGCTTCTTTAGTCCAAGGCTGGGGCTGGATCCTGGCTTGCCTGGGTGACAAACTCTTTAGGTGATCCTTATGCATTTGAGAACCACTGATCTGCAGTGTTAATGGAAAGAAGATCTTAGAGACATGTTTAAAGTAAAGAAAAATAACAAATATCTAAGCATTAGTCTTGTAATTATGTTGACAACGAGGAACACAATTTAAAATAGATATTTTCTTTTAATTTGAGGAGTACCCTCTTCATTTCTTTGTGGTCTGTATGTTTTCTTTTAAGCACAAATTTTGCCTGGCTAAAATGCCACAAAAGTCTATATGACATACTATTGGTGACTTTAACTAGATTTAACTCCTCATCCAATGTTTCTTTGTATTTTGTAAAAAGTAAACAAGTCTTCACATGTATGTTCATGTTTTGATTATTTTGAGACAAACCCTCCTCTGCCTTGATGATCTCTCAATGTCACTTGAAATATAGAGCAAGGACTCCCAGGAGAGAGATGAGCCAATTCAGTTAGGATAAAGACTACTTTGCAACATCAGGAATAGACACAATTATTTAAAATTATTTTTGGGGTGCCTGAGTGGCTCAGTCGGTTAAGCGTCCGACTTCAGCTCAGGTCATGATCTCACAGTTTGTGGGTTCGAGCCCCGCATCGGGTTCTGTGCTGACAGCTCAGAGCCTGGAGCCTGTTTCGGATTCTGTGTCTGCCTCTCTCTCTTCCCCTTCCCCATTCATGTTCTGTCTCTGTCTCAAAAATAAATAAGACAAAACAAAAAAAAATTTTTAATAAAAAATAAAATTATTTTTAATTATATAGAGTTGCTTAATTTTGTATTTCCTTTAAAAAATAAAATATATCAGGAATAACTTGCTGATTTTCATGATGCTTCTGTCTCTGGAACCTGATATTTTGTTAGGTTCTTACATTTTGCTACCAAACAGGGGCCTCCCAACACCCTAAGTCTGTTGCTGTAACAGTCAGATTTCACTTCTGTTTTCACTTTTAGGTATTCATTTTGTGTTGGTTTGTAGCGCTCTGGCTCTGTTGATGATTAACAAACACAAATCTTTTTAAGTACCTACAGCAACACTTTACATGACTAATAGCTGAGGTCCATTCAGTGTTAAATTAAAAATTACTCAGTGGTGACTGTTTAGGAGGTTTTGAAATCTAATAAATGCTGAGAAATATGGTGTTCTAATGCTTTTACTGCTGTCATGCTGCGGTGCACAGGTGCTGTGTGGCACACTTGTAGGTTCCAAACCTACATGTCAGTCAGGAGGCAGAGGAAAGTTTTTGGAAAACAGGGACTTATATACATGGAATTCAGTTACTACTTGGGGAAATAAGTATTATTTATATTTTATGTATAAAGTAATAGTATCTTCTTGAAAATATTCAAAGAGAGGCATAAAATAAAGAACTCAGAGTCTTAAGGAATAACTGTGGGTAAGAAAAAAGGGTCTGAACTGTATAGCATGTATAAATGTTTAGATACTTTATGAAATATTATTCTGATACATTCACCCTATTCTTTGGTTTCTAAAATGACTGTTAAAATTTGTTTTATACTTCACTAATAGTTTTTTTTAACCCACAATATAAAACACACTGTTTTAGAGACTGAAGATTACACAGAGAAGTCATGGGGCATAATAGTGGAAGGAGATCAGGACAGGGCTTAAAAGGCAGTCAAAGGACATCTTTAAAAATCAGTCTAAGTTATTATTAAGCAATTGTTAGGCAGTTATTTAGGAGTCACCATAGGTTTTTGAGTTGATGTAGCATTATTACTGCTTAGTTTTAGAAAGACAGTTATAGCGGCAAATGTGTAGACAGTATTGGTGAGTTCGTTAGCATGATCTAGTGATAGTATAGATAAGAAATCTCCATTAGAGTAGATATGGAGAGTAGGGAAAAGTGTCACAGTAGCATTTATACAACACATATTTGAATGGAAAGAGAAAAAGAAAGAAAGGAGTCAGAAGGACTTTGAGTCTTGGGTGATTAGAATTTTGTGGTAGTTACGGGCTTGATTGTGTTCTCCCAGAATTCATGTTGAAGTCCTCACAGTACCTCAGGTTATTGGGTACTGTATTTGAGGTATGTATTTGGAGATAGGGCCTTTACAAACAAAATTAAGTTAAACTGAAGCCATTAAGGTGGGTCCTAATCCAGTACGATTTGTGTCCTGTAAGAAGAGGAAATTAGACGGGGTGAGGGAGGTTGAGATAGATGGGGGAGAGGGGAGAGAGAGAGAGAGAGAGAGAGAGAGAGAGAGAACTATATATAGAGAAAGAAAATAATGCCCACTCAGACATAAGCAGCCATGGGAACTTTGACTTCAGGCCTGAGCTTAAAATTGTGTAAAATGTGGAACACAAAGCTAAGACACAAAACATATTAAAAATAAATGTTGTGAGTCAGTAATAAAGTTTACCTAAGGGATTCATTTATTTAAAGCCTGCTCAGAAAATACATATTTTTTCTTTTTTCTTTTCCTTTTTTCCTCCAAATTAGAAAACTACATTTTTAAAAATAATACTTTTAAAATTTTTATTCAAGTCTGCCAGTTTTGAACATTCATAGTTGAAAGAGGAGCACTTAGCTATCACCATGTAGAAGCTTAAGGAAAACAAGTGTGGGACTCAAAGTTTATTCTATGGTTGTAGCAATCATAGTACTTATTGTCATAGTATCCAAATTTGAATAGATATATTTAATGGGGCACATCTTTGAGTGCTGAAATTTAAAAAAAGTATGTTATAAAATGACAGTGAATGCCACACTGATATAAACAGAGAATAATTGGATAGATAAATATATTTTAGAAAATTAGGTCTTATATCCATCAACCAAGAA
Organism: Cryptoprocta ferox; assembly: GCA_028646485.1. Classification (NCBI taxonomy): domain Eukaryota; kingdom Metazoa; phylum Chordata; class Mammalia; order Carnivora; family Eupleridae; genus Cryptoprocta; species Cryptoprocta ferox. The sequence goes on from CM053573.1 coordinate 25,080,144, forward strand.
TAAGTAATTTCTAAAACTTATCTACAAATTAGAAAAAACAGGTATTTAATCAAAATCAAGTAAAAATTTCTCACTAAAAACTTATGTGTTTCTATAATGTGTTCCATTCAATTCTATGCACACTAAGTTATTTTACAGAGCCAATGGAAATATGGAAAGGAAATTAGATGGAGTGTATTTGTACTGAGTAAAAACAAAATTAAACAAGTAAACATAAAAACCCCACCCCCAGAAAATATTAAGTTAAACAAACTACAGGAAAAAAGCCCAAAACAAAAAAAGTTTGAAGATTAAAATTTAATTTAATTTGAGAATTAAAGGAGTGAATTCTCATTTTTTATAAATTCAAATGAACAGGTAAACCTGTTTTCTAAAGTTAAGAATGGTTAGTCTTTGGAGGACGTAAACATAATTATAGGTTTTATTTCATGACTGTTCTTTATTTAAGAGGAATGAGCTGAAAAGTTAGATGTTTCTACCTATGGCTACCTAATATAATTTTCCCCATAAAATTTTGCATTTGTGTTGTTTAGTTCAATGGGCACATTAGGCAAGGGAACAAGTTAGTGCAAGCTTCTATGAAATCACCATTTCCATAAATTTTGGAGTCCAACTTACCTAGAGATGGGCCTTTAGATTTTAAAGATGCTTAGATTGTTTTAATGTAATTGGCACTTGACTCTGTATAGAAATTCCAATAAATACTCAGCGCTAGGAGAAGAGCTCAACTCTAGTTCCTGAGGCAGAAATGAGTTTGCTGTAATTCCTTTCTATGTATTAACTGCCTATACAAAGTCCGAAGACCAAAAATAAACAAATGAACTGTGCCTCTCATAATTTATTTAAAGATAGGAGGTTATTAAATAATTTAATATCATTAATCTGTCAACTACTGTCTTCTTCATTAAAGACAGCACTATTTGTAACAGCAACTTCATGGTTTAAAAGCAATTATATGCACAAATGGCTGCAGGAAAAGAGAGATAATGAGAAAATGTGGAACTCATAGAAGTAAATCAACAAATGAATTAAAAAAAAGAGATTTTTTGCTAAGTTATCTCACACCTTTCAGAAATTAGAAGTTCAACAGCTTGATATTATGGGTAAAGATAGATGGTCAAGTACATTCTAATCCACTCTTTTCATCTAGGCAAAATACCTGTCACAAGGTGAGCAAAGGATTAGGGACTTATTTCTCTTACTCTTTGTTCACTCATTTACCAGACAAGTACTTTTTGAGCACTAATTTATTATGAGAATTTCCTTTCTTATTAGTATGCAAGACATGGGAGATAAAAAAGGAAAACCTGGATCATACTTCTGGGCTCAAGAGGTTTTTGATGATGTTGAGCATGTGGTAGGTCAAAGTAGACAGAAAAGAGTAGGGGATTTTGCAACAGCCTGGTGATTTGGATCCTTAGAGCTAGGTTCTCTAAAACATTTGAGAGAAAAAATAAGCATAGTTGTTTTCTAACCCAACTACTTTGTGAATAACCTAAGTAGAGATGATATCAGTGAAGGAAGATGTAATAGTAGAATTTCAGAATTGATGATATAAAAACAACCATTTCTTTTTTTGATAGTATCTTCATTTTCAAAAAAGTCAATAATAAGTAATGCAGACTTTATTTTTTAAAATGTTTTATTTATTTTTGAGAGAGAGAGAGAGAGAGACAGCATGAGCAGGGGAGGGTCAGAGAGAGAGGGAGACACAGAATCCGAAGACAGGCTCCAGGCTCTGAGCTAGCTGTCAGCACAGAGCCCGAGCCGCCTCGGACTCAAACCCACAAACCGTGAGATCATGACCTGAGCCGAAGTCGGATGCTCAACCGACTGAGCCACCCAGGCGCCCCAGTAATACAGATTTTAGAAGAGAAGTGAAGAGAAACTCTGTTACGTTAGTTGTGTTAACATTGACTTTATCATTAATGTCATTTTGATGCCTATTTCCTTTTAACATAAGATATGATAATTATACATTTTAAAAGCAAAATATTTATTAATAGTTTCTATGTAGGATTAAAAAATTTTTTTTAATGTTTAATTTTTGAGAGACAGAGAGACAGAACGTGAGTGGGGGAGGGGCAGAGAGGGAGAGGGAGTCACAGAATGTGAAGCGGGCTCCAGGCTCTAAGCTTGTCAGCACAGAAATTGACACTGGGCTCAAATCCACCAACCGCGAGATCATGAGCTGAAGTCGGATGCTTAACTGACTGAGCCACCCAGATGCCCCTGTAGGATTTTAATTTAAGTACAACTAAAAGAAAAATTAAAGCATTTTGAAACTATTTGGTCAGTGTTGCTTTTAAATGAAAAAACGCTGATTTGGAGAAAAGGCTGTATGTATCTTTGACTCTATAAATTTTTCACTTCATATTTTTTTCTCTATCCTCTCCTGTACACAGACATGGCAGAATATTTTTTATCTCACCCTTATTATTTGATACATTTTGCTGCTACTAATACTCAAAATGTTGTTATCTATTCTATGTCTGTTCCTTGAAGCTTTGAAATCTTCCTGGACTGCCCAGTTGTCAAGTCTAAAGGCTGCTTGAGCCAGGGGTTCATTCTGGTTTGTATTGCTATTTATACATCCGATACTGAATTTGCAGTCATGGCCCTGTGCTATGTACTTGTTAATACCTACTGTGATCCTCCAGTTGCTAACAGTTCCTTCCTTAACTATTCTCTGACTGCCTCCAAACTATTATTATCAAACTTGAGTCCTTTGATGTCTTGGAATTTTGGTCCTGTCCATTCATGTGTGGTTCAAACATGGTATTAGGTGATTAACGTGACTATTGCAACCTAACGTAATAATACTCTCTTGGAAATCCTTACTTTAAACCTGGGATACAGTGGGTATTCTTTCATGAATTTTTCATACACACAGAAACCAAATCTATTTCTAAGAAAATGTATTAGAATCAAAAGCTCTAGGCAAGCTGTAACTCATTCCAGACAAGTGTTTTCCTTTTTCTTTTTTTTAACTTCTAAATTTAAATAGATTATCCACTTTTCAGGTTTTTTTCTGAGTTATTGCAACCATTCATTTAGATTTTCATCAGTCAGTCAATGTATCAAATATTGTCTGACCATCAGTTATTGTCTTAGATATTTTGGGGAAGAGTTAATAAATAATATAGATATTCTTATTACCTCTGGAGAGCTTGGAGTTTAATTAGCAATATGGATAAATAATGAGGAAATTTAAAATTGTATGTGTGTGTGTGTGTGTGTGTGTGTGTCAAAGGTTTTTAGAGCAGAAGTAAAGGTTCTTTGGCAATATGTAAGAGAGGCAACTATCTGGGATTTGAGGATTCAGAGAAGGCTTCTTGAAAGGACTATTTAAAGTGAACTCTGAAGTTAGAGTAAGTGACAGTGAGAGTGGGGTAGGGTAATGTTGCATGCAGAGCAAGCAGCATAGACATTTGAGGAACTGAAAGCAGGTTAGCATGGTGTGAGGCAGAAGTAGGGAAGTAGGGAAAGAAGTTGGGAACTAGACTGGAATATTAAGTGGGAGCCTTAATTAGGAAAGACCCTGTAGGCAAAATTAAATCATTTGGATCTCAAATGAACAACAAAAGGGAGTCATTAAAATGTCTTGAATTAGGAATGATAAGTTCGAATGGAGAATGGACTGGAGGGAGAAGGCATGAAGATGTGGGGACTTGGACGGGGCTATTTTAGAATTCTAGGCAGGAGATAATGATGGTTTGAAGTAGGATGGTAGTTCTATGGATGGACAGCAGTTGCTGAATTTGAGAAGTTTTTTAGGAGGCATGCTGAGAATTAAGGAATGACTTAATATTGGAAGTGAGGATTAAATTGATTCTAATCACTGTTGCCTTGAGTAGACAATTGTGAAATCATGTACTGAGATAGAGAATATAGAGTATAAGGAATTAGGGGAAGAGGACATGGTAGATTATTCTGGGACATTTTGACTTTGATTGGTGAGTGGAGCTGCAAAGTGGAAATATCAATTAAGTAGGATAATATCTCTCCAAGCTCAGGAGAGAGCCCTAGACAAGAGATAGTAGCTACTAAAGCCATGGAAGTTAAGATAATCACACAGTGAGAGTAATGTAGAATGAAAAGAATTTGCTTAACTGAACTTCAAGGACAATAACATTTAAGGATAGGATAAGAATCTCTTTCTTTCTGTCTCTCTGTCTCTCTGTCTCTCACACACACACTCATACACACATACACACACACACACACACACACTCCAAGAAGATTCAAGAAAGGTGAATGCCTCACCTCAACCAGGTGAGTGCCTACTGGTTTAGGTAGACCATTATTGACTTTGGAAGAGTAAATGGGGCAGAACCAAATTACTATGAATGAGAAGTGGAAAATAGGAGGTAGAAACAATGAATATAACTGTGGATTAAGATTAGCTGTGAATGAGATAAAGAATTAGGATAGTGGCTGGATTAGGTTGCAAGACTATGGAGGAAATTTGAGTATAGTTGACCCTTGAATAACACAAGGGTTAGAGGTGTCAAGCCCCCACACAGTTAAAAATCTGCATATAACTTTGTCCCAAAACTTAACTGCAAATAGCCTACTGTTGACTGGAAGCCTTACTGATAACATAAATAGTTGATTAACACATATTTTGTAAGTTATGTATATTATATACTGTATTTTTTCAATAAAGTGAGCTAGAGAAAATGTTATTAAGAAATCATAAGAGAAAATATATTTATGGTATTGTACTGTATTTATAAAAAAAATCCACATAGGTGGACCAATGAAGTTCAAACCTGTGTTGTTCAAGGGTAACTATAGTTTATATTCCAATAAGAAATGGTTTCATAAATAATTATGGTATTTTAATTTTTATAATAAATGAGTAAGGATGGCAAGTTTCTTCAGACTGAATCTTAGCACTACATTTTAGTGGGCATTGCCAAGGTCCATGGTCTGGTTATCAATTATGTTCCAAAATTAATCTTACTTACATTAAAATATGTGCCAATGGGTTAGTCAGAATATTAATTTTTAATTAATAGATTAGTTTTAGAAAAGTGTCAGATTTACAGAAAGATTGAATGGATAGTACAGAGAGTTCCCATACATACTTCTCTCACACCCAACCCCACACACAGTTTCCCCTATAGTTAATATCTTACATCAGCATAATCTATTTGTTAAAATTAATGAACCGACATTGGTACATTATTATTAACTAAAGTCCATAATTTATTCAGACTTCCTTAGCTTTCACCTCATTCCTCCTTTCTGTCCTGGGATCCTATCTCCTTAATCTCCTCTAGGTTTTGATAATTTCTGAGACTTTCCTTGTTTTTGATGACCTTGACAATTTTGGGAAGTACTCGTAAGATATATTGTAGGATGAACATCTACTGGAATTCGATATTTTTCTCATGAATTAGACTGGAGTTATGGGTTTAGGGAAGGAGATCACAAAGGTAAAGTGTGTCATTTTTATCATATCTCAGCAAGGGTGCATACAGTCTACATGATTTGTAACCATTGATGTTGACCTTGGTCAATAGGCAGAAGTAGTATTTTTCAGATTTCCTTACTGTTACTTTCTCCCTCCTATTTCGTTTTCTTTTTTTATGTTTATTTATTTATTTTATGAGAGAGAGAGAGAGAGAGCACATGAGCAGGTGAGAGGCAGAGAAAGAGAAAGAGAGAGAGAGAGAAAATCCCAAGCAGGCTCCGCACTGTAAGTGCAGAGCCCAATGTGGTGCTCAAACCCATGAACCATGAGATTATGACCTGATCTGAAACCAAGAGTCAGAGGCTTAACCAACTGAGCTACACAGGTGCCCCTCTCCCTCCTACTTTCATACTTGGAAGGACGTCACCATGTGCAACCCACACTTAAGGATGGGTAGTTATTCTCCTCCACCTTTAGAGTGGAGTATCTAAATAATTTATGGAATTCTTCTGCATGAGAGATTTGTCTCTTCTGTCTCATTTGTTAATTTATTTAATCATTTGTTTATATCAGTATGGACTCATGGATACTTACTTTAACCTTTGAGTTATAATCCAATACTACTTTATTTTATTCCTCCAGTTGTTCCAGCTTTGACCTTTGGGGGATCTTTTAGTTGGCGCCTGTGTCACTTTGACCTTTATCAGCTATTTTTTTAATTAAATTTTTAAAATTTGACCCCTGTGCTTCACCTATTCATTCCTTTCACCCTGAGCCCTGGAAACCATTGATTATTTATCTGTCACTCTAGTTTTATCTTATCCAGAATGTGATGTAATTGGAGTCATGATGTAATATGTAGCATCATTTAGGTTAACTTCTGTCACTTACAATATGCATTTAAGGTTCCTCCATGTCCTTTATGGCTTGGTAGATCATCTCTTTGTATCCTTGGATAATATTCTCTTGCTTGGATGGACTACAGTTTGTTTATTCATTTGTTGAAGAATATCTTGGTTGCTTCTAATTTGGGGTAATTATAAATAAAGCAGCTGTAAATGTTTGAGTGCGGATATTTTTGTGTACATAAACTTTTGTACTCAATCAGGTAATAACCTAGGTAATACCTAGGAGCATGATTGCTGAACTGTATGGTAAGACTATGTTTAGCTTTGTAAGAAAGTGCCAACCCATCTTTCATATTGGCTGTACCATATTATATGCCCACCAGCAATGAACAGGAGCTGCCCTTGATTGTTAGCACTTGCTATTGCTATTATCAGCTTTTTTGATATCAGTCATTTTAGTAAAGGCATACCTTGTGGTTTTAAGTTGAAGCTCCCTAATGAAAAATAATGTTGAGCATCTTTATATACTTAATTTGCCATTTGTATATCTTCTTTGAGAAGGTTCAGATCATTTTAGCATTTTTTATTGGGTTGTTTTCTTCTTATTGAGTTTTAAGAATTGTTTGCATATGTTAGATACAAGTCTTTTATTAGATATGTGTTCTGCAAATATTTTCTCACAGTATGTGTCTTTTTATTCTCTTAGTGTCTTTCACAGAGCAAAAGTTTTCAATTTTAACAAGACCAACTTACTAATTTTTTTTTCCTGTGATCATCATGCTTAGGATGTTATATTTAAAAACTCATCATCAAACCAAGGTCACCTAGATTATCTCCTATGTGATCTTCTAGAAATTTTATAGTTTTTCCTTTTACATTTAAGTTGTGATCTGTTTGAGTTGTTAATTTTTTGAAAGGTCTAAGTCCTCTATCTAGATTTATTTTGCAGATGGACGTTCAATTATTCTAGGACCATTTAGTGGAAAGACTATCTTGTTTCCATTTAATTGCCTTTTCTTCTTTGTCAAAGATCAGTTGGCTTTATTTGTGTAGGCTTATTTCTGGGTCCTGTGTTTTGTTTCATTGATATATGTGTCTGTTCTTTTGCTAAAACCATGCCCTTTGGTTACTGTAGCTTTATATTAGGGCTTGAAGTCAGATAGTCTCAGTTTTCTAACTCGTTTTTCATCTTTAATATAGTGTTGAAATATTTTGAGTCTTTCATCATCCCATATAAACTATGGAATGACTAGTGATATCCACAACATAACTTTGTGGAGTTGATTTGGATTACCTCAAAACTATAGATCAAGTTGGTAAGAATTAGCATCTTAACAATATTGCATCTTCTTATCCATGAGCATGGAATATCTCTCCATTTATTTATATATTCCTTGATTTCTTCTGTCAGATTTTTATAGTTTTTATCATATAAATGCTGTACATATTTTGTTAGATTTATATCTTAACATTACATTATTTTCTGTTTCCTTTCTTATATGGAATACTTTGCGAATTTGCATGTCATCCTTGCACAGGGCCTTGCTAATCTTTGTAGCATTCTAACTTTTGTATTTGTGCCAGTGAAGCAAGCACTATTACATTACTTTTGGTGCTAATGTAAATAGTATTGTGTTTTAAAGTTCAAATTCCAGTTTTTCATCATTGGTATATGGAAAACAATTGCCTCTGTATATTAACCTTGTATTCTGTACTTCTGTGATGATCACTTATTTATTATAGGAATTTTTTGTTAATTCTTTGTGATTTTCTACATAGACAATCATGTCATCTCTAGACAAGGACAATTTTATTTCTTCAAAGACTGTATGCATTTTATTTTTACTTTTTTGTCTTAATGTGTTGGTTAGGACTTATAGTATAATGTTGAATAGGAGTTATGAGAGAGAATATCCTTTCCTTGTTTTCAGTCTTAGTGGTTAAGTCTCTAGTTTCCCACCGTTGAATATGATTTTAACTATGGGTTCTTTATAGAAGTTCTTTATCAAATTGAGAAAGATCCTCTTCATTCTCAGTTTTTCCTTAGAGTTTTTTTTCATGGATTAGTGTTGGATGTTAGGATGTGTCAAATATATATTTTTAACATCAGTTGATATGAACATGTAAATTTTCTTCGTTAGCCTGTTTATATGATTAATTACTTTAATTGATTAACATTTGTTGAACCAGTCTTATATGCCTGGAATAAATCCCACTTGGTCATGGTTCATAATTCTTTTTATATATATTGTTGGATTTGATAATACTGTGTTGAGGATTTTTCTAAGTTCATGAGAAATACTGGTTTGTAGTTTACCTTTCCTGTAATTAATGTTTTCATTTGGTTTTGGTATTAATTTTTAATGAACGTATTCCTGGTTTTTGAGTTAGGATTTGTAGCAATACAATAACACCTATTTTATTCCTTTCAGTTAAATTAAATTTGATTTATTTCAATTTGATTCAATTACTTCAATTCATTACCATCATTAAGTAATATATAAGGCACTCAGCTATGTATTGCAGTAGATGATAAATAAAACAGGTTCCAGATCTTGAGTCTGACAGGCAATGAATACGTTCTGTTAAGAGAACAAATTCTAGGTTGTATTAGTTGGTAATAGAGAAAGGAAGTTCTTTAAAAACTGTTTAATAAAGCTTTGGTAGTAGACAAATGAATTTGTGTATCTACCCTAGAATATTTGCTCCTGAGGAGCATGGATTTTACCTATTTTTGCTTTTGTTGTATCCACAAAGCCTAGGAAATCTTTTGGAATACTAAATAAAATTTTATTAAATAAAGAAATAAATGGTTGGTATAATTCTGAATGATGATCTGCAACAGGCATTCTAAATCTAGGCATCTTCAACAGTCCTATAAATGTTTTTAAGTGCTAAATAGGAGTGCTATCCTTGACAATTTTATTAATAATTTTCATAGTAACATTTTATTTTCTTGTCACAGCATCTTAACATCATTGCAGTTGCCAGTTGTAAAATTTTTTAAAATTTTGTGTTGATATGTTTTTTATTGTTTGCTTAGGGGGATATAAAGAAAATATTTTTATTTTAAAATTAACCCATCACCAAATCACATAAACAAGTTAATTTTTATTTTGACGATATTCTCACTTCACCACACACATAACGCCTCTGGTCCTCCTTCCCCTTCTCAATGAAGTTACCTATAGAGTGTTCAGTACAATGATAATGTTCATAACCATGCGTCAAAAAGAATCTCTTCATTGACCCGTGCACAAATTTTTCTTCTTTGTCTTAAACCTCTACTTTTTTCTTCAGTCTTGGGGTGTATAATATGATATACTGACCACATGTGCTTACTTAGCATTGAAATGTGGCTAGTGCCACAAGATGAAACTGTATTTTTTATATATTCGGTTAAATAAAATGTATTAATCAATGAATTATACCTGTTTCTTTTATTTAATGTATCTACTTGGAGATTTAAAATTACATGTGTTGTTTACATTATATTTCTATTGGGCAGTGTTGGAGACTGTTAAGGATATGTGGGATTGCTTTTTATTTGTCACTGGGAAGAAACTATATTGTGATTTTTAAATTGTTTATCATGCATCTACTGAATATTTTAGATGCCCAGAGAAAAGCACAAGCAACTTGCCACCTAAACATTGATGTTTCCAATGGCTTTTCCAGTGGTGGGACGCTGGTAACAAATTGGTTGAGTCCAATATTTTGAAAGAAGATAACCCCAAAGGGTCAAATGACATATCTAGATAATCTGGGGGATTATTATTGGCTCCCTGATTATGTGGTTTTATTTCCTTTGACATGAGTATTAATATTGTATTAGAGTTTATTCTTAAGTCTTTACCTGCTTTGGATTCCTAGACCACATTCACATTAATGCAGTTTCTCTGCTACTTTTTCAACAGGGAAAGGAGCTTCTGTTTTACTCTGAACATTCTCATTATCCATACTACTCACCCTTGAATCCTACTAAGTTATCTCTCTAGCCTTGAGGTCTGTGCCTTTCACATTCTGTAGACCATCACACAATTTCCCCCACTATTTTTCTTAGCAATTTTGTCTTGGGTAATTTATACTTCATTTGTATTTCCACATGAATAAAACAGTCTAACTCATTTATCATTTTGATTGCTATCCTTTGGAACATTTCCTATATTTAAACTATTCTGGATTAGAGAAATCTCAGTACTTTTCTTTCCTGAAAATAAGTGCAATCTCCATTTCATGAGCTGGTTGTGTTCCAAAAGGGTAGGAATCATGTCACAGTTGGAGTTTCAGTCCCAAGGCTAGCTCACCAATCACAGTGTATACCAAAAGTATTGTGTCAATAATGCTGTGAAATTTAACACTGCATCCTAAAATGTCCCTATGGAAAAACATACATTTTCAATTTGGGATGACAATAGTGCATCTTCTTTTACTGTGATGGAATTTCAGAAGTCTCCCCAACACTCCTATCTTTTAGCAAGAGGAAGGGGAAATCTTTCTAAATTAATTATTGTGTGTACCACCAGAGCCAGTTTAGTGATTTAAGCAGCTGAAGTGTTGGGGAGAAAACTCACTTTATGAACTGGATTCTGACTTTAATTTCTTCCCTTTCCTTCCCTTGTCTCCTTCCTCCCTCCCTCCCTTTCTTTCTCCCCCCCCCCATATATACATATATATATATATATATGTGTGTGTGTGTGTGTGTGTGTGTGTGTTTCTTTAGTTTTTCATCTACTTTCTTTCACAGAACCATGCATGGCTTAGAAGTAAAGTTTCTGTTCATCATGGTTTAATACAGAAGAAAAACAGTGTTTTTTCTTTATTGTCCATATCTAAAACAAAGTAAAGTTCTTTCTCATTATTTATTTGCCATTTGTAGAAATAAGGCAATAGCAGTCTTTTCTATGTGATATCATCCTTCTCCTTTCACTTAGTGATTTTAGAGGTGGAAGATAATCTTGGTGCAAAAAGGACTTAAAGAACATCAATGCATGTTTTGGTGGAAGACCAGCTGTAGGCCACGCTGGAACTTCACCAAAGGCGCTGGCTATGGGATGAGAGAAGCTCTTATTATGAAATCTAGACTAAGAGCAGATAAGAACAGTGCAATGGGAATGACCAGGTCTAGGAGATGAGCAGGGTGGAGGTGTGGTAGCTTCTGAGATTTTAGCACTTCTTTTTTTTTTTTTTAGATTTTTTTCTCTTTTGATATTAATTAAGGCTAAGACTGAGAAGTGGAGAGAAGATGGATCAATAGGACAAAATCTTAGGTTGAAGCCAAGGAAAAAAGGGAAGACAGAAGAATTTTCAAGACATTTTCCTTATTTTGATTGTATATCTGTACCATATCATATTTGTTTTCCTTGAAGAGCTTTGAATATCCTTTGTATCATCAACAGCTTCTCTCCAACTTTAAAAGATACCTTACATATGTCATGGTTTTTACTAAGTTAACTCTGTGCTTGTGGAATTCAACTTTAAATTCGTGGAAATGACATCCATTGAATGGTTATGTATAGTGGGTACCACTTCAGAACCTTAAGTAGACTAAGGTATTTAAACTTGGGTTCTTGGAGTTATGAACTTGTAATCCATATTAAAAAGCATGCGCCTTGGAATATTCACTTCAGGTGGAAAACAACAAAAGTGACCTGAGGTTACTTGTGATGCATGTGAATAGAATAAGCAAAATTAAACAAGTTCATTTGCTGCAGACTTTTCCTGATGTCTTGACATAATCCACATATTGTAACTCTCCAAAAGGGAGATGTAGCGTCCGTCAGTCAGTGATTTCTTTTTCAAACACTACTTCCAAGAACTAGGACGTTTTGGAATACAATATGTGAAATGCTGAACTATATTTCATTTTTGGTATCAGTTTTCCACATATTTTAAGGTTAGGCCTTTTCTAAAACATAACTCTGAGAGCTCAAGGAAAAAAATCTTTATTTTTTTTTGGTATTTGTCATGCTGCAATTTTATCAGCATTACTTATTTGAAATCAACTGAAGAATTTATTTGGAAAAAAGGAGTTCTATAACAAAACAAAATGTGATGACTGCTAATCTAGCCAAGTGCCTCATTTTTGTAAGGTAGAAAACTCAGGGCCGGACATTCCTTGAAGTGATTTATTATAGATCTTATAACAAGCTAAGGCTCAGAACCCTATTCCAGTGTTCTTTTGTATTCCCCAAACTACAGTGAATATGTCCAGTAAAGCTCAAATATAATAAAAATGGGCTATAATATAGACCCCACTCAGTGACAACAAAATTCAGTTCTTCCCAACCTATTTCTCAAGAGTATTTGCTTATTTATTTCATGTGTATAATTTTTTTCTCATTGTAAATTAAGGTATTTCACCAACATCTTATTCTTACACAAATTGTACCTCATTAGTCTAATAAATATGCAATATTTTATTAAATTCTGTAATATTTTTTCAATTAAAGTGATTAAACTAATATATGTTAAGTAACTTTTTTGCTGCATATTCCAATTGCAGCATTTATTTCTTATGGCTCCATTTTCTCATTCTTGGCTTAAATTTCTTAGCTGTCAGTCATTGTGATGAAGGCGTATGATTATGGGCTTTGGAGTGTATCACAGTTATTCTTAAATTCCATCTCCATCATTTATTAGGTGTGTGACCTTGAGCAGATCACAAAACTTCTGTGAGCCTAAATTTTCTCAACAGAAATATGGTGTGATGTCAACTTCATGGGTTACAGTTCACAGATTGTTCTGTTCAGACCTTGGACAATGTCTTAAACCTTGGGTCCATTTTTTTGTTTTTTTGTTTTTTTTTTTTTGCTTCTGGTCCTGGAGCCTGCTCTTCCTTCCCTCCTTCCCTTCCTTCTTCTCTTTCTCCATCCCTTCCCACCACTCTTTCTGCCCCTCCCCTCACATTGTAGCAAACAAAACCTAAAATATCCATTGCTCGTACTGTGGGTTGCTTTTGGAGAGGTCTTTCCCCAACCTGCACTGAATTAGACACAGGTTCTTGAACTATTATAATTTATTTTATAACTAAAATGACAAGACTTTTTTTTTTTTTTGCTTTAAAGCTAGTCACTTCATTAAAGTAGATGACAAATCACAAATTAAACAGGCCATAGGAACAGTGGAAACCTTAAAAAATGTTATCTTGTCATAGTTTTTGTGCCTCATATAGAGATCCCAACTCATTTCCTTTTCTGCTATCTTGAAGTCCATATTAGACTTCTGTTTTCAGCTTTCATTTCTAAAGGTAGGATTCATCAGACTGTACCCTCTTCCTTAATTCTACTCCAAGAATGAAACAGATTTTCTAACCCATCATATTAGAAGTGTCCAGGTAAATCACTGTTTACTTCTTCCTTCTAATGGGGAATGAGTATTCTTGATAATCTCTGTGCAGGTATCTTCCACCTCAACAGACCACTCCAAAGCATCCTTACCTTTTGATAAGGGAGCATAATGCAAACTGAGGGCAAAGCACAAGCTAGCACCGTCTTTCCCACCGCCTCCAGGTGGAATATGTGTGATATTCCTTGGACACTCCTGGCTACCCAAGAACAAAGGAAAAGGGGTTTAAGTGCTTGCCATGGTGATATGGAAAACAAGGGCAAATGAAAAATTAAATCCCCTTACTGCCTACATTCCAGTGATAAGTCCTTGAAACAGGCAGAGTGGCCTCTCTCTAGGAGCTCAGCTGCCTCAGTGATGACACTTTGCTAGGGGCAAAAGGGAATCTTGGCTTAACATTATCCTGACCCCCCAGGATTTTATAAGTCTACTTGAACATATAAAAATTCCTTTGGAAACTTTCTTTATCTCAGCTCCCCCAAGATGTATGCTGGCAATCATACTCAAAGCTTATGGCCCCCTGATAAACATCTGAAGCGTCTCATAACTAAATGATAATAAATGGTGTTTTCATAACAACAGCTAGCCCTCAAGGTCCTGGAAACCTTGCTTCCAAAATTCCTTAGAGACTTACACTGTCCCTAACCCTCTTCCAACCTGAGGGTATATAATCAGTTACCTGTCATAACCCCAGTGCAGCTCTTTCTGCACATGGGTCCTGTCCCCGGGCTTTAATAAAAACTCCTATTTGCACCAAAGAAATCTTTAAGAATTCGTTCTCAGCAATAGCCTCCAAACCCCACCATCACACCCAAACCCCATCATCCTTCATCCTTATGAGGATAGAACAAGACAGCATGTTGTTTATATGGCATTTTGCCAGGCTTGTAGTACGTTATTGGGAAGTATTAGTTTTCCCTTTATCCTTTTTCCTTTAGGGAGTTATTCCAAAGTGGGAAGGAGAACAGAGGCTGACACCAATTCTGTGTAAATAAAATTATTAGTGACTAATTCCATGAGCTAATTTAGATCATAATTTAATTTGGCTTTCTTACCACTTTTCCAGTGCTTCTGACTGCTCTGAGTTAGATTTTGCTACCTCTGCTTTTTGGGAAGCTTACTGCTGGCACCTTCTCTTACATGCATTTTGTATTCATTTTTTTCTCTTCTTTATATTTTTTTCTGTTTGAACTTGTCATTTGACTCTGCCTTTTACTTTCTCATTTATATACTGTTCCAAGATGCCACTTTGCCTAAAATATCAATTTTGTGGTTTGCCAGTCCACAGTCCTTGTATATATGAGCTCTCCATGATTCTTCTATCCTCATCTTAATGCAGTCTCTCTTGGGTTTTATAACCCAGAAACAGCTGAATCACATCAACCCAGATGAAGAGCAGGGGTCACTTTATCAACTTTCCTTGATAGATTCTCCCACAATGGCCCAAGATGCCATATGTCAAGCAGGTAGAGTCACAGAGCCCTAACAAGAGTAGTTATACTCACATCTTTCAAAGCTAAGCAGCTGTGTTATATTCAAACTCTACTGCATTCAAATGAAAAAACTTGCATTTGGACACTTGTCTATGTTATGCTTCCAGGGTATGTCTAGATACCCAACCTTTGATCTTTTATGAAGACATTCTTCCTTTAAAAACACTTAGATAGGAAAATTTTGCTGCAGCTATTACAGAATTTGAAATCAAAGCCAAAATATTCAAGCCAACTTTCATGCAAGTATATCCTTTGCTGTACAGTTAGATTTTGGAATAATTACATCACTCATGAAAGATAGTTTAGTATGTCCCAAATGGCAGTGTTTAAATTTCCATTTGCTATTGTGTAGAGTCAGCTAAATAATATAGTTAAAATAGAGCAAGTAAGCGAAATTAAGAATAGGGAGACGGTAACATTGTTAAAGTATTTTGGCACTTTAAATCCTAAATTTTTGTGTTCCCCTAGCAGCAGAGGTCCCTGGCATGACAGCATTTTCTTTTGTCCCCTTGGGTTGTTGCTGCTATCAAAATTACATTGTTTTAAAGAGTCCTAAGTAGCTGAGAAGATCAACAAATAATCTGTAGCCTCTTCCACTGTTATTACATGTTGAAGTGGAAATCAGATCGTTGTGTCAAATTTTCTAGTATGAGAAGAAGAAAGAATTTATCTTTTGTGAAAATAACTAAGAAAATAACTGAGGAGCCTATATGGCTTTAGTCTTACTAGGCATTCATTTTGTTATTTTTAGTGGGATTCAGAAAGTAACAGAAAATGTTAAAAGCCAATTTATATAGACTCTGGTCCCTCAGAGAGAGGTTGGCGCTTTATATTATGAAGAGAAGTCTGGCTATCACTTTATGTATTCTTAGAAACTTAAAAAATGCAGGACAGGGCTACTGAAAGAATCTTGGCATTTTATAATTTGGATAGAAGAGGAAGTATATCTGTGAAGTATCTGGGATTCTTCCCATGTTCAATAGATGTCTTAAGGACCAGTGGTGAAAAGAGAGCAATGCAGATTCAGTGGAGTCTATAGCATTCTGGAATTTCTGTTCTTCAGCACACTCCATTTCTCTGTATTCCTTCAACTATTGTTTTTCAGTGCCTCTATTACTGTCAGAATTTTGTCATAAAGATGAAGGCACTAGAATTCTACAAAAATTTAAGCGATCCAAGTTCAATTTTTTTCATAACTTTTTTTTGAGAAAAAAACTAAGGTATTTAAGTTGTGCATGGTAACTGATCTTTATATTATAGGTATAAAAGGCTCAGGACTACAACTAAATTTTACAAACCTATTTTACTAACCTCTGTTGCTTGTAATTATCTTAAGGGAATAATCCACATCAATCCAGGGCATAGACTATTTTCTATTTCTTGGAATCATGAATATCACAGATTTACTATACACTTTGAAAAAATATTTTTTCTTTTTATTAACTCTCTTTTATTAATCCTGTTCCCTTCAAATATCAAGTGACATCTAAGTCCAGTATTTTAAAACTTTCTGCATTCTTTAAGTATTTTTTTTGTTTTAGCTACCTTTTAAAAATGTATTTACATTTTCAGACAAAGTTTCTAAATATTCCATCCTTATATAGAAGTTCATCACTTATTCATTGTGAATGCCTTTCTATGAACACACCTAACTTGGCTACTTTTTTTTTCCTGAGGTATAGATTCCAGAGCTGCCAAAGTCAAGGGCTTATGTTGTTACACAAGCAATAAATACCCTTCCTTATTAGGCTGTCTTCTAGGACCAGTCTATATGATCTATGATTCATGATAATCACATATAGACTATCTTTCATTTTTCTGAATGTAAGCTCATCTACCACTTTTCTACCCTCTCATTGAGCTTAGTAAGATTTTTTGTGTGAAACTATGATATTTATTTGTATAAAAAAAGCTTATTGTTAACTGAAAATTGGGAGCTTTCTCAGTGTCTCCCCTCCTTCTTGTCACCTACAACTATATTCCCTAAGGCCTTATCATCATTGATATCTGTGGAAAAAAATCTACTTCAATTGTGATTCATTCCTATCTTGTAAGGCTATTTATGAGACAGAAACAAAAATGATTTTATATTTATACAAAAATCATAATAGAAAATGTAAAAGTGTGACACCAACAAATCTTCCATGAACCTATTATTAGCCCGCCCATGAATCTTAAAATTAAGATGTATGCTCCCCACTTCATGATGAGCACTGAGTAATGTATAGAATTGTTGAATCACTACATTGTACACCTGAAACTAATATAACACTGTATGTTAAATATACTGGAATTAAAATAAAAAACTTAGTAATAAAAAAAAGACATATCCTCTTCTCCTTCCCCAGTGTGTAATCGTGGGAACTTTGTAGTCACAAAGACTAGCAAAATAAATGTGTTCATGATCCCTTCTTGGTGGTGCTGTATGAACTAAACCTGTAAGTCTTTTGAAGTTTCCTTTTTTTTTTTTTTAAGTTGCTGCTTTGGAGTTTTGACAGTTGGTGTGAAAATTCCCAATCTACATGTGAATACTTGATAGATAATGACTATATATACTACAAGAACAGACACAAAGTAGGATTCCATCTAAATCTGTCAACTTGGACCATAATTAGTATAATTCTATATTGTTTTAGTTGCATTACATCATTTGGTTTTCAAGCAAACAAATATTTCATCAGAAGAAAAATGTGTAAATGTTGAGTCAGCAGAGCCTAGAGGAATTTCCTGTGCCTTAACATCAAGGAAATCTTGCAGAGACAAGTGTTTTAGAAATTTCTGAAATAAAGCTAAAATAACAAGAGCAAATGTTACATTGTTTTATTCAATTGAAATAAAAGTGAAGAACTCTTGTTATACAGATTGTAGCAAAAAAGAGACATCATGGTAAGATGTATATATTTCAGTGACTGTAGGTAGCCTGCTAGACATATTTGGAGCATACAACATGTAACATCAAAGATGAGGTTAGGAACTATAGGAATTTGACTTTTTGGATTACTTTGCAGTGCCTTTCATTTTCAAAAAAGAAACAGACAATGTGTTTCCAGGGAATTCTTTTCTCTCTGGATGGTATTTGGTGTGGATCCTCAAATATGTCATCACTATCCCTTGGTAAAGAAATATGTCTTTTAAAGCAAAGGGCAAACTTCTGCAGCCAGATAATCATATATTTTTCTTTTAATACTGATTTTGGGGTGGGTGCAAGGATGTCCTCTTTATCCTCTGAGACTGACTGTGTTCTTTTGGATTCTCCCACACTCTGGGAATTGTCCTTAGGCAACTTTGGATGGATCCATGCTGGGCTTTTGAGGGTAGAGTTTTAGAGCTCAGAAGAGGAGGTTGAAAAACAATCTTTTTCATCTCCAAATGAAAATGCAGAGTTTTTTTTTTTTTTTTTTTTGAACAGAATGTAATTAGCCCAAGTGGATTTGGGCCAAGAAAGAAGCATTAACAGTCTAAACGTGCCCCCAGTTATTAGAGGATTCCAATGATGGGCTCATTCTTAGCTGTCATGAAGGAAAGGTGAAGCATCTACAAAAGTCTAAAATAGGTAAATGGGAGACATAAAAAGAGAGAAACAGTTCAATTTTCTCACAAATTAAAGGTGACAACTGAAGCTAGCCACCCCCTCCCCAATCTAAAAATCCATGTGACTAATTTTTCTAAGCAGTCACTGGAATGTTCCTGCTGGGAGCAGGACAGATAATATATGTAGCTGGCACTGTCAACTGAGAGAAACTATTGTTTCAATTGGGGAATGGAGGCCAACTCCCTTCAAGATTTCAAGAAAAGCTAATGTAGGACACATCTAAAGTAACTGAAATGAGAAAAGGGAAAAAAAAAACCCCCTCAAATTAAGTGTGCAGTATGCCAGCTGACCAAATATAAAACAAAACAAAACAATACAAAACAAAATAATCTCCTTCCCTCAAACTAAAAGAGAAGAAAAAAAGGAACCTTTGTCTTTGTGCTTGCTCTGTGCTCATTTTGGCTTGCTTCAGATACTTTTCTAAGTTTAAATTTGAAATTTGATGACTCCCAGGAGCAGCAATGTTCTTTTCTAGGTGTCATTTTTATCTATTTCTGTCAAAGCCCTTTAATTAGAAATCAAGGAGAACCATCATTTAAGAAAAGTAAAGAAAAAAAAGGATACAATAGATGGCTGACTCCAAAATGAAAGGTAGTAGAAATATAGTAAATTTACCTAAAGAAGAGGGATTTCTTTAGTTAGTAGAAAGAAGTCTGAAAGTACTGCCTTTTAAAATATGACATCTGGAACTCACTAGAATTAACTACTTGGTGGGGGAAAAAAAAAGCTCTCCAGATTAAAAAAAAATATCCTCCTACCCAGAAGTTTTTTTTTTTTTTTTAAACAAAACTGCTTGCTATTTAATTTAGGTGAAAAGACCGTAGAAGTTTTGGAGATAAAGATGTGTTTGTGCGCTTTTGTAACTCAAAGGCAATTTTGATTTTAATATCAAACTCTTTCAGATTTTGGCTCATCATGAGAGCAAATGCCCCAGAGTGTTTGTTTTAGTCTTTAACTGAACCGCTTATATGTGAAACTTGAAAGAGATCTTTAGTGTCTCTTGCAAGGACATTTTATACGTGTAACATGGGCTGGTAAGCTGGAAGTTGAAAGAACAGGATTTGAATGCCCCCGCTGAGTAATGCTGGATTAATTATAAAACTGTTTGGAAAATGGCGATAATCACCCTTGGCTTCTTATATCATAGATTTATGGAAAGGATTACATAAAATAATGAATGTGAAAGCACACTAAAATCTACAAAAACTTGTATAAAGTAAGGTGCTCTTTTCCTTAGAGTATGTTCTTTTCTCAGTGCACTTGCTTTGTATTAGGAGTTTCTCTTCAAATCTTTATTTCCATCTCATCCCTTTGGATCATACTTAATTGATTGTAAGTTGATTTAAAAAGAATTAAATGAATGCAAGCTGGTGCAGCTGCTCTGGAAGACAGTGTGGAGGTTCCTCAAAAAATTAAAAAATAGACTACTCTATGACCCAGTCAATAGCACTGTGAGGAATTTACCCAAGGGATACAGGAGTGCTGATGCATAGGGGCACACATACCCCAATGTTTATAGCAACACTCTCAACAATAGCCAAATTATGGACAGAGCCTAAATGCCCATCAACTGATGAATGGATAAAGAAGGTACACAATGGAATACTACTTGGCAATGAGAAAGAATGAAATCTTGCCATTTGCAGCAACATGGATGGAACTGGAGGGGGATTATGCTAAGTGAAATAAGTCAGTCAGAGAAAGACAGACATCATATGTTTTCACTCATATGTGGATCTTGAGAAACTTAACAGAAGACCATGGGGGAGGGGAAGGGAAAAATCAGAGAGGGAGGGAGGCAAACCATAAGAGACTCTTGGATACAGAGAACAAACAGGGTTGATGGGCGGTGGGAGAGAGGGAGAGTGGGTGATGGGCATTGAGGAGTGCACTTGTTGGGATGAGCACTGGGTGTTCTATGGAAGCCAATCTGACATTATATTAAAAAAAGAAAAAGAAAAAGAATTAAATGGGCAGTTGTTTACATGGTTGTTTTTTCCTCTTCACTTATTTTTGTTAGTTTCCTGAGTTCATTTCAGAGATTTTTACTCAAGTCAGGAGACTAATCCTCTGAAACCACCTTTTGTCCTACTTGACCACAATGCACAAGAGTCCTGGATAGAAATGGATAGAAATGGAGGCAAGGGAGCCCGATATAATTTTAAAGAGATACATACACTTAACATTCTCTATGAGAATATGAACATATATGGCTAAGTGTGGGGAGAATACAAAGGAGGGGGATACTAGAGGAAGATACATGTATGAAAATGGTAGCAGCCCCAGTAGAAAATAGGCAATGACATGTGACTGCGGGATCAGAATCCAAGGGTATTTTAGAATTATCTAGTAATACCCAGGACATGATAAAGGAAATCCTTTAAATTATATCTCTGGTGAGGGATATTTGTATTGATTTTTACTTTTGAATTGAACCAAAGCTGTCATCTCTTGAACAGTGTTTCTTAAACTTTAATGTGCATGTAAGTCACCTGGAGACCTTTTCAAAATGCATATTCTGACCAAAAGCTCTGCGGTGGTGGCTGGGATACTGGAAGAATTCAGTGTTTCTGACAAGCTCCTGATCAGTGCCAAAGCTGCTGCTTCTCAGACAACAATATGAGTAGCTAGGCCAAATGTCATGGTAATTATTTTTCCCTTACAAGTAGCACTCCAAAAATATGTCTATGGAGGAATCGTGGCTATGGAAATATTATTCTGGAAAAGTTTACATTTTTGTATGGCTTTATTGAGGCGAAATTGATGTACAACAAGGTGGCATTTTTAAGGGTAAAATTTGATGAGTTTTGCCATATAGTATAAAACCCTGAAATCATTACAGTAGTCAAGATAATGAACATTTCTATCACTCAAAAGTTCTTCATGCCCCTTTGT
>CM053573.1:25102240-25127155 GCA_028646485.1 Cryptoprocta ferox
TTTACATTTTTGTATGGCTTTATTGAGGCGAAATTGATGTACAACAAGGTGGCATTTTTAAGGGTAAAATTTGATGAGTTTTGCCATATAGTATAAAACCCTGAAATCATTACAGTAGTCAAGATAATGAACATTTCTATCACTCAAAAGTTCTTCATGCCCCTTTGTCATCATTCCTTTATTTTCTTTCTCTACATCCCATGTACCCACTAATCTGCTTTCTGTCATTTTAGATTATTTTTTATTTTCTAGAATTTTACATAAAAATATTATACAATATATGTGCTTTTTTATTATCTAGTTTTTTCATTTCCTTCACTCAGCATAAATATTATGAGATTCATCCATTTTCCCACTATTGAAAATTGAATTTTTTTGTCTCAGTTGCATGTACTCTTTTTATTGCTGAGTAGTATGCCATTGCATACATGTACCACAATGTGTTTACCCATCCAGCTGCTGAGAGACATTTGTGTCATTTCTAGTTTGGGGCTGTAACATTGGACTGTTATGGACATTCATAAGCATATCTTTGAATGGACATATTTTATTTCTTTAGGAGAAGAATGACTGAGTTGTATAGCATGTGTATTTTAAAGAAATTATCAAATTATCACACATGATAATATCATCTTACATTCCCACCAGCAGGATCTGAGGACTCTATTTGCTCCCTCCTCACTTACTTAGTTGGCATGAACGATCTTTAATTTTAGCCATTCTAGTGGTTAAATAGTGGCATATTATTGTGGTTTTAATTTGTATTTTTCTAATCACTAATGATGTTGAGGTTTTCATGTTTATTTGCATTCATATATCTTCATTAGTCAAGTTCAAATTTTCTCCCATTTTTGAAAATTGGAAATTTGTCTTGGTATGCTGCACGAGTTCTTTAGATCAGGGATTGGCAAATATTTTCTTTAAAGGGTCAGGAATGAATATTTTAGGCTTTATGGGCCATGTGATTTCTGTTGCAACAATTTCAACTCTGGCCTTGTATCATGAAAACAACATATAAGACCTAAGTGGATACTGTGTATCAGTAAAACTTGACAAAAACAAATGGCTGGTCAGAGTTAGGCAGTGGGTCTTGTTTTGCTGATTCTTGTTCTAGATGGGAGTTCTTTTTCAGATATATGCTTTGCAAATATATTTTCCCTGGTTGTGTCTTCTCCTTACATTTCCTTAACATTGTCTTATAAAGAACAGAGGTTTTACATTTTGATGAAATCTAGTATTTTATTATTTTTTTATAGGTCATGATTTTTGTGTTTTATTTAGGAATCTTTATATTATCCAAGATTTACTCCTAAATTTTTTTGCCAAGCTAGGGACCTTCTTTTCTTAGTCCAAATGGATACCTACATTGTTCCAACACTATTTGTTAAAAGATTAGCCTATGTCTGTGGAATTGCTTTGTGGAACTCAACTAACCATACATGTATGGGTATTTTTGAGGACTTCCTTTATAGTTCCAATGATCTGTATATCTAGCTTTACACTAATCCTGCACTAACTTGATTATTGGACATTGAAAATAAGTCTTCAAATCAGGTAGTGTACGTCTTTCACCTTTATTCTTCCTTCTCAGACTTTAGCTCTGATAGAGCTTTTGTATTTCCAAATAAATTTCCGTAATAAAGGCTGCTGGGATTTTCATTGCGATTCATTGAATCTCTAGCAAGAGTTTGGGAACTATAGCCCATGTGCAGATCCAGCTCACAGCCTGTTTTTGTGCTGGCCTCAAGCTAAGAATTTTTTTTGGACAGGTCAGTCTGGGAAGAATTTGCACTTTAACTATGTTTAATCTTCTGATTTCTGAGCATGCTATATTTCTCCACTTTTATAAATCTTCTTTAAAGTTTATTTATTTATTGGGGTGAGGGGCAGAGAGAGAGAGTGAGGAATGGAGGGAATCTCAAGCAGCCCCCATGCTGAGTACAACTTGAGGTTCCTACCCACAAACCGTGAAATGATGACCTGAGCTGAAACTAAAAGTTGGACACTTAACTGATTGAGCTACCTAGAGGGCCCTGTAAGTCTTCTTTAATTCTGTGAATATTCTATAGATTTTAGTGTACAAATAGTCTGCATCTTTGTCAGATTTATTTCTAAGAATTTAGTATGTTTGATGCTCTTAGCATCTTGTATATGGTATTTTTTTCATTTCATTTTCTGGGAATTTTTGCTATATATTTTCATTTTTAAATATTGAGGTTGAGTTGCGCTTTTGCTAAACTTACTTATTAGTTATAGTAGCTGTTTTAAAGATTCTGTAGGATTTTCTTTCTAAACCATTACTTCTTTTTCTATTATTATAGTTTTTACCTTTTTTCTCCATTTATTGAACTGACTAGTGTCTATAGTATAATGTTGCATTGAAACGATAAGAGTGAACAACCTTGTCTTGTTTCCAATCTTAAGGGAAAATTATTCAGTTGTTCATCATTAGGTGTGATGTTAGTTGTTGGTTTTTCTTAGATGCCCTTTATAAACTGAAGAAATTCCTTTCTGTATTAATTTCTTAAGGCTGCTATAACATATTATTACATACTTGGTGGCTTACATAACATGGGTTTGTTCTCTTACAGTTATTCAGGCCAGAAGTCTGAAATCAGTTACACTGGGCCCAAACCAAGGTATCAACAGTGTCCAGAGGCTCTAGGGGGAGAATCCATTTTCTTGCCTTTTCCCACTTCCAAAATTCCATTCCTTGTATTCTGTGGCTCATGGCTGTTTCCTCCATTTGTAAAACCTGTGACATAGAATCTTTAGTTCTCTGAGATCATCACAAAACCTTCTTTCTTCTGTAGTAGAATCTCCAAATTGCTTCCCTCTTGTATTAGCATTTGTGATTGTATTTGGGGCTCACCCAGGTAATCTGAGGTAATCTCACTTCAAGATCATTGACCTGATCATGCCTGCAAAGTCCTCTTGCCATATGAAATAACAATGACAGGTTCCAGTGATTAGGAAGCAATTATTCAGTCTATCACAACTTCTATTCCTGGTTTACTGAGTTTTACAATCATAAATGGATATTAAATTTTGTCAAATGCTTTTTTTGCAACTATTGAGAATAACAAATGATGCTTCTATTTGATTCTATATTATGGTGAATTATATTGTTTGATTTTCAAATGTTAAATAAAACTTTCATTTCAGACATAAATCCCATTTAGCTATGATGTGATCCTTTTTATATATAGCTGAATTTCATGTTCTAAAAATGAGACTAAGAATTTTTCATCTGTGTTCATGAGGGTCATTAGTATGTAGTTTTGTTATCTCTTTGGTTTTTGAATCAGAGTAACACTGGCTTTAGAATGAGCTGAAAATATCAGTTGGTGTTAGTTTTCCTTAATTGTTTGGTAGAATTCACCAGTGAAGTCTTATTTTTCCTGGAATTTATTTGTTGGGAAAATTATTAATTACAAATTCAGTTTTTAAAATAGATATAGGGCTATTCATTTTGTCTGTTTCTTCTTGAATGCACTTTGGTAGTGTATTTTTTAAGGAATTTTATTTATTTCATCTAAGTTATTGAAGTAATTTTAATGTAACGTTTCATAATATTTCTTTAATCTTTTATTGTCTATAGCAACTGTAGTGAGCTTTCTTTTCCTATTTATGATATTGGTAATATGTATCTGGCCAAAGTTTATTAATTTTATTAATCTTCTCAAATAACCTGCTTTTGCTGTCATTGATTTCCTCTCTGTTTCTCTTTTTCTATTTCATTCTCATTCCCTGTCTCACTGTCTGTTTCTATATATATACATTTGTATATATAACTTTATTCTTTTACTGATTTATACTCTTTATTTATTTTCTTCTACTTACTTTGAATATTATTTGCTCTTATTTTTTTAATTTCTTATTGTGGAAGCTTAGTATATTGATTTCAGACACTTTTGTTCTTCTTACATAAGCATGTAAAGCTATAACTGTCATCTATGAACTATTTTACTTGGTTTTCACAAATTTTGACATATAATCGTTTCATTTTTATTTAGTTCATATATATTCTAATTTTCTTTTAGATTTCTTCTTTGACTAATCAATTATTTACAAGCATGTTGTTTTTTATTTTTTTTAATGTTTATTTATTTTTGGGAGAGAGACACACACAGAATGCAAGTAGGGGAAGGGCAGAGAGAGAGGGAGACACAGAATCTGAAACTGGCTCCAGGCTCTGAGCTTTCAGAACAGAGCCCGACACGGAGCTTGAACTCACCAACTGCGAGATCATGACCTGAGCCGAAGTCGGATGCTTAACTGACTGAGCCACCCAGGTGCTCCACATGTTGTTTTGTTTAAAAAAATTCTGGATTTTTATATACTTTTCTGTTACTGTTTTCTTATCTAAGGTGTCATCAGACATTAGAGTTTTAATGTTTTAAAAACTTTTATATTCATTGAAACTTGTTTTATGGCACAAAATATTTTGGTAAATGTTCAAAAAGTGTGTATTTTGTTGTATTTTTTATCTTTAGATATGTTATTAGTCTTTTTAAAAATTTTTCTATGTTTTTACTTATTATGCCCACTTTTATCTACTTTCCTGAACATATGGAACTTATTTATAATGAGTTTGCTAACATTCTTCTTTACTAACTTTTCCGTCTATGCGTGTTATTTCTGAGTCTGTATGTACTGATTGATTTTTCCTGTACTTTGAATGCCTGGTGTTATTATTATTTTTTTTTGATTGGATATTACGTTGTGAGTTTTATATGTGGTATGCTAGAGTATTTACATTCCTTTTAGTATTTTTGCAGTTTATTCTGGAAAGCATTAAGTTGCTTCAAAACAAGTTGATCCTTTCTAGCTGTGGCTTAAAGCAATACCTTTCTAAGGACTTTACCCAGTGCTCATGATGAAGGCTCAAAGGGAGCCCACTGTGGACGTCTGATATCCTCTCTTGTGTAGCTGTCTCTGTGCCTTGCAACTTCAAGGTATCTTGGCCTATCTGAACTCTGTACTTGTCTTGCAGCTCAGGAATACCTGCAGTCTCGCTTTGGGTTCCCTTTCCCTGTGCTATATTCTCGAAACTTCCCTAGACAGCAGAATGGGTAAATTGTAGGGCTTACCTTGTTTTTTTCCTTTGTCTCAGAGGTCAATTGTTCTGTAACAGTGGAGTAAACAGATCACTTTTTAAATGCTATTCCTTCAACTAATTTTGAAGTCTTTTTTTTTCTATTTACCTATTTTAGGAGACAGTAACCCAGGTTAAATCCAACTTGCCACATATTTACTATCTTCACCTGTGCAGTTAAACATTACTGGGGTAAAACACAAATAGAACAACTATTTCTCCTTAAAATCTATTATAGGTCAACTTATAAGATATCAATCAGAAAGCTTACTGTATATAATAAGTTCATCTTAAACTCACATTTCAAAGCTTATGTGGTTCCCTATTAGAGTTATTAGAAATTATTAACTGCCTCATCTCGCTTCTGTAACTTCACCTGCTTTCTAAGCAGGTAACTTAGGTTGCAAACCACTCCCCCACCCCTTTCACTAAGATCCAGCCAAGGCCAAGCCTACATGTAAAAAGTCACGTAGTCACTGCCTCGTGATATCTTAGTTGTTAAACTATGATTGGTCATTTACAAGGCAAAGAACCTTAAAATGATAGGTTTCCGTAAAAGCTAAATTGTAATTGGTTATGACGTATTCTGCCAGGCTAAAGTCCATAAAAATTCACTGCTGCCTTTGTTCGAGGCCACTCTCTGCACTTTTCCCCTTAAGATCAGGAGATCAGGTTTGGCCCGGCCGTAAATAAAATCTGGCCTTCTTTCTATTCGGCATTTGGTGGTCAATGTTGACAGCACCCTGTTTCAAAATCCATAATCATTAACATATATCTATTCAGATAGAATACTAATATCTAGGTTGTTAAAGAAAATGAAACAATTAACATAGAATAATTTGAAGGGTCTTACATTATCTTTGTAACTGGATGTAGTAAGCTTTTCAGAAGTGAATCCAGTATATAGTTCCTTTCAAACCTGTGCATTTGCAAAAGAGCCTTCGTGTAGGAGGTATTTCCTTAGTTGTGGAACCTGATTCAGGCACAGGGAGCTGTGGGACAGACAGATAGGACTTACTTTGACATATGGATCCTGAGTAGAGGGAAGGATTGAGTTGAACTGGTGGGAAGCATTAAATCTATTGCCGCCACTGGCAGAATTTGTTAGAAATATGAGGTCAAAACCGAGCTATTGGGCAAAATCTCACAGAACTGTTAACTGTTAATAGGGGAAAAAAGAAAATAGACTGTGTTACAAAAAAGGCTTTTATTAAACTCTTTTTTTATATTAAGATTTTACCAAGAATAGAAGACAGCATTTTATGTTAATGTGTTAACTGGATTTCATTTCAAGTGGGATTGAGTCGCCTTTAGCTTGTACAAAATATATGTGCACATGCACATTATACTCCTTTTCTATTATTCTCTAATTCTGACATTGACAGCTTGTGTGTAAAATAATGCTAAGAAATGCAATTCTAGGAATTGTATGAACTTTTGACATCTGTTTAAAATGAAACAAAACAAATATGTTATTGAGGGTAAAAATGGACTCTAGATTTAGAGTCCACAAATGGTGATTTTTGAAAAGACCTTGCTTTTTTTTTTAGGTTACAGTGTGTCATACAAGCCTAGTTTAACCAATACAACTATACATTAGAGTTATATTAGGGAAGAGAATAAATGTTTCAAATTCAAGGAACAGTGTTAATGTCTTATGACATGTATTTACTAAAAACTGAAAGTTTTAGCACCATTTTCTGTTCCAATTTCTATTATATTGGATAAGATCTTTGATCATTGGTGCCTCAACTCAGGCAATATTGTAAAGTTCTCTTGAGGCAAGGGTTTATTAGAGAATCCAAGGAATTTTCATGGATCAAGTAGCATTAAGGTGGACCCAGAGTGGAACAGCAGCAGCTCTCTTTTGTCCACTAAGAGATATGAGCTATGATTTGCTACTTCTCACCATCTAAGAAATTTAAAGTTATATGCAATATGATCTCATCCATCACTGTAATGTCTGGCAGATAATGCTGTTAAAACACAACTGACCAATAATATAATTTCTACTAAATAAATATATTGCAGCTGCAAAAAGTTTAGTGACTTTTTGCCCACAGTCAGTTACTGAGTCAGCATAGGGCCAGGAATAGAAATAGAAAATTCAATAACTTATATATCTTCAATATTTTTGCAGCATACAGAAAAATAGTCCCTAAGACGAATGACATACAACATGCTGAGTCTTTGTTCCTCCCACTAGATTGCATTAGCTTACCTTCATTGGTTTTTGCCCCAAGTTAATTTTACTTATTAGGTCTGTGAAAAACATGGCCATGTCCTTGGGGCCTCCGGACATGCACACCGAAACAAATCAATTATTTGAAATGCCACAGAATAAATACTATCAGAATAAGCTCCTTGAGAGAAGAAAGGTGTCATATAATTCAAAGCAATTTATAAATATCTACTTTCAGACACAGCATGAGACCTTATCCAAACTTCTTTGAAGGAGATTTAAACAGAGCTGCTGATATTATGATTACATTTTCTCTTGTTTCATGCCTAGAGTAATTTTAAGGAAACAGAGTTCAAGTATTTTCTCTAATATTGGTAGAACAGTGTAAAAATGTATTTACTTATGAAAGGATGTATATAGAAAATCACTTTGATTCAGATGTCTCCAGTTTGTAAAGTAGAGATTTATTCCCACTGGGATAGTGGAACCTTCGTTGAGATTTCAGTGCTGTTCTTTGAGTATTGAAAATATTTATAAAATAAGATTCTAAGGCAGGTGCCTTTTAGATATTATCTGGATAAGATCAAGGTATAATATGTTGCAATCAAACATGATGAGGAATGTCAGAGAAGGGAATTCTGAGTCAATATAATAGTTACAAAAAAGACTTCTATGTAAATGAATATTAAAGAAGTGGAGTAAAAATATTATTAAAATATGTTTACATAAGTATTAAGGAAACTAATTATGTAGTTTTGGAATTAAAGTACCCATTTGCACAGACATAAGGAAAATAGAATAATTTAAACTCCAATTATCTTGAAAAGTAACATAGTTTAGTATCAAGATGATTATATAAACTAATGATTACAATTAGAATTCATAAAGTATCTGACTTTAAACAATTTTTAAATTTATTTTTAAGTTTTAACTTAAATTCCAGTTAGTAAACATATAGCCATTCATCACCTTCATACAACATCTGGTGTTCATCACAAGTGTACTCCTTAAAGTGGAACACCTCTACTCTGGTAACCATCAGTTTGTTCTCTATAGTTAAGAGTCTGTTTCTTGGTTTGCCCCCTTTGTCTTGTTTTCCCTTCTTTGCTTGTATATATCTTAAATTCAGTATGTGAGTGAAATCATATGGTATTTGTCTTTCTCTGACTTATTTCACTTAGCATAGTACTCTCTGGGTTTATCACTGAGCATCAGGGAAATACAAATCAAAACTATAAGATATCACTTCACACCTGTCAGAATGGCTAAAATGAACAACACAAGAAATAACAGGTTCTGGCAAGGATGTGGAGAAAGGGGGAACCTCTTGCACTGTTGGTGGGAATGCAAACTAGTGCAGCCACTATGGAAAACAGTATGGAGGTCCTCAAAAAGTTAAAAATAGAACTACCCTACAATCCAGAAATTGCATCCTAGGTATTTACCCAAAGCATACAAAAATACTAATTCAAAGGGATACATATACCCCTATGTTTATAGCAGCATTATCCGCAATAGTCAAATCGTGAAAACAGCCCAGTGTCCATCAACTGATGTGGTATATATACACAATGGAATACTACTCAACTATAGCAAGAATAAAGTTTCCAACTTTCAGTGTTAACATTATACTATGTGCTAGATACATTAAGATCACACATCTCTATCCTAAAGGAGATCAACATTCACAACCCAGTAAGAAAGTAGATAAGAAAATAACTCCAATAAAGTAGAATAAAAATATTTTTCCGAGAGAGGTATGTAAAGAATTCTATGGGTCTCAGAAGAAATCATCAAATCTAGATTAGTTTGGAGATGAGAGATCTTTGGAGAGTCTTGATATGAAATGTATCTAGAAAAACACATAGAGTTACAATAAAAAATGTGACTGGCCTGGCATATTGAAAATAAATCATATTCTTAATTTTAGTATTATTATTACTGGCTAAATGAAATGAGAGCAAGGATATTCTACTGAGGGTAAGTATCATGTATAAAGTATGACAAATAGGAGATGTCATGGCACAGTTGAAAGATGTAAACTATTCTGTATGGAGGGTAGAGTATGAAGAAGGCAAGGGCAAAGGATGAGGTTGGAGAGAAACATCAATTTGTATTCTGAAGGCAGAGGGTTAGATTTTTATATCTAAATCATGTAAGAAACATTGAAGAAATGATATGAAGGGAGTCATATTTTATTTGCCTGTATTTAATTTAAAAAATAATAACATATTGGGGCACCTGGGTGGCTCAGTCAGTTAAGCGTCTGACTTGGGCTCAGGTCATGAGGTCATGATTTTGCTGTTTGTGAGTTCAAGCCCTGTGTCGGGCTCTGTGCTGACAACTTGGAGCCTGGAGCCTGCTTCGGATTCTGTGTCTCCTTCTCTCTTTGCTCCTTTCCTGCTCATGCTCTGTCTCTCTCAAAAATAAAATAAACATTAAAAAAATAACATATTCATGTGATTAAAAATAACCATATCTGGGGTACCTGGGTGGCTCAGTCGGTTAAATGTCTGACTCTTGACCTTGGCACAGGTCTTAATGAATGAGGAGAGTAACACAGGTGTCTTTTATTATGTTAATGAGGTGACTGTTGGACCTCACCAGAGGAGGATGGGGGCTGGTTGCTAGAGGAACCAGCAATGTGTTTAGAGGGTTAGTACTTTTAGTCTCATCCCTTCCCCACCTCCAGGGAGGAGGGGGCTGGAGATTTAATTCAATCACCAATGATCACTGATTTAGTCAATCATCCCTAAGGAATGAAGCCTCCATCAAAACCCAAAAGGAAGCGCTTTGAAGAGCTTCTGGGTTTGTGAACAGGAGGAAGTGCAGGGAGACTAACCCTTCTGGAGAGGGTATGGAAGCTCTGTGTTCTTTTCCACATACCTTACCCCATGCATCTCTTCCATCTGGATGTTCATCTGCATCCTTTTATAACAAACTGATAAGCAGTAAGTAAACAGTTTTCCTGAGTTCTGTGAGCCACTCTAGCAAATTAATTGAACCCAAGGAGGGGGTGGGAACCTCAGATTTATAGCCAATGGGTCAGAAGCACAGGTGACAAACTTGATTGGTGATTGGCATCTGAAGAAAGGAGAGGGAGCAGTTTGGTGGGAATGAGCCCTTAATTTGTGGGATCTGACAGTTATCTCCAGATAGTGTCAGAATTCAGTTAAATTGCAGGACACCAAGTGTGTGTTTCAAAGAACTGCTTGTTATGGGGGAAAACCTCTACACAAGTGGTGTCAGAAGTGTTTTGAGTGTTGGAAGTAGTGTGAAAGTAAAAGAGGCACACAGAAGAAACACACTGAAGGAGGAAGCACTGGGTTTTTCCATGCACAGGAGTGGAGAATTGTCATGAGTTCAAGCCCCATGTTGGCCTCTGTGCTAAGCATGAAACCTACTTAAAAAAAAAAAAAGAATAACCATACCTATCATTCAAAAGGATATTAAATGAAAATTAAATATCTTCCTCCTTATTCCTATCCTACCTCTTGGTCCATATTCCCATTTAAAAACACTTTTAGTTGCCTCCCTTTTAGGTTTATTGAAGGTTATACAGACTTCTTTTGTATAATATTTTAAAACATCTCAGCCCCAGCCACTGCTCTGGCAATCCATTCTGTGCAGGTTTCCAACAAACTCATGCAGATATAACCTGAGAGCATTTCACTTCAGCCCTGTGCTTAATTCTCCCTTTCTGTGCCAAAGCTTACTGATGCTACAGAGAACCCGTCCAACACTGACATGTGTGGAACATAGATGCGTGGGTGCTCCAGGCCCATAGGACCACTCTTTAACCAACACCGGTTGGGAGTCAGTGCCTAAATGACTCATTTCATAAGACTTGTCAGATGTTCTGGCAAGAAATGACACTAACGTGCTTGAAGGAGGAACCAAATCCATTGTTCATTTTTGTATTAACTTTATTTACTCCCCTCGTTCACAAATCCTATACTGAATTGCTACTTCCTGGGCTTCACAAATAAATTACTTGCACACATCTCTGTACTAGACTGTGATTTGTGGAGAACCCATGCTAAAACAACTGGTTCTGGGACTGGCCTTTAAAAGCACACATTCTGGATGGGATTTTGGGGAGGGATCATTTCTTTTAAAAAGGAAATAATAATCCTGTTCCTGGTCTTATGTTAGGATTCTCCAGAGAAACAACAAATAGGATGTATGTATGCATATGGAAAAATATTTATTTTGAACAATTGGCTCATATGATGATGGGGACTGGCAAGGCTCCTTCTTGTAAGGTAGTTCTAGTGGTGGCAAATTCCCTGGGTTTTTGTTTATCTGGAAAGATATCTCTCCTTCATTTTTGAAGGACAGTTTTGTTGTATACAGTATTCTAGGTTGGAATTTTTTTCTTTCAGTCTCTAAATATATCTTCCCACTCTTTCTCCTGAAAAATCTGCTAATAGTCTCATGAGGATTCTCTTGAGTGAAATGAATCACTTTTCTCTTGCTGTTTTCAGAATTTTTTATCTTTGATTTTCGATAATTTAATTATAATGTGTTTTGGCATAGACCTCTTCAGGTTCAAACTATTTGAAAACTTGCAGGCTTTGTGAATCTGATCGTTCATTTCCTTTTGCATATTTGGGAAGTTTTTAGTCATTATTTCTTTGAAAAGTCTTTCTTCCCTCTCTTACCTCCTTCTAGGACTCCCATAAAAGGTGTATTGTTTCTATTTGATGATATCCTATAAATTTTGTAGGCTTATTTTTCTTTTTCATTCTTTTTTTCTCTTTTACTTCTCTGACCAGATAATTTCAATTGAATTATTTTTGAGTTCACTAATTCTTTCTTTCAATTGACTGAGTTTGATGTTGAAGCTCTGTATTGAATTTCTAAGTTCTGTCCCTGCATTTTTCAGTTCTAGGATTTCTGTTTGTTTGTTTGGTCTTATGGCTTTTGTTTATATATTTTCATTTTGTTCATATATTGTTTTCCTGATTTTATTTAGTTGTTTATCTGTGTTATTTTGTAGTTCATGAATGCGGCTTCTTTTTGATATCAGTTAGTTTATGTATTTCCATATATTTAGGGTTAAATACTGAAGCTTTATTAATTTCCTTTGGTAGTGTCATGTTTTCTTGATTCTTCATTATTCTTGTATCCTTGCAGTGGTATTTGTACATTTGAAGATATGGTCACTCTTTCTTCTCTTTACCTGCTGGCTTTAGCAGAGAAAGGCATTCATTAGTCACCAGGCTTAGGATTCTAGATGAGCCAGTTGTGGTGTCCATAATCAAGTGGAAACTTTTCCTGGAGGCCATGGACAGATAAATGGGGCTTGCTGCTGGATTCAAAGTTTGTGCAGGATCTGTTGCCAGCATCCATGGTCAGATGGATTATCAGTGTTCCATGGTTGGGCAGGCCTGCTGCTGGGGCCCTACAGTCAGGAGGGGCTGACTAGAGAGACTTTGCAAGGCCACTGGCAGGGAATCACAGTGTAGTGAGGCTATTGATAGGGTTTTGTTATTTGGGCAGGACCAGTTGCAGGGCTCCACAGTCATACTGGTAGGGTTCCAAGATGGGGCAAGGCTACTGATGGGGCTCCTTGGTGGGGCTGGTAGGGTGATGGTTTTATAATGAGGCCAGGCTCTTTATGGGACTGCATGGTTGGCAGAACCTAACAGGGCTTTGTGATTGGGCAGGGTTAGTAGAGAGGGCTCTTCAGTTGCAAGGTAGCAGGCAGTGCTCCCCAGTGGCTCAGTCGGTTAAGTGTCTTGATATTACAGCATCTTCAGAGCCAGGGGAGCCTCCATGGTTGGGAAAAGCTGGTAAAAACCTGGGGGCAGGAGTTAGACAGGCCCTGTAAAGCCACTGGTGGAGGTCAAGAGGTCAAAGAGCTAGTGCCAAGATATGCACTTGCTGGAATCTAGAAGTTCTGTTCCTTTTATTTGATTCTAGCTGCCCCGAGTTGGTCAGCCATAATTCCCCCAATGTTCTTCATAGGTTGAGGCAGAAGTGGGCCCACTAAGATAGTGTCAAATGCTGAAGAAGTTGGATGTTCATCTTGGTCTCTTTTTCCCTTACAGGAGAAATTGTGGGCCTCGGGGTTCCTTCTTGATGTTGTGCTATGGTGGCTTGAGGGATGGGTGGTATGGATAAAGTATTCCTCTTACCCATTTAGTGTGGTTTTCTCATTTATTTTGCTCCACTGGTGTGCTGTAATGTTGCCCTGAGTTTCATAATTTTCACAGAGATACTCTCATTCACAGGTAGTTGCTTAACCAGTGGTTCTTTGGTGGAGGTAGTGGGAGACTAGAGCTGGGGACCTCCTATTTTTCTCTTTCTGACATCCTTAAGTGGTCCAGTTCAAAATATGCAGGGTGGGATAGCATACTAGAGACCCAGGAAGACCTAATGTTGCTATTTAAGTCCAAAAGTTGTCAGAATAGAGACCTAGAAATATCTAGGGTTGCACTTCAAGTCCAAAGGCTGTCTGCTGATAGAATCCTTTTTGCTTGAGGGATGTCAGTCTTTTGCTCTGATTGGATGAGACTCACTCATGTTATGCAGGGCAACCCTATTTACTCAAGGTCATCAATTTAAATGTTAATCTCATTCCAAAACACCTTCATAGAAGCATCTAAAAGAATGTTTGACCACGTATCTGTGCATTGTGACCCATCCAAGCTGATGCATGAGACTAGCCATCATACACCTGTGAAAAAGGCAAATGAAGGTCTGGAGGAAGAAAAGGTGTTGAGTTATGCCAAAACTGTTACACTTGAATGGGAAGAGATGATGAAAATTTTAAGGATTGTGGAGTTTTCTGGTTATTGTAAACTGCTTTGGATGTACTGAAAGAATAAAATGACTAGCTCATTTTAGGTAAAGATAAATTCAAGGCATAATGTCAAAATCAGAAGTGTTATATGGCAGCTTCTAAGGATATTTTCATCTATATTTTCAAAACATATTATTCTTGAATGAGGCCCAATTGTAAGTGTAGCAAACCAATAAAGGATGTATAGCCTTAACAGTTCACTATGTCAGAGACAAGATCTTCATAAGAGACTATAAGCCTGACTTAGGATGGAGATATTAGGACTGGCAAATTTGGCACTCTTGAACAGCCAGATTTCCCCAAATTCTCTGTACTGGCAAAGAATCTGCATACTAGAGGAAAAAAGACTATTCTTGTTTGGAGAGCCTATGAAAATGTCAATCAAGAGGTGACTTAAAATGTGATGTTTTGTGGTCCACAACTTCTTTTTTTTTTTAATTTTTAAATTGTTTTTAACATTTATTTATTTTTGAGAGACA
Organism: Cryptoprocta ferox; assembly: GCA_028646485.1. Lineage (NCBI taxonomy): Eukaryota > Metazoa > Chordata > Mammalia > Carnivora > Eupleridae > Cryptoprocta > Cryptoprocta ferox. Next base: position 25,116,811 of record CM053573.1, read on the forward strand.
GAAAGAGACAGAGCATGAGCATGGGAAGGGCAGAGAGAAGGGGAGACACATAATCTGAAGCATCCTCCAGGTTCTGAGCATTAGCACAGAGCCTGATACGGGGCTCAAACTCACAAACTGTGAGATCATGACCTGAGCCGAAGTCAGACACTTAACCAACTGAGCCACCCAGGCACCCCTGTAGTCCACAACTTCTGCTCTTGCCATTCTCCATTTCCTCCACTCCACTTATGATAAGGGCTCAACACAGCCTGAGCTAGAAAATCACATTCTTGCTATCACAAGATTTGGCTCACATGTGCCATCACGAACCAGAGGAAAGTGTGTAGGATCTTGAGGATGTTAGAATTCAAGGGATAAATTTTAAGCCTGGGTAGGAAAAAACCTGTTGACATGGGGATCAAGTTTTAATCTTTTGGTAAGTTTAACCTTTTCAAATATGCCTCTGGGTTGGCTCCTCATAGACTGGATATAACAATGAACCACAATAATAAAGTAGAGATATTGGTACTGCTTTGACATAGTAGTAAGGAAGGGGCAATGATAATGTCTGAATGGTTTTATTATGTAAGACCAGAGAACCTATCCATTGACTGTTTCCCAGGAGGTCCCAGAGGACATTCCTTTACAATGAGAAATGTACACTGAAAAACATACTAGCATCTTGGAGAATCTCAGTGGTAGTTACCACCTGTACATTGGGATGTGGGGTATGAGAAGATGCAATGAGACTGGGTTCCCTAGAATCAATGAGAATAATGGAAATCAACAAGGCTAGACAACATCTTGAAGCACATAACTTGCAGAGACAAATTAGATATAATTACTGAAAATAGGAAGAATTAAGAATATTGGATACCCAGCTTTTCCTAAATTTTCTGTGCTGGCAAAGTGTGGGCATGCTAGAGGAAAACAATCAGGGTGTTTTGGTCCACAGTAATTTCTGGGCATAACTAATGGATAATGGTGTCCCACAGTACTTGATAGATGCTCAACCAAATATAGTAGTATCAGACTTATATTAACAACAGCAATGAAAAAACAGAAATACAATATCTAATGAGCAGAAGTCTGAAGTTAGACTCTGAATTGGAAAAATTATACCGCTTCTCACAGTTTTCAAATATAAGTTCACACACCACCACCCATTGCTTAAAAAGAGGCCAGATTCCACTGACAAAGATCTTTGCACTATCAACACATAAATTTATGAGGGAAATTCAGATTTTTCCCAGGTAGCTGTAGTTATTTCCAAAGATAACTATTCTGGTGAAAAGAAAAACTAGACTATGAACATTGTTTGGATAAAGATCTGAGATTTCACAGATATCAAAGGACCCAAAATGCCATATGGTCTCTGGATAAAGTAGGGACTTATGGAGTCCAGGATTTAAATGGAACTCTGGCTTGAGTCCGTTCCTTTACTTTTCTTTTATTTTTTAAGGATAACTTTTTTTAATGTTTATTTATTTTTGAGAGAGTGAGAGAGAGCAAGTTGGAGAGAGTCAGAGAAAGAGGGAGACAGAGGATCTGAAGCAGGCTCTGCTGTCAGCGTAGAGTCTGATGTGGGGCTGAAACTCATGAACCATGGGATCATGACCTGAGCCGAAGCTGGATGTTTAACTGACTGAGCCACCCATGTGCCCCTCAAGTCAGTTTCTTGATTAATTCCATGGTCCATGTATCTACTCTGAGAGTATTTCCCACTGAGTGTATATTCTGTGACTGGTAGCACTCTAAAATTATTTTCCTGACTGTGTAAATAAGGGGCCATCATTGTAGGAAGGCTCAAGGGATGCTTCTTAATGTGCTTCCTCATTCCCAGCAAAAAAAGAAATTCAGAAGCAACGTACGACCCCAGAGGAAGTGCCCAGCTTAGTGCCACCATGAAAGATGTAAAGGACTGTGAGGAGAGAGGAGTTGTAACCTCATATCCCTGTTTAATTTGCCTCTGTGGCCACTGTAAACACAAATTGATCATGACAGATTATGATGCAACAAATACAGTTAAACAAATGATACTCAACTCTCAGGTTCTTTTGTTGGATATGGTATCTTTATTAGAAAATATAAACACAGTCTATTAGTCTATGCAGGGGAGGGAAAATTCTGCTAGGGGAAACTGATGAGGTATTTTGCCTATTACATTTGATTGATCTAGTTTATGAAGGAAGACTAGCTTTGCCTTCCTTTTTTTGTGTTTAGTCTGAGAGGGAATGCAAGAAACCAAGCCTTAGGAGGAAAACTGCTTTTATGATCTCATTTGTAAGCCACAAACAGGCTTTCCTGGTAAAAGCTTCAAAGCTTGAAGAGATACGAAAAACAAGCATGTATTTTATTAAACATTTCAATAAATATGCAAAAAAATCAGCAATTATGACCATAGTGTTTGTATGCTTACAAATACAACTATTTTCATGCTTTGAATATTTTATCCTGACAGGAGTTTCAAGGATATTTTGTTCTAGAAATTCAGAAGTAAAACTTACATACCCATGCTCACACACATTATGTATATTATACGTATCAGGAATTTTCTGTATGATTAACATTCTGGACTGTCCTAACTGTCAAACAAGAAGAAGCCAAATGTGATCACATCTGCATTGCAAAGATAGCATTCAGAAGGAATATTGGGAGAATGAATCACCGTTGTCTTTGTTTTATGCTCACTGCTTTTGATAAGTTCAATAGATGATTGAAAAAACAGCAGTGACTTGTTTCCAAATAGCCAGACCCTTCATGCTGGCTCTCAACCAATTACACGAGTGCTAAGTATTCAACGAAAGGCTACAGATGACCTTTACTTCTTTCTGGTCCCTTTACCAAACTCTACTTCACTTATGACATTACTTGTTAAATTTTGCATTTCAAAAATATACAGGTAAACACAAATTTGCCAATTTTCACTTAATCAAAGAAATTTTACAATAGGTAAATCAGTTAAATGCTCACAATACAACCCTTAGTTTTCATATTCATTAAAGCAATTTAGGAATTACTCAGACATGAAAATTGGAAATGTGTGCACTTATTTGGAACATCAAAAGCTGAGTGTGTATGTGCTTGTTCAGAGTCAGGCCATTATAACAGGTGGGTTGTAGCAGTAAAGAAGGAACAAGAGAGCCCTATTTAGAAATTATGCTTTCAATTCATTAGTTAACACATCTTTTATTCTATTACTGTTAGGGTATAAACCAAAGTTTTAAAAATATCCATAGAGGTATATACCCTTAGAAAGCAGCAATTTTCCAGTGTATCCTCAATCATATAAGAATTATTATGAGGGGAAAAAAAGTCCACTCTTTCCATGAGTGATAGTTATGTCCTCTTGGTTCTATTGTTAATTAAAACCCTGGTGCCCATGGAGAGCCACTGTTGAGATTCTGTAGTCTGTGGAGTTGTATCACATGGATATGGGAAGCTTTTGAAACAAGAAGGCATAGAAAGAACTGAAGGGACCAGACCATGTTAATGGATTTTTGTGCAATTATTTGATGAATAATGTCTATAATTATAAAGAATACATAGTAATATGTGATAAACTAGCTAACTTGTGGGGGGCGTATATAGTTATCAGAAATATTTAGTCTGTCTACTGTCCTCTGATTTGTGTTTTCTTTTATTTTTATAAATTTATTTTATTTATTTATTTGATTTATGTTTTCTAAAAGAGAGACTAGAGAGTGGGAAGAGGAAAAGACGTTATTACCTAGAACAGTATCTTCTCAAAATAATTTTTTAATTTTTTTAATTATTAAAAAATTTTAAATGTTTTATTGATTTTTGAGAGAGAGAGAGAGAGGAAGAGAGAGAATGAGAGAGAACGAGCAGCAGAGGGGCAGAGAGATAAGGAGACACAGAATCCCAAGCAGGCCTCAGGCTCCAAGCTGTCAGCACGGAGCTGACGCCAGCCTCGAGATCACCAGCCATGAAATCATCATGACCTGAGCTGAAGTCTGACACTCAACTAACTGAGCCACCCCTCAAAATAATTTTTAAGTGAATGTGTAGTGAATCCCAATTTTCAGTATGATGTGTTTTGTAGTTCATGACACATCTTGATGGAGTATTTAGCTATTATTTTAAACTGGTCATTTGAACATTTGAATAAATTAGTTTGGAAACTAAATGGAGGAAATTCCAGCCATGTAACAAAGTCTTTGATTCAGTTTTACTCTAGCATGATATGGCATAGCCTCTGTGTATGTATTTTTGTTCACCCTCAGCTTGTACTTCAAATTTGCAGGGCCGATTGAATCTGAGAACACGAGTTTTATTGGTCTTACGGTGTCAATGCTCTTCTGCAGGACCTCTAGCACATCGGGTGGATTTTAGAATAATACTGTCTCCCACCACCATACTTGACCTTTGAGGTGAATATGTTTTCCTCAGAATTGCATATAAGACAGTTTTTTTCTTTGGATAGCTTTCTTTTTTGCTATTTCTCAGAACTCCTTCAAGTTAGCTGATATTTGTAGATTTATTGGCAAAGAGGAAAAGGAGAAAGTGCATGGATTTGTTTAAATTATGATTTTTAAATGGTATTTTTATTCCAAAATCTCCTGAGGGTAAAAATTATATTTCCCCATATGAAAGTGTAATAGTTATCAATTTATTGTCTTTGTACTGTTTCAGATTTTGTCATAGGTCACATAGGAAAAACACAATGCTCACTGAACAAAAAATTCTATTTCTTTCTTCAGGTATTATACTAGCAGCTCTGGGGGCAACAAGTAGTCAGTTTATAATAAGTCTTTAAATAGGTGAAAAAATATTCTCATTAATTCTCTTAGTAAGCTTTTACCCCTTTTTTCTAGATTTTAGCAGGTTGCTCTTATGGCGCTCTCAGTGTATGCAGATCTTGTCAATATGACTGATGACAAACCACTCAATGTGTGTTACCTGATTTCCCCACAGTCTCTGGCACTTTGTTATCTTGGGCCACATTTGTAAGCGTCAAAATACAGACATAGCAAAAGAATGCCTGATATTATTTGTTTTTTTTAAATTTAATAAAAATTAAAATGAAGCTAATGTGTGGAAGGCATTAATGAAAACATACCCTTAAAGATATCATGGGAATCAGGAAGGAAAAGAGCCAATAGAGCATGGAATTTCAAAAATAATTTTTCTTTTTTTAATAAAATAGGTGAAAACAAACAGTAATTTAAATGTTTGCTGTTTTGTAGTGGGATATATGATAATATTTGCCCATTAAAAATTTTTAAACATTAATGTAACATGGACAGTATATTCAAGCAAAACAGTTAACCTTTTGGAAATATGTTGCTCTTGTCATTTTTCAATACTAAGAGGCACAAAAAAGTGATGACCTATCTCATTAGGTCATCAGATTTCTAGACAGTGTCTTCTTCTATAATATCTAATTTAATTATAAAATACAAATGCATATGATGGGTTTTTGAAAACATAATAGTTGTATTATTCTTACTGTGTTGTGCAGTGCAGTTTTTCTTATGTTCAGAGTACATGGCAACGAAATTAGTCTTAAGATATTTACTCTGCTTAGATATATCTTCTGCCTCTATGTGTGCTAGGCTCTGTGTTACAGTTTGAAGGTAAGCAGTGAGACAGCTGTATGTTTCTAAAGTGGTGGAATCTTCATGTAGCCATTGTCAGGCTCTCAGCTCTGTAGTCTTAGAAATATGAGGTTAATACATGTAGCAATTAGAGGGCTCTGGGGCTTAACTGGCTAAAGTCATGATAACGAAATATATAAAACAATGCTAATTTTAAAATTTATAATGAATATCTGAACAGAGATCAGAATTCACTAGTGAGTATACTCTCCCTAAAAGCAAATCACATGCAAACCAAAAGATAATTAGAAAATTGGTGGTAGGAATAGAATCAGAAGAAGATGAATTGGTCAGATGATTTTAATGGCTAGTGTTAAGGAAGTATGGAGTGGTCACTAGTATCAGAAAAATCCTTTCGTGGTCCAGGACATCCTTTACCTTGTAGAGTGCTGGCCTGTATATTGGCAATTCCCTTTTAGTTGGCATTCCACTTTCTATAATTATAATAATAGCCACACCCCTTTGGAATAATAATAATTATTTATTTAGCTAAGATAAAACCTTCCATTGAATTCCTGTGAAGTCTTAAGAAATCAGTTGTATGGGTTGGCATATCTCTTCTCTGACCTTTGTAAGTATAAGCAATTTTGTATCTCTCTTTTTAAATTCTTGGGAAGGCACCTCATTTTTGCATATATTGTAATACATAGCTTCTTACTTGGTCTCTTATATGAGTTATTCTGCATTCTCTTATGAGTATGTTCTTTCCAAAACAGAAACTTAAAATTTTATGTCCCTTCTAGTTTTAGATTTTTTTATTCTCTATTGATGCAACTCCCGTAATGACTAACAGTCAGTGACTTCCCATTGTTTGTACCAAGAATAATATGTACATACTCTATCACATTGCTTTTTTATCAAAACTCCCTTTCTTATGAAGTCTGAATTTGGTCTCAGACGATTCCAGTTAGTATAGTTTATCACAATTGACATTAGAGCTGAAATCAATTTACCATCCCTCTGGTCTACTGGATAAAATCTTAGTTTTTTAACATCAACACAATTTATATTCTACTCCTAATCTTTACCATTAAGTATGATGTTGGCTGTAAATTTTTTTTTCTGATGTACTATAGCTTTTATTTTTCACTGAACGATATTTGACATACAGTGTTATATTAGTTTCAGGTGTACAACATAGTAATTTGACAACTCTATACATTATGCTATACTCACTGTAGGTGTAGCTACCACCTTTTACACTGTCATTACTGTGCCTTTTATTCCTATGAATTATTCACTCCATTATTGGAAGCCTGTATATCCCAATCCCCTTCACCTGTTTTGTCTATCTCCCACCCTGGCTGTAGGTTTTTATTCTTAAAAAATTTTTTTATGTTTATTTTTTGAGACAGAGAGAGAGAGAAAGAGAGAGAGAGAGAGAGTGCAAGAGTGAGAGTGAGAGTGAGCCGGGGAAGGCAAAGAGAGAGGGAGAGGGAAATCCCAAGCAGGTTCCGCCCTTTCAGCACAGAGCCTGACCTGGGGCTCGAACTCACGAACTGTGAGATCATGACCTGACCTGAAACCAAGAGTCAGAGGTGGAGGCTTAACCAACTGAGCCACCCAGGCACCCCTGTAGATTTTTCATAGATGCCTGTTACCAGTTTGAGGAAATTCCCTTCCATCACTAACAGCTTTTGTCAGGAATGGATGTTGAAATTTATCAAATGCTTTCTCTGCATCTATAAAGATGGTCGTATGGTTTTTTTTTTTAAAGATTGTTAATATGGTGAACTACATGGGTTGATATTTTTAAAATATAAAACCAGCCTCACATTCCAGGGTTAAACACAACTTGGTCATTATTGTATTATCACCTTTATATACTGTTGGATTTGATTTGCTAAAATTTTGTTTAGAATATTGGTATCCATGTTTATGGAGGATATATTATTTTGTGTTTTTTTAAATTTATTTATTTAAAATCGAGTTAGTTAACATACAGAATAGTATTGGTTTCAGAAGTAGAACCCAGTGATTCATCACTTACATATAACACCCAGTGCTCATCCCAATAAATGCCCTCCTTAATGCCTATCCCATCTTGTAATATCTTTGTTTAGTTTTGGTATCAGAATAATCTTGGTTTTACAGGGTAAACTTAGGAATATTTTATCTTCAGTTTTCTAGAAGAGTTCATGAGAATTGGTGTTAATTCATATTTAATTGTAGGATAGAATTCACCAATAAGACATCTGGAACTAGGCTTTTCTTTGGGGGAAGAGTGTTAACTAAGATTTCACTTTAATATATAGGACTATCCAGGTTTATATGTTTTTCTCTTGGGAGAATTTTGGCAGTTTGTGTCTCTTAAGGAACTTATCCATTTAATGGAAGTTGTTCCATTTCATGTTGAGTTTATTGGCATTAGGTTTTTAAAACAATATTCACTTATTTTTTTATTATGTGTAGAAAATGCTATAATGTCACCTCTTCCATTCCTTACTTTGACATATTAAATGATTTTAAAAGGAATAAAAGATTTGCAAGAATTAGTTTTTCCTCCACCGGAAGAGATGTTAACATGGAGAGAAGCTTCAGAGTTGTGGTAAGAAAGGAAGATTCAGACCTTGGGGAATGTCTCTAAGCAAGTCTCAAGTTCAGACATGAATTTTCTCTACATTTTTGTTAAGTTTTGGTAGAACAAAATTATGAAGGACTAGTGGCTTCCTTGGTATAGCCTGGTGTGAATTCAAGGCTTCAGAGAAACTTCTTACGTAGCAGAATGTCAGTACATGAGTGAACTGTCACAGATTTCTGCTTATCCAGTGTGGTACATGATGGATTATACCAAAATTTCTGAGTGCCCAAGTGAGAGTGGTGAAATAGGGATTGTGAGTGACCTGAAAGACTTACCCTGGCATTATAATTGGTGTGATGAAGATAGAGTGTGCCTAGCATCAACCTCATAATTGAAGGGTAGATAACATACCAGAAAGTGAATGTCAATTAGCAAAGTTATATGAGGAATATGCATCTTGGTGGAGGTTAGTGGGGGGGAGGGTGGTTGACCAGGTGGTTTTTCTCCTCAATTTTAGAACAATAATTAATCTGTCTGGAGCTTAAATCACCCCTAGGTGGGGAGAATCTGGGTATTCAAATATGGATTAAATATTTACTGAAAATAATACATGTGAAACACATGGAAATATGACTGATTATATCTTGAATTTTGAGAATAGTAGCTCAAGAGTTGGTAAAATTCAGTTTTAGGGAAAGAGGTTAGATATTTACATATCTGAAATATGGTGATGTAACACTCACATTCAGTAGACACAGAATTGAAGACAACAGGGGTTCTATTTTTGTCCTTATTTTATTCCATCTCACAACACTATTGATATAGTTCACCAGTTCCTTTCTTAAAATCATTCTTTATTTGCAGGGGTCATCAACTCTCTCTATAAAGGGCCAGATAATAAATATTTTAGGCCTTGCCTTCCATACAGTCTCTTACAACTGTTCAACTTTTCTCTTGTAGCATGAAAACTATTCTTAGCTTAGGGGTTGTGCAAAACCAGGCAGGGTGAGAGCTTGGAGGCAGGGAGTGGAAGGGTCAAATTTGACTCACAGGCTATAGTTTTGCTAACCCTTGTTCTTTAGGAGTTTACATCATACAACCACAGTTCTTCTTCTACTTTTTTTGTTCATATCTTTTCAATCCCTTCGCTGGCTATTTCTCCTCTACTACATTTCTCATTGTGATCAACATCTTTCCTCCTGTTACAAATCTCTCTCTAGGTGATCATATTCATTCCTATGGCCTTTTATTTTATCTTATTTAATTAAATTTTATTACACTTTTTGGGGGAAATTTTTGTAGAGAAAGTAAATTAATCACATTCCTAAGTTTACAACCATTTATCATTATTAATTTTTGCAAGGAGCTGCTTTTTATTGTTCATTTCCTTCTTTTTATTGTGTTTTTGTCATTTATCTTTATGTCTTTACCTCCATTCCCTTCTGCCCTCCACCACTTTTACTGTGGTAGAAAACACAGAATATAAAATTTACCATCATGGCTTTTTTTTTTTTTGAGAGAGAGAGAGAGAGTGTGTATGTGCATGAGTGGGGGAGGGGCAGAGGAAGAAGGAGAGAAAGAATTTTAAGCAGGTTACATGTTCAGCTCAGCTCAGCTCAGCTCAGCGCAGAGCCTCACGGGGGCTGGATACCACGACCCTGGGAACATGACCTGAGCCAAAATGAAGAGTCCAATGATCAATTGATTGAGCTACCCAGGCACCCCTGTCGTGAGCCATTTTTTAAGTGTACAGTTCATTAGTGTTAAGTATATCCACATTGTGTGTAACAGATTTCCTTGAAACCTGATGCCCATTAAATAATAACTTCTCTATCTTCTTCTCCCCAGCCCCTGGTAACTACCATTCTACTTTCTTTTTTTTTTTTTTTTTATGAATTTGTCTGCTTTAGTAGTCAAATGGTGGTAGTCAAATTACCCTATATAAGTGGAACTGTACAATTTGTGTCTTTTGTTTGACTTAGCATAATATCTTCTAGGCTTATCCATGTTCTAGCATGTGACAGGATTTTCTTTTAGAGGCTGAATAATATACTATCATATGTATATACTACATTTTGTCCATTCATCCATTGATGGACATTTGGATTGCTTCCTCTTCTTGGTTATTTTGAATAGTGTTGCTGGGAACATAGTTATGCAAATATCTCTTTGATACCATGATTTAAATATTTTTTTAAATTTTTTAGTCAATAGATTTTTT
>CM053573.1:25127655-25169845 GCA_028646485.1 Cryptoprocta ferox
GTGTATAAAAATGCAACCGATTTCTGTACGTTGATTTTGTACCCTGTGACTTTGCTGAATTCATGGATCAGTTCTAGTAGGCTTCTGGTGGAGTCTGTCAAGTTTTCCCTTTAGAGTATCATGTCATCTGTGAAAAGTGAAAGTTTGTCTTCATCTTTGCCAATTCTGATGCCTTTTATTTCCTTTTGTTGTATGATTGCTGATGCTAGGACTTCCAGCACTATGTTAAACAACAGTGGTGAGAGTGGACATCCGTGTCGTGTTCCTGATCTCAGGGGGAAAGCTCTCAATTTTTCACCATTGAGGATGATATTAGCTGTGGGCTTTCCATAAATGGCTTTTATGATGTTTAAGTAAGTTCATTCTATATCGACTTTCTAGAGGGTCTTTATTAAGAAAAGATGCTGTATTTTGTCAAATGCTTTTTCTGTATCTATTGACAGGATCATATGGTTTTTGTCTTTTCTTTTGTTATTGGGATGTATCACATTGATTGATTTGTGAATATTGAACCAGCCCTGTAATCCAGGAATGAATCCCACTTGATCATGGTGGAATTTTCTTTTTATATGCTGTTGAATTCGATTTGCTAGTATCTTGTTGAGGATTTTTGCATCTGTATTCATCAAGGACATTGGCCTATAGTTCTCTTTTTTTGGTTGGTCTCTGTCTGATTTGGGAATCAAAGTGATGCTGGCTTCATAGAATGAGTCTGGAAGTTTCCTTTCCATTTCTATTTTTTGGAATAACTTGAGAAGAATGGGTATTAATTCTGCTTTAAATGTCTGGTAGAATTTCCCAGGGAAGCCATCTGGCCCTGGGCTCTTATTCATTGGGAGATTTTTGATAACTGATTCCATTTCTTCACTGGTTATGGGTCTGTTCAGGTTTTTTTATCTCTTCCCATTTGAATTTTGGTAGTGTGTGTGTGTTTAGGAATTTGTCCAGTTCTTCTACGTTGTCCAGTTTGTTGGCATATAATTTTTCATGGTATTGTCTGATAATTGCTTGTATTTCTGAGGGATTGGTTGTAATAAATCCATTTTCATTTGTGCTTTTGTCTATTTGGGTGCTCTCTCTTTTCTTTTTGAGAAGCCTGGCTAGAGGTTTATCAATTTTGTTTATTTTTTCAAAAAACCAACTCTTGGTTTCATTGATCTGTTCAACTGGGTTTTTTTTTTTTTTTTTTTGGATTATGTATTGTTTATTTATGCCCTGATCTTTATTATTTCTCTTCTTCTGCTGGGTTTGGGGTGCTCTTGCTGCTCTGCTTTTAGTTCCTTTATGTGTGCTGTTAGATTTTATATTTGTGTTTTTTCTAGTTTCTTGAAATAGGCCTGGAGTGCAACGTACTTTCCTCTTAGGACTGCCTTTGTTGCATCCCAAAGAGTTTGGATTGTTGTATTTTCATTTTCATCTGTTTCCATATATAGTTTTTAAATTTCTTCTCTAATTGCCTGATTGGTCCATTCGTTCTTTAGTAGGATGTTCTTTAACCTCCATGTTTTTGGAGGTTTTCCAGACTTTTTCCTGTGATTGATTTCAAGTTTCATAGCATTGTGATCTGAAAGTGTGCATGGTATGATCTCAATTCTTTTATATTTATTGAGGGTTGCTTTATGTCCCAGTATGTGATCTATCTTGGAGAATGTGCCATGTGCACTCGAGAAGAAGGTGAATTCCATAGCCTCAGGATATAGAGTTCTAAATATATCTGTCAAATCCATCTGGTCCAATGTGTCGTTCAGGTCCATTGTTTCTTTAGTGATTTTTCTGTCTAGTTGATCTATCCATTGCTGTAATCGGAGTATTAAAGTCCCCTGCAATTAGCACATTCTTATCAATAAGGTTGTTTGTTTGTAACTAATTGCTTTATGTATTTGGGTGATCCTGAATTCGGTGCATAGACATTTATAATTGTCAACTCTTCCTGATGGATAGACCTTGTAATTATTATATAATGCCCTTCTTCATCTCTTGTTACTACCTTACTTTGAAGTCCAGTTTGTTCAATATAAGTGGGGCTACCCCAGCTTTCTTTTGACTTCAGTAGCATGATAGATATTTCTCCATCCCCTTACTTTTAATCTGAAGGTGTCTTCAGGTCTAAAATGAGTCTCTTGTAGATAGCAAAGCGATGACTTATGTTTTTTTAATCTATTCTGATACCCTATGTCTTTTGATTGGAGCATTTAGTCTATTTACATTCTGTGTTATTATTGAAAAATATGGTTTTAGAGTCATTGTGTTCTCTGTAGGATTCATGCTTGTAGTGGTGTCTCTGGTACCTTGTGTTCCTTGCAACATTTCCCTCATAGAGTCCCCCTTAGGATTTCTTGTAGGGCTGGTTTAGTGGTGATGATTTCTTTCAATTTTTGTTTATTTGGGAAAACCTTTATCTCCTTCTATTCTGAATGGCAGGCTTTCTGGATAGAGGATTCTTGGTTGCATATTTTTTCTTTTCATCACATTGAAGATTTCCTGCCATTCCTTTATGGCCTGCCAAGTTTCAGTAGATAGGTCCACAACTACTCTGATGGGTCTCCCTTTGTATGTTATGGCCCTTTTTTCCCTAGCTGCTTTCAGGATTCTCTATTTATCCTTATATTTTGCCAGTTTCACTATGATATGTCATGCAGAAGATCAAACAAGTTACTTCTGAGGGGAGTTCTCTGTGCCTCTTGGATTTCAATGTCTGTTTCCTTCCACAGATTGGGGAAGTACTTAGCTATAATTTGTTCAAGTACCCCTCAGTCCCTTTTTCTCTCTCTTCTTCTTCTGGAATTCCTATGATACAGATATTGTTCCATTTGATTGCATCACTCAATTCTCTAATTCTCCTTTTGTGCTCCTGGATCAATTTATCTCTCTTTTTCTCGGCTTCCTCTTTTTCTATAATTGTATATTCTAATTCACCTATTTTCCTCTCTGCCTCTTCAATCCATGCAGTGGCTGCCTCCATTTATTATGCACCTCATTTATAGCATTTTTTAATTCATCACAACTATTTTTAAGGTCCATAATCTTTGTAGCAATAGCGTCTCTGGTGTCTTCCATGCCTTTTTCAAGCCCAGCAATTAATTTTATGACTGTTGTTCTAAATTCTTGGTCAGTTATGTTGCTTATATCTGTTTTGAGCAATTCTTTGGCTGTCATTTCTTCCTGGAATTTCTTTAGAGGAGAGTTCTTCCATTTCGTCATTTTGGCTAGCTTTCTGTCTCTTATAAGTTTTAAAAGCTTGTTATGTGCTCTGCACCTGTGAGTTCTGCTATATTAAAAGAGGTTCATTGACTGTCCAGGGCCTGTCCATTCAGGAAGTGTTATTTTAATGGTTCCCCTTGCTCTCTCTTGTTGTACCTTTGGTTATTTTATTTCCCTACTTGTAGTGATATTTGGGATTCTCCACCATGTGTACTTTGGCTTGTTTTTTGAGGTAGCCCTGGAAAGGAAAACAGATAGGCAAACAGGGAATAAAAGCACACAAATGCACAGACAAATCAAACAAACAAGCAAACCGAATGGAAAACAAAAAACAAAAAACAAAAACAGCAGAAGACAAAGGGCAGTCTAAAAGCATAAAACCAGAAATCCCAGCTACAATAAAGAGCAGGGTGGAAGCAGTGCTGATGGAAGAGCATATACAAAGAGAGAAATGACGGGTGGGGAGAAAGAGATATTGAACATTGACCAGGCAGAGAGGCTAAAAGGCTCAATTGAGAGAAAGAAAAAGGAGAACATGGTAGGAGGTGAGGAGAAAGAAATGAAGATAATATTACCCAGAGAAACTATATAGTCTGATTATTCCAGAGAGAGAGAGAAAGGAAGGTAATGATGGAGGTGTAGAATATGCATCAAGAGAATGGATTAAATGTGATTGTTTAAGCAAACCAGTAACCAGAGTGCCCAGTCCAGCGGAGGGGTGAGATAAGAATGAGATAAAGGAAAATATATCTGAATAGCAAGAATTGATCTAGAGTTAATCTTGGCAATGCATCAATGTTGGTCTTGCCCCAGGCTCTGGTAAAAAAAAAAAAAAAAAAAAAAAAAGCAGCTCTTCAGTGTAGATGGGCGTGGTTTGGTGTAGGCATGCCTCCACTGCAGGTCCCCTGGGCCTCTCCCTGAGGCCCCGCCTTGGTGGTTTTGGGGAGAAGAATGGCAGCCTCCCAGTCCCTTCTTGAAACAAGCATTGCAACTCACTGTTTTGGGTCCGATCTCCCTGTGCTGTGGGCGTAGCCAAGGTGGGCCATGTTCTATGTCCCAAGCCCAGCCTCCTTTCCAGATCTTAGTCCACGTGCTTTAATGATACCACCCGAAATGTAATCCTGCAGGCCACCTGCTTCCTAGCTGGGGATGGAGTAGGGGGAGTAAGGGAGCAGTTCCTCCTTGTGCTGACTGGGACCGTGGTACCCAGCCCAAAGGAACCTCTGCAGTTAGACATAGGATCTCTCGTCGAACGCCCTGCAATTGGAGATGAGATGATAGGATCCCTCTCTGTCTTGGGGGAGTTTTTTCTTTTCTCCAGGGACAGTTCTATGAGCAATTTCAGCTGCTCTTTCTCTTCCCCTTGTCTCTCCACATAGGGGGCTCCCTCCTCTCCGTCCTTCCAGGTCCTGGCCCATTTTTATCTTCCCCAGTTTGTAATCACAAACCTATGAGGCTGTCTTCTTAGTGGACTCTGTCTCTTTTCTTCCCAGACTCTTGAGGTTCAGTGTCCTTTGGCTTCAGCCCTTCCTTGTTTGAGAGATGTGGGCGGGAAGTAGGGAACTCCCTATTTCTCCACCATCTTGCCTCCTAAATATTTTTGAATGCATAGCCAGAAGTGGGATTGCTAGATCATATGGTAGTTTTGTTTTTCCTTTTTGTCAAATCTCCATACTATTTTCTATAGCAATTGCACTATTTTACAATCTCATCACTAGTGTAAAGGGTTCCAACTTCTCCATGTTTTCATCAACACTTGTTATTTTCTTTCTTCTTTCTTTCTTTCCTTCTTTCTGTCTGTCTATCTATCTATCTGTCATCCTAATGGGTGTGAGGTGTTGTTATGGTTTTGATTTGCATTTCTCTATTGATTGGTGATACTGAACATCTTTTCATATGGTTGCTCACCATTTATGCCATCTTTGGAGAAATGTACTTTTCTCATGTTAAACTAGGTTATTTGTTGATTTTTGTTGTTGTTCAGTTGTAGGCCTTCTTTCTATATTCTGGATATTAACTCCTTATCACATATATGACTTCCAAATATTTTCTCCCATTTCATAGATTGCTTTTTTACTCCATTGGTAGTGTCCTCTGATGTGTAAATTTCTAAGTTGCATACAGTCTCATTTGTCCATTTTTGCATTTGTGGCCTGTACTTTCAGTGTCATATCCAATAAACCATTGCCAAATCCAATGTCATGAAGTTTTTCACCTAATTTTTATTTTTAAAGTTTATTTATTTATTTTAAGAGCATGAACACATGTATGCATGTGATAGTGGGGGAAGGCAGAGAGAGAGGGAGAGAGAGAATCCCAAGCAGGCTCTGCACTGTCAACACAGAGTACTATGTTGGAGCTCAATCCCAGGAACTGTGAGATTATGACCTGTACAACAATTTTTATTATATATTTACCTAAGAATGGGATCATTATATTATAGCTCAAAAACATAATTAATGAAAAAAATTCCAGATTACTTTCGACAGTGATTGTCATTTTATATTCTCATCAGTTATGCATAAAAGTTCCCATCTCCTCATATCCTTGATGATACTTGGTATTACCATGGTATTAATTAGGTTTTTAATTGTTGCCATTTTGGTAGATGTGAAATGGCATGTTAATTAATGTTCTTATAATTTTAATTTTTATGATTATTAGTGATTTTGAGCATCTTTTAATATGCTTGGACATTTCTTATGAATTGCCTATTTATATCTCTTGTCTATATTTTCTGTTGGGTTTTCTACCATTTTTGTGCATTTTTCAGGAGCTATTGATATATTTCAGCTATTAACCCATTGTCAATTATAGATATTTCATACGTTTTCCCCAGTCTATAATCTGTGTATTTAATTTCATCTGTAATGGCCTTTTTTGAAGAGAAAATTTAAGTTTCAATATGGTAAAATCATGCTTTCTTTATCATTTGTGCTTCTTGAAGTCTTTGTTCAGCCATAGGTCACAGTGGTGTTCTACATTTTTATCTATTGGGTCTATAAATTTGCCTTTTACATGTAGCTCAATAATTCTTTTTGAATTTTTCTTTGTACATAGTATATAAGGCATGAGTTCAGTTGTATTTTCTCCTTAGAGTATGCCAGATCTCCTAAAGTTATCTATATGAAAATTATTCTGTTCTTGTTCTGTGGTTTACTTTTACCATGTATTAATTTCCTGTACATACATGGTTTTATTTCTGATCTCCGTATTTTATTTTAGTGGTCTGCTTATCTGTTCTACAATATCATATTATTTAATTATTTCGGATTTCAGTTTTACCGCTATGTTAAAATCTGTCCTGATTCTTTGATTTAGTTTTTCAAATATGATTAAACACTTTACAAGTCATTATTTTTATTTCAATACAATTTTTCCAAATTCCCCTAAAGTTCTTTTGAGATTTTGAGTGAAATTTATTTAATTTAATTTATGGAGAATGTTTATTAATATCATTTATAAGCATATATATTTCTCTATATATTGATGTTATATTTTCTGTCTTTTATTTAAAATTCTTCTGGGGGTGCCTGGGTGACTCTTGATTTTGACTGAGATCAGGTCATGAGATTGAGCCCAGTGTTGGGTTGTGTGCTGAATATGGAACCTGCTTAATATTCTCTCTTTGTCTCCCTTTCCCCCACTCCCCCTCAAAAAAAATTAAAGTTTTCCTGTAATGTTCTTATGCATTCCTTTTTAAAAAATTTTTTTAACGTTTATTTATTTCTTTTGAGAGAGAGAGACACACACACAGAGTGTGAGCGGGGGATGGTCAGAGAGAGAGGGAGACACAGAATCAGAAGCAGGCTCCAGGCTCTGAGCTGTCACCACAGAGCCTGACGCGGGGCTTGAACCCATGAACTGTGAGATCATGACCTGAGCTGAAGTTGGTCGCTTAACCGACTGAGCCACCCAGGCGCCCCTTTTATGCATTCTTTGATAGGTTACTTATTAGATTTTGTTTGTTTGTTACAAATTCCTTGTTGTAAAATAGATTGCTATTTTTTCCTTTACATTTTGTATGTTTATTGGGGACATAAGAGCATGTTCTAGATAGATGATCTTATCCTGTGAAAATGACAGTTTTACAGATTCTTTGCCAGTCTTTAGAGCACCTATGCATTTTTCTTTCTTATAGGATTGTCTGAGTACTGGGTCTGCCATTTATCAGTTTTATCAGTTCAGGCATAACTAGGAGTTAGAAACCACAAAATAATTTGAAGAAGAAAAAATTGGTATAAAGAATTATTAACAGGGGATTAGAATAACAGGAGATCAACTACTGAGGAGTAAAATACTTTAAAGAGTAGAGGGATAACAGGTATAAGAAACAGCTGCCATCCATAAGGATAAGAAAGAATATCCAAGGAAGGAAAAAATCTAGAAGACCCCTACTACCCCAGGAAAGACCCAAACTTCAGTGGAGGGACTGCAGCCATGGCTTACTTGATGGCAGAGATGTTTGCTGAGGTTGCAGGGCCATCCAAGAGTGTTCTGGTGGGATTCTAGGGGAAGCCATCCACAAGGAGTTACCGTGTTGACAGTGTTTACTGGGAAACCATTGGATAGCATTCCAGGGGAAGCTGCCCTGGAGATAAGCTACAGCTTAGACCTCTGTGTGAAAGGTGCTCCTTGGGTACACCTGGCAAATCCTTTTACAGGGAAGCCTGTGGTTCACAACCCTCTTGGGGACTTCCCTGGTATAATCTGAAACTGGTCCCTCTACAGCTGGGCAGGGAGAGAACGAAGAAAGAGGCAGGTCACTCTAGGTTGGTAGGCGACAGTTTTAATAAGCAAAGGGAACTTGCATCCAAGACTTGTTTTGGGTGGCAACAGGACAAATCGCTCCCGAAACCCACTTGTCAAATCTTAAAAGTTTATAAAGAGGCCTTAACTGGGTTCAGTCATGGATATCATGCAGATGTTCTCCATACCACATAGTTATGTGTCCTTGGAGTGTCCTCTGGGAGTAGGAAAGGCAAGTGGAACTCACATTCCAATGACAGGGAAGGGGATGAGGAGCCCTTCATTGTCAAGGTCCAGCTCAAGGGTCAACTGGCGGTCAATTCTTTTTAGCGACCTCTTCCAACAGAAGCACTGGGTTAGCAGCATTCTGCAACCCCCCACGAGGATGCCTGGAGAAGCTGCTCACAGAAGCTGTCATACTGGTGACTCTTCATTTGGAAGCCCCCAAAGAAGAAGCTGTCCATAGGGAATTGCCAGGTGCTCCTGCCTGGTGGGTGCTGGTGGAACCAGGTGCTGCATGAGTCTGGTACCGCAGAAGCCTGTTTAGAGGAGCACATCAGAGCCAGGAGAAACCCCTTCCCCCCAGTATGCCATCAGCACTTTTCACTGAAAAGGCTTAATAGCATACAGGCTGCAAAGAAAAAATATTTACAGGGCAATATGGGTAGAATTGTGCTTTTCCAAGTTCATCTGTTGAAGTAAGTCCTAGCCCCTAGTACCTTAGAATTGATTGTATTTGAAGCCAGGGTCTTTAAATGGGTAATTAAGTTTAAATAAGATCATTAGGATGGGCCCTAATCCAATATTTCTGGTGATTTTATAAGAAGAGATTAGGATACAGACACATACAGAAAGAAGGCATGTGAAGGCAAAAGGTGAAGATGACCATCTGCAAGCCAAGGAGAGAGGCCTCAGAATGAAGCCAGGTCTGCTGACACTTTATCTCAGTCTTCTAGCCTTCAGATCTATGAGAAAAAGAATTTCTATTGATTAAGCATCCCAGTCTGTGGTACTTTGTGGTGGCAGCCCCAGCAAACTAATACACGGCATCTGTTTCTATTACTGAATGGCAGGCGCTGAAGAGTGGATTTGGAATGGAGACCTTACAAAGTGATAACTGACACATTAGGGTTAGAAGCTTAGAAAGTTAAAAACATTCTCTAAACCTGTTTTCTTATCTTAAAAAATGGAATCCTTGCCAAAATTGAAAGCTTTTTTCAAATTCTTAAGAGTTACTTCCATTTTCTCCCTATCAACCACCTAGATGACTTTCTTCTTATTCATAGAATTTCAGGTAGAGCCCAACCTTTGGAATCAGAAAAATTCATTCATTTTGGCACTTACAGGCTTTGAGGCCTCGGCGAAGTTACTTAACTCTGTGAACCTCACTTTCTTTATATGGAAAATGAAAGTTATAATACTTACCACATAATGATGTAAGGATGAAATGAGAGAATATATAGTTATAAAACACTTAGTTCTGTGCACGGCACGCAACTAGTTTTGGTTAAATTGCAGAGTATTTAACAGAATGACTCTTAATAATCTGTGAAGCATGTATTTGTTGTTGAACAAACTTGAGTTGAACTGAACATATTTTCAATGTGAGAGCTTCAGACGTCATCACTGACCGTGTAGGTGCATGTGGGAGGTTGTATGTTTAGCTAGAGTAAGTATCCACCTAGTACTTTTAAACATCATGAAAATGTCTCTGATTACCTGTAGTGAATTAGGTGTGGATGGCCATGCAGGAGAATGTTGCCATTGTAGCGTTACAGGGGCTAATAGATCTCCCTGAATAGCCAGGAAAGAAAATAACAACAAGCCCCAAACAAAACACAAACCTCCTGAAACAAACACAGAAATGATTTAAAGATGTTACTCCCAAAGAATGAAAAATAGATTTTAAATCTCTGAGAAAGGAACTAGACCAAAAAAAACCTCACAAAAACAGAAAACTAGAAACACATCAAGCCTCAACTTGTTTTCAGAAAGTCCCTAATTAAATCATGAAGGTGAAATCCAGCAGGTACAAAACAAATCTGATTTTAATAGCTACCAACCTCTTAGCTTTTGTTTTGGGAGAACTTTAATAAGGGCGCCCCCACTGTTTCATATTATAGAATCTTTCTCTTAAGATAACATGGCAGAATAGAATCAATAACTTTATTTTAAATCTTACATCTAAAACAAGGTCAGGCAAGGTCTTATGTCTTCAATAAAGTGATTGTTTCAAGCTGAACTTGTGTATTAGTGCTGAGGCATGAACAAACATAGGACTTTTCAACACCAGTGCAGGAAGAGAAACACACAATTAGATGTTGAGATGTCTAATGCTAAATGAACAGAACTGATATTTTTAAAATTAAAAATGTGGCCGCTAATTTTTGCTCTCAAGCTACAGACAGTCACACACATAATTACAAGATTTACTGCTTAATATCCTCTTAACCACTGAAAGTGATTCTGTTTATGTTAGGAAAAAGAAGCCAAGTAGAAAGGTCATTATGTTGTGTCTGCAGTTCTCACTCCTAATATGTGAGTCTCATTTATAAGTAGAGGAAAAAATCAATAACCCTTTTAAGTTGCCTTGGATTCCAAGTGGAAAATGTTTTAACCCGCGCACTGTGGTGACTTAGAGGCACTGTGAGATAATTATGCAATGTTGTTTCACCAAGGATCCCAGCTCACTTCAATAGCTCTTAATTGCATTGTTGAGTCTGTCTTGGCTGGTGAAGAAAATGAATACTGTCACTACTTCCTGAAAGTTTAACACTTTTATTCATCAGTTGTTCTTCATAATCTTCTTGAAAGTTAATTTTGCTTTTATAGAAGTTACCTGGAAGATTAAAGCAGTTTCAGAAACACAGTTCCAGAAGCCCAGGAATGAAAACCTTCAAGGTCTTTATTTAATGATGTTCCACTAGTATTTACTAAGTCTTTATGAAGGTCTTCAATACTAGGTGGAACAGATGACAAGAAGTGAGTAAGACAGTTCCTGTTTTCAACAAGCTTTAATTAGCCATGGAAAATGAGTTAAGAATCTAAATGTCTACAATTTGAAGTTATATATAAATGCCATATGAGAAGAGGAAAAAAGCTGTATCCACAGTTCAGAGGTTCAGAGGAGCTTTGTCCTATTCACATCTAGTCAAAGGAAAATAAAAGCATTAGGAGCCTTGAAGGATAGATGAAGTTTAGAGTGAAGAAGCAAGGATGTTGCCATGTAGGGGCAAGGTGATGTAAAAATGCAGGCAGAATAAAGACCAGACCTTTTCCAGCTTGCGGCCTAGGCAATAGAAGCAGATGAATTCGGAGAGTAGGTGGAGTTCAAGTAGTGAGGGTTTAAATATGGTGCTCTCTTGAAAAAATTAGTAGCATGATCCAGGCAAAAGTTTAGAAGGAAGATTTCTCTGGTAGTAGAGGAAGACTACTTTAGTAAGTTAAGTATTGGAAAGAGAGAAAAAGGCAAGTAAAGACACAAAATAGACTAGACATAAGATGCTTTTGAAATATACAGAAAATATAACATATGTTGATTAATTAAAGGTATAACTAGTCTTCTGGAACAGGTTCTGAATCTATGCCCCCAAAACAAACCTGTGCTTATCCAACTATAGGTTTGAATCAGTTCCTTCCTGTCTTGCCTTAACTCTGCATCTTTTTGCATTTTGCATAGTACTCAATATCTTAGTTTTTTTATCAATAAATTAGGGCCATAACTTCACATTTGCTGGGTTGTTTAAATTAAAATGACTGTATCATAGTGTTCCATAAACTTACTCTTTGAAGGATGATGAGATTAAGGAGACTATAAAGAATAATCTATAAAACATGTTCAAATGATGATACTTCCTTTTCTCCCAATTAAATATTACTATTTACCAGTGATTAAAAAAAATAAAAAATAATTCTTTTATTTTAGTTCTTAGTTTGTATTATTTTGTTATTCCAGATTCTTTTTTATTTTAATTTCTATATCTCATACTGTATGTTGCATATCAAGCAACATCCCTACAAAATTCCTAAATATGAATGTGTGAATGTGTTAAGCATGTGTAGTATAAACACACCTAAAATAATTCATTAATGTAACATCCAATATATACCTTACTTTAATCTCACTTAGTGAGAGATTAAATGACCCTGAATTGATTTGCCTTACCATTTATTTATTTTCCTTATACTTTGACAAATAAGGAAGGAGGTAATGGTGAATGTTTCCAGGTGGTTCTGGTAGAAAATTTGATGCACACTGTGGAGCAATGTGTTAAATGTATATACACCAATAAAGATGTATTTTTTAAATGTAGTGTTCACAAAAAAGTAAACAGAAAATGATGTACAACAAAACATAATTTATATAAATTAAAATTATGTGTGCATAAGAAAGAAGCATTTTGAAAGAACACATACCAACAAAACCACATTAAACCCATTAGAATGTTTGCCTGTTGTAGGAGGGGGAAGGACCTGGGTTATGGGAATATAATGGAATGATAAATAAAGCAAGTGTGGGTTTGTGTGGGCCAATGCTGATAATGTACCATGAAATGAGTGTTATGATTAGTCAACCCTCTGCACCAGAAGTCCTTTCAAAATTAGTCAAAGAATAGACCTTTGATGAACTTTCAAAGAGGAGGGAATCTAAGCTTGAGTCAAAGAAATGATCCTACATCAAAAAGTGGGAAGTATTTAAAAATGTAGTTTTAGATGTCACAGGGATAAATAAGAAATAGCAGAATGGAGATTAAAATATAAAGCTATTTCTGGGCAGTCTCCACAAAACCTTACTTTTTTTTTTTAAACAATCTACTTTCTGAGTTTAACTCTATGCATTGGAAGCAGCAGGGTTCAGGGAGAACAGTGATCTTTGGAATCAAGAATTGTTTGATTTAAATTCCAGACTCTATCACTTGTTGTGAAGACCAGAACATAGTACCAAATTTTTTAAAATTTGAGCATCTTCATATATAAAATAGCTACTGTGTTGATGTGAGAAATAAATGATAAAAATACTTAACTGTCTAGCACAGGGCTAGGTTCAAGGTAAAACACACTTTCAGTGGTAGTTTCTATGTGCTTCATCTTTCCTAGACATTGCTGCTCCTGCATTCATTAAACAAACATTGACTGAGACACTGCTGTGGTTTGTGCACTGGATATATAAAAATAGAGGGGACATACCTGTGCTTTCAAAATATTGTAGTCTAGTGAAAAAAAAACAGAGTTAAACCAAAAATTATATTATAGGTTGAGAAATACAATGATAAAGGCATTTACTTGGTAGTAGAGGAACAGACAGAAAGGGACTCAGAATCAGATAACATTTCTTGGAAGAGAAGATAACTTTAGATATGTCATGTAGATTTAGTGAGAGACAGTAAGGAAGCAAAATTCCAGAAGTCTTCTGTGTGAAGAAAAATCTCTAAACTCTAGTTCATGGCCATTCTAGGGGTTAGAACTGGTAATGGAATATTATAGTTGATCTTCCATTATAAGATTATATTTTCTAGTAAATTAACTTGTAGTTCCTGAAATACTTAACAGTGTGATAAATTGCCTACTATGCTCCCCAAACTGACCCACAACACTTTTCCTTTATATGTTAACTTATTTCACTATGCTTTGCAAAGAAACTCAATGGAACAGTGTGGAGCTAATCTTGTTTTCCATGAGAAAACAACTTTTTTTAGAGCCTTGAAAGCCCTGGGAACTATTTTCCTAAACTCTGGTTTAATCCATATATATATTTGCTCACTGTTTGTGTTTCATGCTTCTTTTTGTTAAGTGAATATTATTTTAAACATACACTCATACATATGTGTATATTTATACCTTGTTCCCCATATATATACATCGTATTCCTTAAAAAGAGAAAACAAGAAAGACTATGTTTGGAGAGGGCGCTATAAACTCAGTATGTGATAGTGATGTCAAAAATTTTTCCTTTACAACTTCTATTGAAATGGCAAGACTTTCTTGAAACAACATTTAGTGTTTGTTTTTAAAACAAACCCTTGGGTTTACTTTGTAAAAACTCATGAATGTTTTTTTATTCATCCCATATCCTTTTCAGCGTTGCTCCATGCCAAAGGAAATATGATTAAGGCAGCTCAGGAAGAGTTTTGGTCAGCAATAGGACACAATGGATATGTCTTGTGGCAGATTCAAAAGGGAGAATGGAAAAATCTGCATGGACATCCTTGGGGGAACAAATTATAACTCTTAAATTCTATAACTCTCAAATGATAACTCAGACTTTTAAAAATATCTTTGCCCTCAGACTGATAGCAATAACTTAAATTTAGCTCCATAGCTTCTGTTAAAAAAAACAACAACAACAACTACTAAGTCCTAAAATTTTTATAAAGCCCAGTGGCAATATTAAAGCTGATATTGACAAAACACTTAAATAGATCTATTCTGTGTGTGTTCACTTTTGTGGTTTAGATAGTTTAAGATGTGGTTTACTCTGGGAATTTTTCTCTCCTTGCCTTAAATATTGACTGAGTTTGAAATAAAATATGTTTATGATGAAACCTATGAGAAAGGAATTCTACTGAAAAGTTGCCTCTCCATCCCCAGACTGAAGAATGCGTCAGGGTTTAGAGCTTGCTTTGATGTCAGTTGTAATGCCCTATTCTGCAGAGAAAGATGTGGGCATAAAGTGAATGTGGTTGGGAAAGGAAAGTGCTGGTGCCAAGGATGGTTATTTAGCTTCAAAAGTTTTAAGGTACAGGGCGCCTGGGTGGATCAGTCGGTTAAGCATCCGACTTTGGCTCAGATCATGATCTCACTGCTCATGACTTCAAGCCCTGCGTCAGGCTCTGTGCTGACACCTTGGAGCCTCGAGCCTGCTTCAGATTCTGTCTTCAACTCTCTGCCCCTCCCCTGCTTGCGCTGTCTTTTTCTCTTTAAAATATAAAAATAAAACATAAAAAAATTTAAGGTACAAATGACAAAGAATAAATATATTCTCCAAAATATATCCAAAACCATGTAAATCATAAAGATTCACATATTCCACCTTCTCTTTGGAAACCTAACAGCTAATAGTTCTGAATTTCCCTACATGTTCATTGTGAATATAAAGAGTACTATATCTGAGTGGATTCAGCAGATATCTATTTCAATAGCTCAGTTGATGTGACCCAGTCAATTTTATTAACTCATTAAATACAATAAAAAAGGCAGTTAATGGAAAAGTGGAACAGATTAGTTTGAAAAGTCTCTGTTGTAGTTTGAATACATTGTTGTCTCTTAAAACTGGATTTGTAAGAGAAAGCAGATGTTATTTGCAAATTTTTGTGGCTTTGCAAGAAAATAAATATTAATGATGTTGGCTACCTCAAGTAAAGAACATTAAGAATACCTCTCTCTGTGTATGTGTATTTGTTTCAGGGAAAAGATAAAGTTCACACATTCTCTGGAATGTCAGGAGGCCTACCTAGTGCCTGGCAAGTTTTCAAAGAATGTTGGGTGACATGCTTTTACCTTGGCTTTGTATGTCCCTTCTTCATGTGTACCAAAGTTCAACTTTGGTCGCAGTGATTGGCCACAAATATTTCATCAGTCTTGGGTTCAGCTTCAGTGTTTGTGAAACCAAAAAGTGGATGCTTAATACTGTGCCAGTTTTTTCATCTCCAATTAATATGTTATCAATAATTATTTGCTCAGAGAGGTTATCATCACTTTCAGTTAATTTCAGGAACACAAGCAGGTATGTCATTTAAATTTATTTTTGATCTCTGAATATGCATTTTAGATGGATCAAACATTCTAGATGTCAGTTGGAGTGGCAAATACTCTTAAATGTTTTCTATGTTGAAAATCCATTAATCATTGAAATGTATAGATATTATTTCACATATAAAGTTTTATATTCAGTTTTCCAACATCATTTATTGAAGAGACTGTCGTTTCCACATTTCATATTCTTGCCTACTTTGTTATAAATTAATCATTATAAATCAATAAACCCATATAGTGTGGGTTTACTTCTGGGACCTCTATTCCATTCCATTGATCTATATATCTGTTTTTATGACAGTGCCATACTGCTTTGATTACTACAGCTTTGTAATAGAGTATGAAATCAAGGAGTTTCATGCCTTCAGTTTTCTTCTTTTTTTCCCAAGATTGCTTTGGCTACCTGGGTCCTTTTGTGATTCCATACAAATTTTAGGATTGTTCTATTTCTATAAAAAAAAAACCCATCAGCATTTTGATAGGTATTGCACTGAATCTGTAGGTTGCTTTGGGTAGAAGAGAGATTTTAACAACAGTTATTCTTCCAATCCATGACCACGAAATATCTTCCCATTCATTTGTGTCTTATTTAATTTCTTTCATCAGTGTCTTACAGTATCAGTATATAGGTCTTTCAAGTTTGAAACTGGACCACTCTCTTACCCTATACATGAAAATTAATAAAAAATGGATTAAAGACTTGAATGTTAGACCTGAAATCATAAAACTACTGGAAGAAAACAGGTGATAAGCTTATCGACATCTGTCTTGTTTTTGAGTTTTTGGATCTGACTCAAAAAGCAAAGGCAACAAAAGCAAAAACAAATAAGTGAGACCACATCAAACTATATAGCTTCTGCACAGTAAGGAAAACCATCAAAACAGTGAATAGGTAACCTACAAATGGGAGAAAATATTTGCAAATCATGTATCTGATAAGGGGCTAATATCCAAAATACACAAAGTACTCCTACAACTCAATTACAAAAATGGGGGAAAATGCAAAAAAAATCTGATTAAAAAATGGTCAGAGGATCTGAATTGACATTTTTCTGAAGAAGATATGCAGATAGCCAACAGGTGCATGCAAAGATACTTAACATCTCTAAACATCAGGGAAATGCAAATCTAACCTACAATGAGCTATCACCTCATACTTGTTAGATTGGCTGTTATCAAAAAGATAGGAGATAGCCAGTGCTCGTGAGGATGTAGAGAAAAGGGAGCCCTTATGCACTGTTGGTGGGAATGGAAATTGGTATAGCCATGGTGGAAAAAAGTATAGAAGTTCCTCAACAAATTAAAGATAGATTTATCATATGATCCAGGAATTCCACTTCTGGGTAGTTATCTGAAGAAAATGAAAACACTCACTTGAAAAGGATATATGCGTCCCCATGTTTATTGCAGCATTATTTATAATAGCCAAGGTACGGAAACAACCTAAGTGTCCATTGATGAATGAATGGATAAAGAAAAGGTGGTATATATATGTAAGATAGAATATTATTCAGCCATAAAAAAGAATGAAATCTTGGCATTTGCAACAACATGAGTGGATGTTGAGGGCATTATACTGAATGAAATAGGTCAGACAAAGACAAATACTACATGATATCACTTACATGTGAAAAAAAAACCCAACCTCATAGGTAGTGAAAGCAGATTGGTGGTTGCCCGAGGTGGGAGATGGGGAGTGGGTGAAATGAGTGAAGGGAGTCAGAAGGCACAAGCTTTATGTTTAAAATAAATACCTCATGAGGATGTAATGGATAGTATTGTGACTATAGTTAATAAACCATATTGATATTTGAAAGTTGCTAAGAGATCAGATCTTAAAAGTTCCCATCACAAGAAAAAGAAAATTCCATAGTTTTGTATGGTGATAGATGTTGGCTAGGCTTATTGTGGTGATCACTTCACAATATATACAAACATCAATTACATTGTAAACCTGAAAGGAATACATTGTTTTATATAAATTATGTTAGTAAAATTTTTTTAAAAATCCAGCTTGAACCAAGAAAATCTTACACCATACTTTGTAGTTAACATTATCAATATAGCAACACGTAACCAATAGTTGCCCACAGAGTACAATGGCTGGAAATTGCTTGTGAAGTAACAAGAGTGTCCATATTTCTTACATGGTATCTGCAGTGAGGATCACCTCATTAGTTCTTTGTAGGACGGATGCTAAAATTGGTGTATAGGTAAGGAAAGCTAAGCTACAGAGAGAAATTCTGATGATTTTGTTTCCTTGAAATCCAATTACACTGTTCCAGCCCACATTTCCAGATCCAAGATTTAAGAGCCGAATTTTCTCAAGAGATATTACGAAGCTGCATGTTCATTTAAAAAGTATTAGAAATAAAAATGTAAGTAAGGGCTATAATTTTTTTTTTTGATATTTTCTTTTTTAACAGCTTTATTCAGATATAATTCACATATCATGTCATTCACCTGCTTAAAGTTTACACTTCAATGGCTTTCAGTACAATTTTAGAACATTTTCATTACCTCAGCAAGAAACCCTGCACCCCTTAGCTGTCATTCTCCAATCCCCCAACCTTCCCTCCAGACCTAGGTAACTTCTAATCTACTCTTTGTGTATAGATTTGCCTATTCTGGACATTTCATGTGAATAGGATCATATAATAAGTGGCCTTTTATAATGGACTTCTTTTACTTAGCATAATGTTTTCAGGGTTTATTTGTGTTACAACATGAATCAATACTTCATTTTTAAAAAACAGCAAATAGTATTCCATTGTATAGGTATAGCACATTTTGTGTATCCATTATTTGGTTGTTTCCACTCTTGGGCCATTACGCATAATGATGCTATGAACACTTGATTACAAGTTTTTGTGTGGATATGTTTTCATTTTTCTTGGGTGCATACCTAGAAGCAGAGTTGTTGGTCATATGATAATTCTACATTAATATTTTGAGAAGCTGCCAAAATGTTTTCTGAAGTGGCTGCAATTTTGTTTCCATCAGCAACTAGGGGAGTTCTGATTTCTTTACATCCTTACCAAAACTCAGTGTCTGTTTGTCTTTTTTATTTTACCCATCCTTGTAGGTATAAAGTGGAAGCTCATGTGGTTTTTGTTTGCGTTTCAATAGTGACAAATTATGTTGAGCATCTTTTGATATGTTTATTGGGTATTTGTATACATTTTTGGGAGAATTGTCTATCCAGATCTTTCATCTATTATTCTAATTGGTTCATTTGTCTCTGTATTGTTGAATTGTAAATGTTTTTTTTTTAATATTCTGGATTCAAGTTCTTTTTTTTTTAAATTTTTATGTTTTTTAATTTATTTTTGAGAGACAGAGAGAGACAGCATGAGCAGGGGAGGGTCAGACAGAGAGGGAGACACAGAATCTGAAGCAGACTCCAGGCTCTGAGCTAGCGGTCAGCACAGAGCCCGACGCGGGGCTCGAACCCACGAACCGTGAGATCATGACCTGAGCCAAAGCCGAATGCTTAACCGACTGAGCCACCCGGGCACCCCTGGATTCAAGTTCTTAATTAGATATATGATTTGCAAATATTTTCTCACATTTTGTGGAGTGTCTTTTACTTTATTGATGATGTTCTTTGACATCAATAATATTGTATTTTAATTATCAAACTTGCCAAGGGACTAGATTTTAATTATTCCAACCACTAAAAAGAGATGATAATTATATGACGTGATAGAGGTGCTAATTATCACTGCAATGGCAGTCCTATTAAAATATAAATGCAACAAATTAATGTGTTGTACTCTTTAATTTTTTTTTGCAGAAGCACATATGCATTTAATTTTATGTGAGTAGTTTTTGAAGAATAATGTGATAATATTCACTTACACACAACTATAATCTTTACTTGTAATATTTATTTGGATGTAGCTATATTGGGTAAGATATTGTTTTTTCAGAAATCTCCAGAAAAACAGCCATCATCCCACTCTAAAATTTAACTTATTTAAATGCTGATGGAGGATAACACAGTAATTATGTTCTTATTAAATGTGTACACCTTAAATGTTCTATGTCAAATATGTTTTAATAAGTAATAAATATAAATTTAAGAAAATTAAAAGATTTTTTTGAAGCATATACATTTTTAATTTTGATGTTGCTTATCATAAAGTTTTGGGGTGATGGTGGGGTGGTCTGGAGCCAATGGCCAAGAAAGAATTCTTGAAGATGTCTTTGGTGCAAAAAGGTGATTTAATTAAAGTGGGGGACAGGACCTGTGGGCAGGAAGAGCTGCATGAGGTCCTGACTGGTAACTCAGTATAAACCCTCAGGTTGGGAGGGGATCAGGGATAGAAGTCTCTAAGGAATTTTGGAAGTAAGATTACTAGGACCTTGAGGGGCTAGCTGTTGCTAGGGAAGTGCCATTGATGACCCTTCAGTAAAACCTCAGTCATAGAACCTTCAGATTATCAGGGGCAGAGAGGCAGGGGGAGGGCATAAGCCTGGAGTATGACTGCCAACATATATCTTGGGGCAGTTGAGATAAAGGAAGTAGATTTACAGGATCCTCTAGGTTGGGATAACCTTAAGCTAAGATTCTTTTTTGCCCCTAGCAAAGTGACAGGCAAGCTCCTAAAGGGAGGGCACTCTGCAAGTTTCAAAGACTTCTCAGTGGGCTTTAGGCAGCAAGGGAATTTAATTTTTCATTTGCCTTAGTTTCCCACATCGTCATGGCAAGCACTTAAACCTCTTTACTTTGTTCTTGAGTAGTGTCAGAAGTGTCAGAGGAATATCACACATATTCCACCATGGGGGGTTGGAGATGCCAGCCTTATTTTGCCCTCAGCTTGCCCCACACTCCCTCATCACTTATACTTCTGAAGTCATAGCTAAGAAACTGTTGCTTCATACATGGCAACAAAGATTTATTCTGTGTTCTTTTCTAAGAGTTTTATGGTTTTAGCTCTTATATTAATGTGTATAATCCATTTTGAATTTATTTTTGTGTGTAGTGTGAGGTATTCTACTTTTCCATGTGGATATCCAGTTATTTCAGCATCAGTCATTGAAAACATTCTTTCCTCATTAAATTGTTGTGGTACCCATGTCAAAAATCAATTGACAATAAGTGTAAATTGTTGAACCTAACAAAATGGGTTTATTTCTGGAGTCTCAATCCTATTCCTTTTATATATTTGATTTATATATTATATTATATATATAGAGAGAGACATTATATATGTTTTATATATTTATACCAGTACCACACTATCTTGCTTATTACAATTTTGTATAGGTTTTAAACCAGGAGGAATGAGTCCTTCAACTTTTTTTTTCAAGATTGTTTTGCCTATTCTAGGCCTGTTGCATTTCCATCTGAATTTGAGGATTGGCTTTTCAGTTTCTGCAAAAAAGCAGTTAGGGTTTTGATAGGCACTGTGTTGAAACTGTAGATTAATTTGAGGAGTATTGTCATCTTAACACTATCAAGTCTTCCAATTTATGAACATGATGCCTTTCCTTTTATTGAGATCTTTTACTTCAACAGTATTTTGTGGTTTTCAGCATACGAGTCTTGTACTTCTTTTGTTAAAATCATTTCTAAGTATTTTGTTCTTTTGATGCTATTGTAAATGGAATTGTTTCTTAATTTCACAACTGGAGTATTCATTGCTAGTGTATAGGAATGCAGTTGATGTTTGTATATTGATCCTGCAACTTATCTGAACTCATTTATTTGTTCTAACAGTGTGCGTGTGTGTGTGCGTGCGCATATATTTGTAAATTCCTTAGGATTTTCTTTTTTTTTTTCCATACAAGATCATATTATCAGTGAATAGAGATAGTTTTACTTCTTTCCTTTCAACCTGAATGTCTTCTTATTGCTTTTGATTACCTAATTGCCTAAATTTTTCTTTCATGTTTTTTGGTCAGTTTTTGGTTTGCCCCAAGTGGTACTGCTGCTTCAGGAAGCTGTGATATTAGAAAATTGTCCAAGGTTTTTTGTTTTTTGTTTGGTTTTATTTTGTTTTTAAATGGAGAAAGTGCTTTTCAGTGGGGGCTCTTTCACACTGAGGGAGTTCTTGTCAGTCAAGTCAAACAAAGAGAAGCCCTGTAAATGGGATTTTTCAGGGAGCTACCTGATAGGTCAAACACTGAAAGTTCTCTGATGGTGCAGCCTTGGGGGAGATTCCAAATCCCTTCTGCAACCACCCCATTGAGTGTTAATCTACTGTTTTTCATAGCTACCATGTTTGAGAGGCTTGCTGATTTCCAAGCATGGAACTGGGGAAAGGAGACTGGGATTGGGTAAGTGAAGGTGCCACAGAACGCACCATTGTTCTTACTAAGATTTAGCTTTTTTTTCCTTGATAAATGCTCCTTGGATTATTGTAAGCATTTGGTAAATTTCTAGATTCTTGAAAAAGTTGATTTTGACAATTCATCCAGTGTTTTTTATAAAGGAATCAATTTTCGAAGTTCTTTACTTGGCCATTCTAGAACTGGTTGTCTTTGAGAGCTGTTATTTTAAATCTACTTCTGAAAATAATGAGAAGGCATCCTCAATATTGCAGAAAGCTTTAATTGGAGGAATTGCATCAGTGATGTTGCATCACTACCATCAACCAAATGTTTGAATCCAGAAATGAAAAAATAAGGTGCATTATTTCATATGGAAAGAAAGTAATGCTGAATAACCTGGGGTGACCTCATCATCAGCAGTAACATATATAGTAACAGAGTGAGCCAAAAACTGTCTTGGTTCTTTCGGTAATCTCAGATGGAAGTGAGCATATGCTTAACTTCATAATGCACATTACTGTGTCTATAGGAGCAATCTAACTGTTCAGTATGCTGAAAAATCACTGTTCTTGGATGGTCATGTCAAAATTCAGAACTCTAGTAAAAGTTTAATAATAAAATGATAATAACTACTTGTAATAAATTTCTGATTTTTTTCTTTTTTTACTCTGGAAGTTTATCCTATGTTATTAATTGCCTTTGGCTTTACCTTCAATCAAATATTGACTTTAGTACTTGCTCATTAAGCATTTTTCTAAGTTATTTTTCATCATATCTCAACTTTCTAAGAGTAGCTACAAAGTGTCATAACCAGGTAGTTGAAGTTTTATGGATTTTACAGATTTATATACTTGTTTTATATCATGGCTAAGACAATGGCAAGTATTCTCATGTGACAACATGCATCTTGTGAGAACTCTGTGTCTGAATTTTTCATTTTCCTTCCTTACTTCAAAAAGAGCTATATATAAAGGTAGAAAGGAAAGGTTGTCTGCAAGGTTTCCTGGCATGTGCTTTACAAACTCATAAGCCCTTAGGATAATGAAGAGGAACAGTTAAGGAGATTAAAGAGAGATTGTGTTTCAAGATAAAGCAATGGCAGTATTTGGCATTAACTTAATTTTAAAGTAATTTAAACTATTCATAAGAACAGTACAAAGAACTTTGTTACAACCTTATGAGGGTCAACTTTGTGTCAAGTTTACCGTGTTAAAGGATGCCCAGATAGTTGGTAAGCATTATTTCTGGGTGTGTCTGTGAGGGTATTTCTGGAAGAGATTAGCATTTGAATCAATAGACTGAGTAAAGAGATCTGCCTTCACTAATTTAGTGGTAGACATCATCCAAAATGGTGAGTGCCTGAAAAGAACAAAAAAACAAAAAAAAAAAAAAAAAAGAAGAAGAAGAAGGGTAAACTCTCACTGTCTCAAGCTAGGGCATCCACTTTCTCCTGCTCTGGACATCAGAGCTCCTGGTTCTTGGGCCTTTGAATCAGGACTGGGAGTTACACCATTGGTTCCTCTGGTTTTCGGGCCTTCATTTTTTTTCTTCAAGATTTTATTTAAATTCCAGTTAGTTAACATATATTATAAGATTATTTTCAGGTGTAGAATTTAGTCTTGGGCCTTCAGACTTGTACTGAATTATACCCTTGACTTTCTTGGTGCTCCAATTTGCAGATCACATATTGTAGCATATCTCAGCCTGTGTGATCATTAAGCCAATTTCCATAATAAATCTCCTCTTATATATCTCTTTATATCCTATTGGTTCTATTTCTCTGAAGAATCCTGACTAATGCACTAATTCACTTCACCTGTATTCCACAATTTTTGGCACTTTACATTTTCTTCTGTCTCTTTCTGTCTTGAGCCATTTGTAAGTTGCAGATACGATGACCTGAATTTCTAAAACTTTCAGTGTTTCCTAAAAGGAAGGGCTGTTGTCCTTCATAACACTGGTATACCCAATAAAGTAAGGAAATTAACATGAGAAAATACTATCGTTTGATCCCCAGGCATACAAATTTTACCAGTTTTTCTGATAATGCCCTTTATAGAGTAAAATAACTCCCCCTCCTCCCTTTTATTTATTTCTTTTCTGGTCCATAAACCAATCCAGATTACACATTGCATTGAGAGGCCATGCGTCTTTAGACTCTTTCAATCTTTTTTTTATCTTTCATGGCCTTAACTTTTTTTTTTAAGATGTATGTATTCTATGATGTTTTATTATAATTTGTGTCCAGCTGTGCATTTTGGAGAGGAATATCACACAAGTAATATAGTGTTCTTCTTAGTCTGTCTTATTAGAAGGCAACTGTCCTACAGTTGATGAGGTTAACTTTTACCAGTTGTTTAAAGTTGTGTCTGCCAGATTTCCCCTCCTAATGTTAATTAATAAGTTTCTTGTACTTAGAAATAAATAAACAGTAGTTTGTGGGGAGGTATCTTGAGACAATGTAGATCCTGTTTCACATCAAACATTGGTCTATTAATTTAAGCATTCATTGATGATTCTTTCCTGAATCGATTATTATTATGATGATTGCAAAATGGTGGTTTCTGAATTTAGCTATTCCTTCTATATTTGTTAGTTGGTATTCTACTATAAGGTAGAGATTTTTCTTACAGTTTTAATTTTCAGTGGGCTACAATGGATTATTATCATTATTTATTTTGATATTAAATTTTCCCCAGGTTTAATCAGTGAGACAACCTTAAGGTCAACTGCTCTATTCTTTTGAAATGGCCCTATCAATCTTTGACTAAGCTCTTTTAGTTTCTTTCATGACAGAATGTTTTAGATTAATCTTATATTTTCCCAACTGAAGCTCGGGAAACTTTGTTTTTGTTGTTGTTTTTTTAATTGGAGAATGGATTTAGAAATCCCAGTCTGGGAACAAGGTGTGTGTTCATTACTTCCAGGGTGACACTCAAAGTCACATATACACATACCTGTATCTATTTTTATGTAAAAAGCATGTGTTTACGCCGACAGCTCCGATTTGCTCTAGCCTTTCTCCCCTTTCATATTTGTACCTTCTTTATTAAACAGAAGAACCCTAACACCTATGATTCTGAATAGATTTACTTACATGTTCAATTGCCTTGTCTTTCACTAATCCCCTCAATTCTTTGGGCCATTTCCTTAGTGTCAGTCAGCCTTGGGAAAGTCAAAAGCCAGTGACTCATGCTATAGAGCAGCTGAGTTTCCGTAGGAAAGGAGAAGGGAAGGTGCTAGCTAGAGCGTTTTGAAGAGGTATTTTTCTCACAGACTTATACAATTATGGCATTAATGAAGTGAGAAGAAGAAAGCTGACTATATGGTAATTCTAGTGAAAAGAACCAAAGACAGCCTTTCAAAGTGACTGTGTCCCAATCAGGGCATGGTAGCTGAAGAGAATTGATGGTCTTGAAGCAGCCATGTGGTCAGGATTAAGAGATGTCTATGAAGAGAAATGATTGGTAAATAGGGATGTCCCCTCCTATAATGTCTTGTACTAAATCAAGATATCACAACCATAGAATGGCCTTAAGAATGGGAGAAAAGCTGAGCATCTGTAGGAAACGGGACTTGGAATCAGAAATAATATTGAGTTACAGAAAATAAAGCACTATTTCTTGAGCACTCAAGTTTAGGATTGAGATTTATAGCTACTACATATGGA
This sequence comes from Cryptoprocta ferox, assembly GCA_028646485.1. Taxonomy (NCBI): domain Eukaryota; kingdom Metazoa; phylum Chordata; class Mammalia; order Carnivora; family Eupleridae; genus Cryptoprocta; species Cryptoprocta ferox. The sequence goes on from CM053573.1 coordinate 25,153,307, forward strand.
AAGGATATAACATAACTATACAAATATAAAACAAGGAGTTAAATAGTAATATGTAACCTTGCAATGCTCTTAAAAATAATATGACTAGATTTTCTATGGTAAACTATGGAGTTAATGAAATTATTACATGTCATAACCTGGTTAAATTGGGAGATATTTTTTACCTCAACTTCCTTAAAATTTTTTTCACATATAATTTTAAAGCATCCACATTTTAGTATAGCTTTTCAAGTTTTGTGAAAAATTTAAGAAATTCCATTATGATAAATTTAAATAATAGACTTTCTTTTTCAGAATGACCTACACATTCAGAAGTCTTTCTTTACCCTTTGTAAATCACAATCCTAGACTGAGTTCCCAGGTGGGAACCGCTATCCTTTGACATCACCTTGATAAATGTGCTATATTATGCACATCTCCTCTGCCTCTGTCAACATCAGGAACAGGCACTGGACTGTAGAATCTATTTTTGTCAAACAAGCTTCTCATTTGCTTTGCTTGTCACAGCAGGCTATCTTGGACTTCTTTTTGCTGACTCTACCTTTTCTTTCTTGTTCTGCATAATGTACACACAATATGTCCCAGACACTATAGCAGTTACAGAATTTGAATCACAAAACAATATGAAAAAGTATGTTCCTATCCTATTGCTTTGACCTAACCTTGCACATTTGTTCCTGCTGTTCTACGTATCCACCTTGCTTCCTAAAACCTACTTTCTTTGCTCATGTAATTCTCTCACTAACTCTGACAGTTTGATTGTCAGTGCTTCAACTGTTAAGGCCCTCTTTAAATTCTATTTTCTGAGAGGACATTACAGATCCTTTTCATGTAAATTATTTTTCCTTTTGTGGTTCTTTTATCAGAATTTGTACCACTCATGTAGCACTTCTTCTTAGTCTGGATTATAATTATTTGGATAAATACGACTATGGGGAAACAAATTCCAAACTTCAGAGAAAAACCAAATGTGATTTCATGACATTAGACTTTGAAAAGGCAGACTGATTTTTGTGTACTTTCATACATGGCTTTGATGAAGAGGAATTTTCCAGAAAGGACCTAAAGAAACAAATAGGATAAGCACAAATTCAAGAGTCTAGAACAAGGGTCGGCAAACTTTTCCACTAAAAAGTCAAACAGTAACATTTTTGCCTTTGCAGCTTATATTATATCGCTCTGCTATAACTTCTACCACTGTAGTGTAAAAGCAGTCATAGACAATATATATAAATCAATGGGTATGCCTGTGTTTCAATAAAACTTTATGTTTATACAAAAGTAGGTGATGGGCAGAATTTGATCTATGGGCTTTCTTTCCTGACTCCCAGGACTAGAAGACTTTCCTAAAGAGGAAAAGAGAGCTTCAGTTGACTTTCCCACGAGAATGATTCCAGAATTGGCATAACCAGTTTTAATCTTTCTCAGACATCTGGATCCATTTCCATTTTTCTCACTATATATTCTGTTACATGCCCTATAGCCACTTAATATTTACCATGCCTAAAACTAAACTGATTTTCTTACCCAGGAAAAGGGTCTCCATCTTTTGCATCAAAATTACATAATTTTACCAACAATTTAACTTCTAAATTCATGTGCTTTTTTGTTAACTCATATTTATTAAATATATGAGTGCTCTAAGTTATAAATATCTATTAATTATTGTTGGGAGATAATTCTCCATGGGTGTCTCATTTGTGCACTTGCAACCAGAGGGATTACATTTTTTTAAGATTGTCTTTTTCAGGAGGTATGGATAGCAAAACAGCCTTCAAGGTAGATAAAGGGTGTCTTTTCTGTAGAGCAGAGGGCAGTTTTCTTTGTTGCCAAGTATAATAAAAATAATGCATCTCTCCAAAGGGCAAAGGTGGAGCAGGATTTCTTGTATCCCATTATAAAGAATTGGAGATTCCTAAAATCAGTTTCTCAGCTGTGACTGAATCAAGTATAGATGATTCATCCTGAGGTAAAATTCATCTCCAGCTGTGAACCTGTAACCAGTGAAACCATAATACACATAACTGTGTTATGTCCTTACAAAACACAAGCTTGTGACAGGTAGAGAATAGACATTCCCATTGCAAAAGGGGGAAATTAGAACGAAGGATCTAGTCACAGGTTCCAAGCAAGTCCAAAACCTGGCAGGAAAAATTTCTTTAGTTTTTAAGCCTTAAGATAATCCTCTTTGGTTCAGTGCTCTGTCCTAAGGCCCACAGAGGTGGCAGTCTCATCTATTGGACCCCCTGGGGTGGCAGTTCTGCCCTCTGAGCTCCAGGCAACAGTCCTGCTCTGCTGAAACCAAGAAAGAGACCATGTTGTCCTAGAGGCCTGTGTCCTCTGCACCCATGGTGGCAGTGCACCCTACTGAACTCTGCATCACCTTCTTGGTCATTCTTCCCTTTTCTTTAAGGATAACGTATGTGTACAGCCAGATAACTCTGTTGTCCTGTTCCTTCTATTCTGACAGTTTTCCTTTCTTTCATTTCCTCTTTGTTTTTTAGTTTAAGCTGGCAGTGTTTCTACTGGTATCTCTATTCCTTCCTTCTGTTGAGATGTCCTATTGGATACAGCCATATATGAGTCATATATGACTCACACATAAGACTCCTGTCAGTCGCACCCGTAATCTCTTTATCAAATGATTGTCCAGCCACACCTTTGGTGTTCACCTCAGAATATACTTTTTCAGTTTTTGAAGTATGGATAGCCTGAGAATTTTTCAAAGCTTCAAGTTCTGCTTCCTTTTTGTTTAATATTTCCTTCAGTTCATCTCTTTCTTGCATTTTACTACAAACTGTAAGGAGAAATCAGACCATACCTTTAACATTTAGCTTAGATAGTGCCTCAGCTAAACATTAAATTTCATTGCTCACAAATTCTACCTTCCACAAAAACTAGAACACAGTTCAGACAAGCTCTTTATAAGAATTACCTGTCCATCAGTGTCCAATAACACGTTCCTCATTTCCATTTGAATGGCTTGACCAGAAGCATCTTTTATATTTTTACCAATAATCTTTTTTTAAAGCAATTGTGGCTTTGTCTTTTTTTAAATTTTTTATTATGTCTATTTATTTTGAGAGAGAGAGAGACAGAGCACGAGTGGGGTAGGGACACAGAGAGAGGGAGACACAGAATCTGAAGCATGCTCCAGGCTTTGAGCTGTCAGCACAGAGCCCGACGTGGGGCTCGAACCCACAAGTCGTGAGATCATGACCTGAGCCTAAGTCGGATACTTAACCGACTGAGCCCCCTAGGCTTTTTGTGGCTTTTTCTAATGTTCACCTCAAAACTCTTTCATTGACCCATTACTCTGTTTTAAAGCCACTTCTACATTTTAAAATATTTTTTACATTTTAAAATATTTTTAAGTTATTTATTTATTTTTATTCTTTATTTTTCAGAGAGAGAGAGAGAGAGAGAGAGGGAGAGAGAGAGAGAAACAGTGAGTGGAGAGGAACAGAGAGAGAGGGAGACAGAGAATTCAACGTGGTGCTCTAACTCACGAACCATGAGATATTGACCTGAGCCAAAGTTGGACTCTTAACCAACTGAGCCACCCAGGTGGCCCTTAAAATATTTTTTACAGCAGCACCCTACTTCTCAGGACCAAAATCTGTATTACTTGGCTCGGGTTACCATAACAAAATGCGACCAGTGAGGTGGCTTAAACAACAGAAATTTATTTTCTTTCTGTTATGAATAGAAGTCCAAAATCAAGGTGCCAACAAATTTGGCTTCTCCTGAGGCCTCTCTTCTTGGCTTGAAGATAGCTACCTTTTTGCTGTGTCCTTACATGGTGTTTCTTCTATGTGCATCATCACTAGTATGTCTTTGTGTGCCCCAATTTTCTCTCTTATAAGGACACAAGTCAGATGGGAGTAAGGCCCACCCTACTGACTTCATTTTAACTTAATCACCTCTTTTAAGGCCCTATCTCCACATACCATCACATTCTGAAATTCAGGACACTAGAGCTTTACAATATGAATTTTATGAGGATACAACTCAGCTCATAAAAAGGGATATTGACATTCAATGAAAACACTCATTTTGAAGAACACAGTTGTTGAAGCAATCTGGTATTCCTCTGTAAAAGCATTGACCCTCACAGTACTTCATTTTTGTTGTTGAAAAGGGAGAAAAAGCCACCTGTGGCTCCATCAGGTGTAGTTTTCACTTTTACCCCTATTTTTGGATAATAACTGTATTAATAACTATCTTTGAACATAAAAGACAATGATATAGATAGTACTTTCATTCCTTAACTAACATTTTTTTCTTTATTATTCTATAAATTACGAATTTTATTTCTCCAATATAGGACTTCAGACTATCTGAAAGCTAGGTTGCTTGTTGCTATTTTATCATTAACAGAGAATAAAATTTATTTTTTTAATGTCTTTAAAAATTTCTTTCCTAACCTTACACACTAGGCTAATTTATTTATTTCTCATTTTTGGTTTAGCCTCCTGCTATTACAGGTTGGTAGAGAAAATTAACCACAGGTTGAATGTAGGTTATTCTGTTTAATATTAGTCAATTTTTTTTATTCTTGGTCAATAATGCTTTAGTTATTACTAGATTCTTATATTCCCTATGTAACATGTTTCTAGTGTCTCTAAATACTTCTATACTGCTGTGTTACCTTCATTATTCAGAAAATAAGGTTATCTAGTAGCACAACCTTATTTCCCATTTTATTGAGACAATAAAGGCTGTTGTGAGAAACTTCTCTGTTTTACATTGTATTTTAGAAATGTTCTGTATCTTCACTTTTTTTTTTATTTCTTAGAGAAATATACATAGAGATTTTTTTTCTCACCCTGATTTTTCTCTCATTTATATACAAAATTAATTTTTGTCTTTTGGGAACTTATTCCTTCATACATTCATTTTCTTGCATATAGTGGTCAATGTCGGCCTTCTACTACAAGTTCCTGCCTGTTTGGAAGCAGTCAGGCTCAATCTCTTTATCTATCCATCCATCTAATGTCTATCTATAATGTACATATTCATGATTCTGATATTTCTTATAGTATGATCTAATAAGAATATAAAAATATTTTCTTTCATCAGAGATAAGCTTCCTAAAGAGTTGAACTAATGTTTTGAATTCTTCCTCATTTAATTTTAACCCCTAAGAATAACAGCAATTAAATCCTAAACCTGAAAGATATTAGCTAAGAATAAAATCTACACAATGTGCTCTTGTGTTGACTGACAAAGGTGAACTGTCATGTAAGTGACTGATTCCATGGAAAAAATGCAAAAATAAGTGACTGAAGAGATCCTGGATATCCATTTTCAGTCAAAGTTATTTCAGAAAATTTGGAAACTGATTATAACAGAAAATTAAATTTAACCAAGTTAGTTAACCACTGTCAAAAAGAAGAACTTATAAACAGACGGCAGTCATTAGCTTTAGTTCTAAAAAGGTAGAGCCTGAAGCAGCACAAGGATTTGCCAGAATGTCTCCAACACTATCTAGGAGAAAGAGTAGATAATTAGTGGGTGGATTTCTTTCAGGATTCAGGCTATTCCCAAGCTTTACATTTTTTCCTTAGCTCCCCAGTTAACTCCAGGCTAAAGTATAGATTTCTTAGCATGTAAAAGCCTTGCCTTGATTTTGTTCCTGGCTACATGGCTGTTCTCATCCCTTGTCATACCCATTACATATACATCCCAGACATAATAGAGTACAACTTGAAATTTTCTGTGTAGTCTGTACTACTTTTCCATAGGGTGTTTCTGCTAACTCTGTTTCTCATCCTTCTTTCTTAGTTAACACCTACTAATCCTTAACACTCTGCACAGATAATTCCTACTGAGAAACTTCCTTGATCTGTTAGTCTATTTAAGTGCCTTTGCTTGGCATCTCATGCACTTTGTGTTTACCTCTGACATAGCACTTATTATCGTGAATTATATTCCCTGTGACTATTTTTTTTCACTGGAATATGAGCTCCTTGAAGACATGGGCAGAATTTAAAACCTTATTTTAAAAAAAAGGAATGAAGAATGTCACTAGTGAAGATGAGGTACATCAGGTCATTATAACTTTGATGTTAATAACTGTTAAATTCATTTAATGGACATACTTGTTCTTATTTCTTTTTTTCACTAAGCACATTTCTGATTATAATTTCCCTTCCCATCCTATGGTAATTTGCCTTCCACTAGAAAAAACTCTTCAGAAGACTTAAGCCTCTTCTATTCTTGGCACTTATATTTCTCATTGTATCCTGGATATTGAATTGTGATATGTTGCATAGTTTTGTTTTTCCCTTCTAGATGTATTCTCCACTTGATTCTTTGCCTCAAGTAACTGATTTTTTTAAAAAAATATTTATTTATTTTTAGAGAGAGAGAGAGAGACAGAGCATGAATAGGGGAGGGGAAGAGAGAGAGACATAGAATCTGAAGCAGGCTCCAGGCTCTGAGCTGTCAACACAGAGCCCAACATGGGGCTTGAACTCACAGACCATGAGATCATGACCTGAGCCGAAGTTGGACACTTAACCAACTGAGCCACCGAGGCGCCCCTGAAGTAACTGATTTAAATAATAAACATCATTGAATTCTTTTGTCCGTTAGTTTCTTGTGGTATTCAGCCAATGGGAGACCGCTAAAAGTAGGTAAGCAGGTGTGATGATTAAGGAGTCAGAATATTATTCCTACCTATGGTTATGACTTTCTGTGACATCTTGCTGAAAGTTATTAATTCTTTCAAGGTGGTCTTGTCTATAACCCTCTCCACTTCTGGATTCTGATAATAACTTTACCTACCCTCCTTTGTCCTGTCCAGATGTGTTAACAGTCCCACTGTTACTAGGCCTGGGGTACTGCAGTGTCCCCTTATGGCTTCACTTTATTCAGTCTTTTTCAAAATATCCTAGATAGAGTATGCCTTACTGGGACTATACTGAGTATTAGATTAGCCATATTTGGTTTTTACTAATACAACAATTGTTTCAGGATATAGCTCCAGGAAACAGATTCTCAAAATGGAATGCTAGAATAGAATCATTCATATATGCAAAAAAACAAAAGAAAAACAACACAGGGATAATAACCCTTTGCTAAGTGGGATGGGGCCTGGGTGATCCATGGCATAGCGTGGCATTATAATTAATCAAATCAAATCATTAGATGAAACACAGACGGAGGGAGATCAAGTGGCTGTGGCACTTAGTAGTTATGGCAACGATAGTGATTGTACGATTGTTGGGTTTCTTGGAATTGGTTTATAGCCTTAGAGATGTATGTATAGGAAAAGCAAAAATATCAGCTATGAACAGACAATTATGAACACCTGTGGAGATCCAGAAGGCCTGTTGGCAGTTTCGAAGGAATCCTTCATCTCATGAATTCATAGGGGATGTAAGATTGAAGACCAACAGCGTTTGATTGTAAACATCAATTAAATACTCAACCTTGCTAATTATTTCACACTACGATAAGGACCATAGTAGGGAAGGATAAGACTTCTATGTGTAGAATAGGGATATTTACATAGTAGGACAAAAGTGTACTTATCCTGTTTTGCCTTAAGGCTGTGTAAACCTGCTCTCTTACATGATGTACTCTGGGGCAATTGTTCTCAGTGATTTATTGTACATGTCAATCACCTGGGAATCCTTTTAAAATGCAGATTAAATTCTGGGGAGTGAGTTGGGTGTGGCCTGAAAATAATCTCAATTCTTTACATCAAACACACTGTGGTAATTGAAAATGGTGAACAAGAAGTAACAAGCACTATAAATGTTTGAGTAGCTCTATGTGTGCCAGAGAACAGGAAATAAATGCTTGAAAAGCTCAGTGATGTGCCATACCAGTGAGATTCTTAGGGATTCATGATAAGATAGGCTTTCTAAACAATGACACAAATTATTCCACCTAACCTAGTGAAGGACACACAGCTTTGGTGGGCCTCTTTAGATTTGGGAGGCAGTATAGTCTACATCATCTTCTTTCTTCAACCCATTTACTTCTCCAGACCAGTAAAGGTACTGGTATTGATTCACATCATGAATAACAAATAACTTTGAAACAAGGCTGGTTTGGGTTTAAGACATTTTATAATTTGGGTCTAATAACCTAACATACCCCAATGACTTTTTCAAGTATTTGTGACAGACACTGTTGTATGAGATGCTTCTAAACTCAAATAAGAGAAATCACAGATCAGGCAGCTACAGTTTAGGAGTGATACAATGCTCTCCATATTCTTCTGTCAACTATTTCTAGCTTGTTACTGGACTCTGGTAGAAAGTATGTGCTTAACCTTATAAAATCCTGTAATTATATGAAGCAAATTGTGCAAGATGAACTGTATGTTATCAAATCAGCCCAGCTATAAAACTGGATATGCACAGAAGCTTTACCTTATACAAGGGAGGTGGTATATAACAGACTAAACCCAAGCCAAGCTACTCTGGGAGACACAGTAAACAGCACAATGGATGAATCAGTTTACATGGTACCTGCTTCACTTTGCCACCATGGAGAAGGAAGAAGAATGAACCTGGTTTACTGGTAGATCTGATTGTTATATCAGCACTAGCTAGAAGTAGACAGTAGCTCTCAAGGTGGCCCTGAAAGACAGTGGCTGTAGTAGATGTCATGGTCCAATGACTATCCTCTAAGACTGAAGTGTTTATTTCCTCTGCTCCTGGAAGTCTTGGCAACCAACTATTCTCAACCAAGTTCTTGTCCAAGACTTTGTCTCAGTCAAAGAGATTCTACCCATGTAAAGTCATGTCCCCTTCCTAAAGACATCTCAATTCAATAATTGGTCATAAAGAGGCATTAAATGTGACCCCATGCCACAATATAGAACATCTCTAAAGCACTATCTCAGCTGCAAAGTTAGCTATAGAATCAGCTAAGGTCTTTGTATGACTACATCACTGTTTAAATTCTCCCTCTGCCCAGTTCTCCTTCTTCACTTCATAGCTGTTGACATAGAGCATGTCAAAATAAATGTCCTGCACATAAATCATGATCTCAGAGCCTGTTTTCAAGAGTATTCAATCTGTGACAATACATGTCAAGAGAGATCTGAGCTGAGTTGCTGACAGAGTGTAAGAGGAATATGGAATAGGTTGTGAGGCAAACTATTATGTTTAGTAACTCAGGGTTTTTAATGAGCTATAGAAGCAGAATGTTACAGCCATTTTAATATTAAATTGCCCCTCCACTTACCTCCTTCAATTTTTAAAATGAAGAATATGAGTTTTAGTTAATATTTTAGGTTTCAGGTTGGATGTATGGCCAAATTAATATCATCACAATAAAATGATACTTGATAGTATCTGTATGTCTCCTTGTGTGGAATACAACTTCAAACAGGAAGGATAAGAGTGAATTCTAAGGGGAGAAGGGATGTACTACACCAGGTTACTTCTTTTTTTCTCCACTTCTTTTTTTCTCCACTAGATCTACTCTCTGTCCTTCTCTACCCTAATTTATGTCCTGAGAGGATAATCCACATGGATTACATCAGTGAGCTCTCTTGTCCTCTGGTTTATGATTGTTTTTATTCAATGGGAGTCTCTAAAAACATGAGGGAAGAGAGGGAGTTGAGTTTATTTAATTCCCTGTATTTATCCCTGTGTGTCCCTTTGAGCTGTTTCTCTCTACCAAACACTCTTCTTTTTAAGGCAGCTCTTTGAACCTAGGTGTGTTAAGAGCTCTGCCTTAAGGTACTGCATTCTTGTTATTTCCTACATTGTCCTCATTTTCAGCTTGGGTTTTCATTTTCCTGTGCAATCTGGTTGAACTGATAAATAGTACTTGATTTTTAAATTTTGTGTAAAATTTCTTCTCTCACTTTATTATCCTTTAAGTTAATAATCTGATCTTGATTCCTCTATTGTAATAATAATATTTAAAAATATATATTGTACATGTTTGGCCTTTTTTTTTTTTTTGAGAGAGAGAGTACAAGCAGGAGAGGGGCTGATTGGGGGGGTGGAGAGAGAGAAAGAGAGAAAGAGAGAGAGAGAGAGAGAGAGAGAATCTCAAGTAGGCTCCACCCTCATCGCAGAGCCCAACATGGGGCTCGATCCCATGATGCTGGGATCGTGACCTGAGCTGAAATCAAGAGTCAGATGCTTAACTGACTGAGCCATCCAGGAACCCTGTGTTTAGCCATTTTAACATCAATTTTGAAATGAATTGTACTAAACCTGAAGATTTCGATTATTTTCTGTAATTACTGTGTTTTGAAAAGCATCATTATGATTGGCTAATTATTGACCAAATATATTCTTTAAGAACATTATATTATATTTTAGTATTTATTTATATTTGCTTAACACTACTGATCATTTGCTATTTTTTAGCCCCTTTTATTTTAGTTCTTGTAATGAATGTATGCTTTTTTTCCTTTGTAAGTGAAGTTTCATATTCTAATTGAAAACCAAATTGTTTCCAGTAACCAGTTCAGCCAATATGAGTCTTAAAAATTGGTTGCAAAACATGTAAAAACAACCTGAAATGGAACATTGAACTCTTCCATATTTCCTTTCTTCATCTGAAATAATTTTGGTGTCTAATAAGATATTAAATTTTCTACTGTGTTGATCCAAAAGTCTGTTCATCAGACTTTACTTTGAATCAGATCATGTTCAGAGACAGCCCTTCTCACACTATGAGAATGATGAGGTAGGCATTTTCCAGAATCATAATCGAATAAGCATAAAAAACTAGAGGTTTTGTTTTTCTTTTCTCAATTCCTTGTTTTTGTGAATTTAATCTCTGTTATCTTCTAAATAGCAGACCAGAGTTGCATTTGTTGCACATCTAATGAAAATTCTTTCTCAATCTCATTGTTTTGATCACCAATAAAGTTTTTATTAAATAGTTAGAAAATTTTGTTTAACCTGTTCCAGTAAATCTGATAAGAATAATGATATTACTGGTTCCCATTGTTTGGAGCAGTAATCATAGCTTTTTAATGATAACTTTTTAAAATAAAAATTTTGTAATGTTCTGTTTATAAGTTTTATGTAAATCATGTTCTGCAGAAGTCAGCTCCTTCTTGTTATTTCCTGTTTTTAAAAATCTGAGCAAGCATCCTCTTGGAAGATTTTCTATTTCTTTTTATCTTTTTGTAGTTTTATCTTTTCTCTGCTTTTCTGTTTTATATTTCTATCAAGGTATCAACCTGTACTGATTCTCAGTATGAAGGAGACAAAAAAAATTAAATGCATGTATGTTCAAAATTTATAAAATTTGACTATATCTTACTAAAAGTATTAAACACACATAAGAATAAAAGATTAAAATTATTTTTCATAATATTAAATGTATTTTTATTCTAAAATAAAAAATCGATTGAGTGTGAAAGGGAAGTTGAAGTTAATAAGTATGAACATTTTAAGGAAAATATTTAATCTAATAATTTTATTTTCATATTTTGGAAAATTTAATTAAATTATATATTTTTTAATAAAAATACTTCATAAAAATGCAACTATTAACCATTCTAGAATTCAGTGTCTAGCTGGAAATATGAAAATCAGTATTACTGTTGAAGAGTATTTTATACCTACTTATATGTAAGTTTAAGAGCAGTATAAATTGTGAAATATTGTCAAATGTTCCTTAATTACTGTTATAACTGCTATGAATACAGCACTAATTTATAAGTACCTCATACAAACCATAATATAAAGAAGAAAATGGATATTTGGCATCACTAGGAAACCACATTTTGTAATGGAAGAATTTATTGCATTCATGAGATCTGAGAAGAAAGATTTGAAAAGTTAATTAATTCATGTGATTTTTCCTTTCCTAAACTCTTCTGTCATTCAGATCCTCATAGCATCCCATCCCATCTTTGTAGCACAACCCATTGACTTTGCTGACACTGGGATTCACTTGCCCATGTTTAGAGTACATAGAGTCATAATCAGAAATGTTTTGGGGTTATTAAAACCAGTGTTGGGGGGTGGTGATCTTATCTTTACAGAACTGAGAGCCAAATCCTAAGAGAAGGAGTCGCCTGTGTATTCTTTATTACAGTGTTATGTGAATGTGCTTGTGGTACAAAGCATTGTGGAGTTGTGTGAGAGGACCTGCTTGCCTAGATCTAAAGGTAGTACTCCCAATGATATCCTCATTTCCAAATCCAGTGACACGTCTGTGTATTTTATTTTTTCAGCCTCTCTGTTTATAAGCAAATGTACCTTGATTACCTGTGCATTCTTGAAAATCTCATTTCATCATGCTCTTCTATTTACTTATTTTTTTTCTGCCAACTCTTACTCTTAGCAGATCTTATACACATTCTACCAAATTTCTCTCCTTGGCTCTTTGTTTTTATACTCTCATTAACTTCAACTAATATCTGTAAAGGGATGACACCCAAAGGTATATCCTGAGCTTGAGTATTTACAGTTGTCTGTCAAGCACTTCTTGCTAGATATCATATGAACACCACAAAGTGGTACTTATAAAATTGACTATATTATGCTCCCCAACATGCTTTTACTTGTGAACTTTCTATCTGTTAAAGGTATCACTAACCTCCCAGTCATCCAGAGCTGAAAAGTCAGACAGCTTTGGCTCCTACCCATCCAGTCAGTTTCCATGGTAGGTAGTGATGGGGTGGCATCAGAGAGGAAGCCATGCCATGGAGGATGGAAATACCAAATGGCTTGGGTTGAGAGCAAGGTTACTGTTAGGCAGACATATTTGGAGTGATATGTTTGGAAATGTTGGGTGAGGGCTTTAAAACTGAGATTAACAATTTAGATTTCATTCTTTTTTTGCAGTGGAATTCACTAAAGGATATAAAGAAGAGGAAGATATCAAAAATTCTATTTTAAGTCAGTCTCCTTTATTGTTAGGTCAGAAGTCTAATTTTCTTTTGGCAATACTAGAAATTCTAAAAATTAGGAATCGATGTTACTGTAAAAATTTCTGTTTTAAAATCCATACAATGACATTATTTTTAAACAAAATGAAGATAGTAGACTTAGAGTTTAAATGTCAATTCCTTCTTATGATTTTAAAGATTTGCTAAAAGATTAAAGGTAACTTTTTTTCTTGAATTTATTTCACTATTCCTCAAACTTCATCTAGCTGGAGTTAGCATGTGTACGTCAACAATACACTTGATGCTTTGCTGAACAACCATTTATCCTCTATCCTACTTACCATATATTTTATTTGTTATGAAATAAATTCTTGGATAGGGTTTACTTTCTATTCTGTGGATTCCACACTTTCCTGAAATTCAATAAAAAAATTATAATTCAGATCGTTTATATATAAACTAGGTGTACATGGGTAACTGTGTGTGAATAATTCTTTCACACTTCCTTTGTTATACTGTACATTTCTGTGTTCTTTTTTAAAATTTTTACTACATAGAAAATTTGTCAATTTGCACATATACGAGTTCAGAAACTAAACCAAAGGTCATGGAAAAGGAAGTCACGACCGGAGGCAAAAAATGAATTGCATTGCAGGACTTGAATGTCTCTTATTAATTTATGGCATTTCAGAATTACATGTTGTACCATTTTAGAGTAGTTGTTTGACAAGGACATTAGAAAGAAGTGATACTCTCTCCTGATTTAAATAACATTCTTGTATCACATTGAAAGATTTAGACGTTTTAAAAATTCTGAATAAAAGTGGGAAACAACTTCTTTGGCATTTAATGATGAATTGTCCATTATATGCATTTTTGCAATAGTGTCCAGGTCATGAGAATTAATGTAAACATCTTTCAAATAAATTCCTTTTAATTCCTGAGGGTTAGTAACAGAAAAGCTAAGAAAAGTCTATTTATGTTTATATTTCTTCTATCTAATATCAAGTATTATAACAGCACACATTTCCTAATTCCAGCAATATTGTAAGATATAATAGTGATTATTTGACTATAAACAAATTGTTCTTCAAAATTTTCTATCAACATACAAGAATCAATGCTTATTTAAAAGAAGGAAAAAGGTAAAAGAACCCAACTTAATCTATATATTTTTATCAGAAGTTCTCTTATTTGCTGTTAAATTTTGCTTTCTGTCCATTTCATACTCAGAAGAAGAAAGTATTCCTTTAAAGTATGTTTTGAAAATGGCTGCTTATAGAAAAGAAACTCAGTTGTTTATATGACTTCAATCCAGTTAAGAAAGTACATCCAAAATGTATATAAATGGCAGCAGTACAAATTAGTTCTTGCAATGACCCATTTGCTTAATCTGATTATTTAATATTACCAAATAAAATCCTGTAGTTAAATTTTTGCTGCCTTTATTTATTTGCTCATTAAAACCTGAGTGGATTATGTTGAATGCCTTCCAACAAATAAACATACCATTTCATACTGTGGCTCTTGGCTCCAGATTTACATGATGAGTTGATAGTTTATAGCCAATAGTTTTATTAAAATATTCATGGTTATATTTCAACAAAGGGGATCTTTGGTGATTTACTCATTTAGCCACAATTCTCAAGTCACCTTTATATCATTTATTTTTACTTTCAAAGTTGAACTTATATTGTACAATAGGAAGTATGGGGATGGGAGGTAGAAAAGTAAAATAATGAGAAAATGAAAATAAGATATTATGTTGAGAATTCTCTCTAATATATTATGAAAAAATTTCCTTTGGGAGGCATTTTAATATTCAGATTCACTGGAGATTTTTTTTTGTTTTTGAAGAAAAAATCCATATCAATTATTCATGGATATAATGAAGGACTTTGTTTGCTACAACATAGTTTATCTCCAAATGTTCTTCTAAAGTCTTAGAAGATACACTTTCTAATAATTCATTACCTTATTATTTATCATTGCTATATTCATTTTTATATGGTCAAATTTATTAGTGTTATGATTTATATTTTCTACATGTTTATAGTACTTCAGAGATTTTTCTATAATCAATATGGCTAGTACATTTTTATGTGGCTTCAAGTGTAGTTTTTAGGTTATAAATGTTTTAAAGGCTTTAGAGATTTATATAATATATCCTTGCTTTATGAAATAATGTTCAATATGCATCAATGATGCAATCTATCTCTAATAGCCTTTATTATTTAAAAATAAAAGAAGGAAAATAAGTAAGCATTCACCTCATGAATTTGGAAAATTGATACTTAGGAGGACGTGGAGTAATAAAGATAACAACAGCATCAGAAAACATAGAAGAGGAAAATTCTAAACCTAAGTAAATTGTGAATTGTAAGTAAGCAACTTCAATTTTTAGAACTCAGTCAGTTCTAAAAAAAAGTCAGTTAAATATACAGTTGCAATCAGGTAAAAAAATAATGAAGGCAATTCATCACCACCCTTTGTAAAATTTGAAAATCAGAGAGCACATATGAAAACTGAAGAGATTAAAAATACACATTTAACAATTTCCTTGAATTGGAAAGGTAACGGATAAATATGTATTATTAAAATGAAGCCAAGAAGGAATAGATAACTAAATATAACAATAACCTTGGGAGAAGTTTTAAAAATTTGTCAACTACCTCCACAAAAGGTTGTGGACCCAGACATTGTAGAAAATTATATTCAAACTTTAATTGCAGTGCCATTTAAATTGATTTATACAGACACACAGACACACATATCCCAATAGAGAGGGTTCCAAATTGTTTTTACAAAGCTAGTATAACCTAATATCAAAACTTGTCAAAGAATATTCAAAACAAGAGAACTCCATAATCACAGAGAATAGAACAACCCTAAATACTTTGGACCTCAAACTAAATTTCACTTCCTCTGAAAGCATTCCTTGAGATAAGTGGTTGTATCTATTTATAGAAATATTTTTAAAAAGCTTTATCCCAAGTATGTAAAAATAAATGTAGTAAATATATATAAATTATATATGTAAAGATTTTAAAAAAGTATACAAAGCAATAAAATATATAATGTATGCACTTAATTATAAGAAAAATCAAAATACTAACACTGTGATTTATCTGTAAAGTGGGATTACAGGTGATTTTATTTTTCATTCACACTTGAAATTCTTTTTATTTCTTATTTATTTCTGTTATAAAAATATATAAGTAATTCATGTTCCAATTATGATGTCTGTCTTATGGAAGAGTACAATCCTGAGTGTTACATGATTTCTAGAAACTCACAAGTGATAAAAATTATTACCCACAAGTTAGGTTTTGTTTGTTCTTCTTTTGTATTTTGCCTCTCTGAGGAAGGCTTGCTACTAACCGACCTTCCAAAAATGCTTTGTGCTACTTCTGTGCCTCAGGGTTCCTTGAAGGGAGAGGGAAAGTCTACTAGGGAAAAATGGAACTACTAGTCACCCAAGGAAGTAGATGCCAACACAGCAGGTCCTGATCATGTTGCCCTCTGGCTGTTCATTGACAGTTGAAACCAACAATGGTATTTTCAGCTTCTGATGGCTGTTTGGGGAATGATTCACTGACAGCTTTTTTATTTCACTTCCCTTGCTTCTTCCTATCTCCATTTAATATGTTATTTTTTTCAGTTTTCAGATATTACTACTTTTTTAAATTTAAATTGCTAACACA
>CM053573.1:25170345-25202953 GCA_028646485.1 Cryptoprocta ferox
GACATATTGTATAAAAGAACATTGTCCTTAACCTGTCTCTAAGTCCATCATACATCTTCTCATAGGTAACCTTGCTTTCTAGTTTTCTATACATCATTCCAGAGATGTTTTCTGCACATACAAGAATGGGTGTATATAGCTTTCTCAGGTATAATTTTCTGAGAAAATTGATGTTACCAAGTTATGCACGCTATTTGACACTATTTTCTCATTTTTAAAAATTGAAGTATAGTTGATACACGTTACATCAGTTTCAGGTGTACAACATAGTGATTTGACAAGTCTGTACTGTGCTATGCTCACTGTAAGTGTAGCTACCATCAGCCACTATACAATGTGATTACGATACCACTGACTGTATTCCTTATGCTGTACCTTTTATCCCTGTTACTTATTTATTCCATAACTGGAAACCTGTATTTCCCACTCCCTTCACCCGTTTTGCCAAGTTGACGTCTTCGTAAAAACTTAACTGTATAGGGGCACCTGGGTGGCTCAATATGTGAAGTGTCTGACTCTTGACTTTGGCTCAGGTCGTGATCTCACTGTTCATGGGTTTGAGTCCTACATTGGGCTATACATTGCCACTGCAGAACCTGCTTGGTATTCTCTCTCTCTCTCATTCTCTCTCTCTCTCTCAAAATAAATAAATAAACTTAAAAAAATTACCTGTATGTATTGGAAGTTTCCCCATATTAGGTCCTGTAGAAGTCCCTGACTTTTAGTATGGCTGCCTATTATTTTATTAAATGGCTACAAAGTAATATAGTTAATTAGTTCTTTTTGATAGACATTTAGAAAAATGGGCAAAGGATATGAAAAATAATCAGATGTCATGAAAAAAGGAAAATAAGTCAGCCACTCATGATGAGAAAAAATATACTGGGTTAATGCAAATTTGTGAATGTCTGGTGTGTTAACAAGTACTCTCATATATTGTTCCTGGAATATAAATAGGTGAAACTTTCATAGATGTTTTGACCATGATTAAAATGATCTTAACCTTTTACCCAACACTTCTATTTTTAGCACTTAGCTTAGAGAAAAACTTACACAAGGAGGTTTATAAATGGTTACTCAGTGTAGCATAACTGGTAAGACAAAAGAGTAAAATCATTTTCAATGGTTTTTAGACTATATTTCTAGAACAAATGACAGAATAAGGGAAAGAGAAGCTAAAGAAGACAACACAACTTTCTAGTTAGTCACTTTTACTTAGTGAAAGATTTTATGATGAGAGTTTAGCAGAACAAAAAATCAACAGTGTAAAAGAAAAAAAATCGGATTAGATTTCAGAAGAAATTGATTTGCACTTTCCTATTTCTTAAAATTCATTAGCTTCCAAACATATCTACCTAGCCAGTTTGGAGGTATGTGCCTCTGGCTTTATTCCTACCCAGAGAATTGGAAAGTCTTCCCACTGAAAGACTTGTAGTCAGATTGGACACAATATTTAGGGGGAAAAATCCACAACCAACAAAGATATTGAATCAGTTATCAAAAATCTTCCAACAAGGAAGAGTTCTGAGCTAGATGGCTTCTCAGGGGAATTCTACCAGACATTTAAAGAAAAGTTGATACCTATTCTTATCAAACTGTTCCAGAAAATAGAAATGGAAGTGAGGTTTCCAAACTCATTCTATGAAGCCAGCATTACCTTGGTTCCAAAACCAGACAAAGACCCCACTTAAAAAAGAGAATTACAGGCCAATATCCCTGATGAACCTGGATGCAAATACACTCAAGATGCTAACAAATTAAATTCAATATTACATTAAAAGAATTATTCACCATGACCAAGTGGGATTTATTCCTGGGCTACAGGGCTGGTTCAGTATTCACAAATCAATCAATGTGATACACAACATTAATAAAAGAATAATAAGAAGGATATTATCCTCTCAATAGATGCAGGAAAAACATTTGACAAAATACAGCATCTTTCTTTATAAAAATCCTCAAGAAAGTAGGGATAGAAGGAACATACCTCAACATTATAAAAGACATATACAAAAGGCCCACAGCTAATACCATCCTCAATGGAGAAAAACTGAGAGCTTTCCCCTTAAGTCAGTAACATGACAAGGATGTCCACTCTTACCACTGTTGTTCAACATAGTATTGGAAGTCTCAGTAATCAGACAACAAAAGGAAATCAAAGACATACATATTGACAAAGAAGAAGTCAAAGTTTCACTCTTCACAGATGACATGATACTCTACATGAAAAACCTGAAAGACTCCACCAAAAAACTGCTAGAACTGATATATGAAGTCAGAAAAGTCATAGGGTATAAAATCAACCTACAGAAATTGGTTGCATTTCTATACACCACTAATGAAGCAGCAGAAAGAGAAATAAAGGAATTGATCCCATTTACAATTGTATCAAAACCATAAGATTCCTAGGAATAAATCTAACAAAAGAGGTAAAGAACTGTACACTGAAAACTATAGAAAGCTTATGAAAGAAATTGTAGAAGACACAAACAAATGGAAAACATTCCATGCTCATGGATTGGAAGAACAAATATTGTTAAAATGTCTGTACTACCCAAGGCAATCTACAGATTTAATGCAATCACTATCAAAATAACACCAGCATTCTTCACAGAGCTAGAACAAACAATCCTAAAGTTTGGATGGAACCAGAAAAGACCCTGAATAGCAAATGTAATGTTGAAAAAGAAAACCAAAGCTGGAAGCATCACAATTCTGGACTTTAAGCTGTATTATCTTGTAATCACCAAGATATTATGGTACTGGCACAAAAACAGACACATAGATAATGGAACATAATAAAGAACCCAGAAATGGGCCCTCAAATGTATGGTCAACTAATCTTCGACAAAGCAGGAAAGAGTATCCAATGGAAAAAAGATAGTCTCTTCAGCAAATGGTGCTGGAAAAATTGGACAGTGACATGCAAAAGAATGAAACTGGACCACTTTCTTACACCATACACAAAAATAAATTCAACATGGATGAAAGACCTAAATGTGAGACAGGACACCTTCAAAATCATAGGGGAGAAAACAGGTAGTAATCTCTTTGGCCTCAGCTGCAGCAGCTTCTTACTAGGCATGTCTCTGGAGGTAAGGAAAATAAAAACCGTCAAGATAAAAAGCTTCTGTATAGTGAAAGAAACAATCAACAAAATTAAAGTCAACTGATGGAATGGGAGAAGATATTTGCAAACGACATGTTGGATAATGGGTTAGTATCCAAAATCTATAAAGGACTTAACAAATTCAACATCCACAAAACAAATAATCCAGTGAAGAAATGGGCAGAAGACATGAATAGACACTTTTCCAAAAAAGACATCCAGATGGCTAACAGACACATGAAAATATTCTCAACATCAATCATCATCAGGGACATGCAAATCAAAACCACAATGACATACAACCTCACACCTGTTAAAATGGCTAAAATGAACAACTCAGGAAACAAATGATTTTGGCAAGGATGAAGAGAAACAGGAACTATTTTGCAAAGTGGTGTAGCCCCTCTGGAACACAGTATGGATATTCCTCAGAAAGTTAAAGACAGAATTACCCTACAACCCAGCAATCATATTACTAGGTATTTATCCAATGGATACAACAATACTGATCCAAAGGGGCACATGAACCTCAATGTTTATAGCAACACTATCAACAATAGCCAAATTATGGAAAGAGTCCAAATGTACATCAACTGGTGAATGGATAAAGAAGCTGTATATACATATGTACAATGGAATACTACTTGGCAATTAAAAAGAATGAAATATTATTATTTGCAACAACGTGGATGGAACTAGAGTGTGCTATGTTAAGTGAAATAAGTCAGTCAGAGAAAGACAAATATCATATGATTTCACTCATGTGGAATTTAAGAAACAACAACAGATGAACAGAGAGGGGAAGGGAAGGAAAATGATATAAAAACAGAGAGGGATGCAAACTAAGAGACTCTTAAATACAGAGAACAAACTGAGAGTTGCTGGAGGGCAGGTGGGTAGAGGGATGGGCTAAATCAGTGATGGGCATTAAGAAGGGCTCTCTTTGGGATGAGCACTGGGTGTTATATGTAAGTGATGAATCATTGGGTTCTACTCTTGAAACCAGTACCACACTGTATGTTAACCAACTTGAATTTAAATTAATTAATTTTTTAAAAAAGATCTGAAAAATCTAAGGCTAAGTTTGTACCATCTAAAAAAGTAACCATTCACCATATTTGGCTATCAAGCAATTGAAATGTGGCCAGTCTGAAGTGAGAGGTTGTTGTTAGTATAAAATTATTAATGGATCTCAAAGATTTAGTATGAAAAAAAGGATATTGTATACCTTATTAATAATTTTTATTGATTAGTTATTGAAATATTTTGGATATTTTAGATGAAAAAAATGTGCTATTAAAATTTTTAAAAAGAGAGAATAAGAAAGAAATGCTACTTTTTAAAAGAAACTCACTTTTGACATTGGTTTAGCCTTCACAAACTGTTCAAATCTCAGTGACTCCCACCAAGAGGGCCTATTCCAAACCTGGTTGCTCCTTATTCTAAGTACCTGAGGTCTACTTGAAAAATCACTCTCCTGGGATTCCTAAGGAATCTTGTTCCTTCTTTGCTCCACATGACCTGTGTGATATAGAGCAGCTCTCTAAACTTTTTAGGTTGATAGTTTGCTCATTTCTAAAATGTAACTATATGGTCAATTAATCTTTGACAAAGCAGGAAAGAACATCCATGGGAAAAAGATAGTCTCTTCAACAAGTTGTATTGGGAAAACTGGACAGCAACATGCAAAAGAATGAAACTGGACCACTTTCTTACACCATACATGAAAATAAATTAAAAATTGATTAAAGACCTAAATGTGAGACATAAAAATCCTAGAGGAGAACACAGGCAGTAAACTCTTTGACATCAGTGATAGCGGCTTCTTTCTAGATATGTCTATTGAAGCAAGGAAAACAAAAGCAAAAATAAACTGTTAGGGCTTCATCAAAATAAAAAGCTTCTGCATAGTGAAGGAAGCAATCAACAAAACTAAAAGGTAACCTATGGAATGGGAGATGATATTTGCAAATTACATATCTAATAAACAGTATCTAAAATATACAAAGAACTTGTAAAACTCAACACTCAAAAAACTGAATAATCCTATTATAAATGGGCAGAAGACATGATTAGAGATATACAGATGACCAACAGACACATGAAAAGGTGCTCAACATCACTGATCACCAGGGAAATACAAATCAAAACTACATTGACATATCACCTCACGCCTGTCAAAATGTCTAAAATCAAATAGTATAAGAAATACAGGTGCTGGCAAGGATGTGTAGAAAGAGGAGCCCTCTTGCACTGTTGGTGGGAATGCAAACTGTTGCAGACACTGGAAAACAGTATGGAGGTTCCTCAAAGAGTATAAAAATGGAAATACCTTATGATCCAGCAACTGCAATATTATGTATTTACCCAAGAATACAAAAACACTAATTCAAAGAAATGCATGCACCCCTGTGTTTATAGCGGCATTATCTACAATAGCCAAATTATGGAAACAGCACAAATCTCCATTGATGAATGGATAAAGAAGGTGATATATATATATATATATATATATATATATATATATATACTCAGCCATCAAAAAGAATGAACTCTTGCCATTTGCAATGGCATGGATGGAGCTGGAGAGTATTATGCTAAGTGAAATCAGTCAGAGAAAGATAAATACCATATGATTTCATTCTTTTGTGGAATTTAAAAAACAAACAAATGAGCAAAGGGGAAAAAAGAGAGAGAGAGGAAAACCAAGAAACAGACTCTTAACTTTAGAGAGCAAACTGATGGTTACTAGAGGGAGGTGGATGGGTGGATGGGTTAAATAGGTGATGGAGGTTAAGGAGTCCACTTGTGATGAGCACTGCGTGTTGTATGGAAATGTTGAATCACCATATTTATTGTACACCTGGGACTAATATTACACTGTATATTAGCTAACTGAAATTTGAATAAAAATTTAAAAAATAAAATGAAGTCTAGATGACCACTAACTTTTCTTTCAGATTTGACATTTCCTGATTCTGGCTTCTCATTTACTTTTATGAGGATACAAGTCCTAAGGAGGGTAATTATATCCACTGCATAAGCAAATGTTCGTTGTACTAAAACAATTTGAGATTATGTCTTCTGCATGCCCTTGGATTCTAGATAGGAGAGAAACCCTAAAATATGACTATATTTTCAACACACATTTTCACTTTAGTTTAAGGTCATTAACCAAATGTAAATCAACCAATATCCAAAATAAATAACATTTATGCATGTTTTATAGTTTGATTTAGAAAGCTATCTTGAGGGAAAGCCACAGAATTGAGGCAGCTTATGGGGTGCCTGTGTGTCTCAGACGGTTGAGCATCTGACTTCGGCTCAGCTCATGATCTCACAGTTTGTGGGTTCGAGCCCCGTGTCAGACTCTGTGCTGACATCTCAGAGCCTGGAGTCTGCTTTGGTTCTGTGTCTCCTTCTCTCTCTGCCCCTCCCCCACTCATGCTCTGTCTGTCTCTGTCTCTCAAAAATAAATGTAAAAAAAAATTTTAAACCTAATTGGTTAAAAAAAAAAGAATTGAGGCAGATTACACAGCAAATACCCACCTACTTGAGGATCTAGAAATAGCTCAGGAGTTTTCTTTGATACTGTAGTCTGATTCTGTTTTATGTATATCCCCTCTATTTCCTTCCCATGTTGATTGTTTGCTGGCCAAATGTCAAATAGATAGGTCTAAGTTCAAATCAAGTCTCATTTAATTTTGCTATGTCCCTACGGCAATCTAATTGTATTTTCACAGATTCAGGCTTTGAGAACTGAAATTTCAGACAATGATTTATATCATAATAGATCACTATTACGAAGCCTTCGATATTATAGGCAGGACACAGTATACAGAAACACTGTATTAGTTTTCCTCATTGTTCATGATGATCACAAAAGAGTTCAAAATGAGAATTGAATTGGTAGCACATATCTAAAAAGAAGATAAGAAAAGGTAAACAATTCTCTTCCCTTTTTATTTTTCATTGTTCTGAAATGAATTGAACTTGAGTAAGTGTAAAATAACAGAAATTAACCAAAAGCTTAGAATTGTTGTAATACACACATCTATTTTCCATGGACATCCTATGGATCAACAACACAGTTCTTTAATTTGTTCTAGTCTTGAGAATTTACTCCTTTTCTGGGAAGGAGGTTTCATGGACCTTTATGTTATCTGCATTCTGGGATTCTAATAAATTGGTCTGCGGGAGTAGACACCATATGTGTTATTCCAGAATGTTATTTTTTAAAATTAAAAAACATTTTCTTTCCAAGATTTTATATAAATTCAAGTTAGTTAATATATAGTGTAGTATTCGTTTCAGGTGTAGAATTTAGTGATTCATCACTTACATGTAACACCCAGTGCTTATCCAAAGTGCCCTCGTTAATGCCCATCACCTATTTAGCCCATATTCCACCCATCTCCTCTCCATCAACCTCAGTTTGTTCTCTATAGTAAGAGTCTTTTATGGCTTGCCTCCCTCTTCATTTTTACCTTATTTTATTTTTCCTTTCTTTCCCATATGCTCAGCTGTTTTGTTTCTTAAATTCCACAAATGATTGAAATCATATAATATTTGGCTTTCTAACTGACTTATTTGCCTAGTATAATACACTCTAGTTCCATCTACATCCTTGCAAATGACAAGACTTCATTATTTTTGATGGCTTAGTAATATTCCATTGTATATGTATGTGTCTGTGTTTTATATATATATATATATATAAAACACCTTATTTATATAGATTCCAGTATATATATATACACCCATACTACACCTTCTTTATCCATTCAAGAGTTGATAGACATTTGGGCTCTTTCCATAATTTGGCTATTGTTGATAGTGCTTCTATACCCACTGGGGTGCAAGTGCCCCTTTGAATCAGTATTTTTATATCCTTTGGATAAATACCTTGTAGTGCATTTGCTTGGTCTTAGGATACTTCTATCTTTAACTTTCTGAGGAACCCCTACACTTTTTTCCAGAGTGGCTGCACCACTTTGTATTCCCATCAACAGTGTAAGAGGGTTCCTATTTTCCCACATCTTCACCAACATCTCATGTCTTCTAAGTTGTTAATTTATGTGTGTGTATTTGGCCCTTTGGGTGCACATGTCACCTGAGTGCACACTTACAGTGGAAAAGCAGCAGGCAGAGCACACGATATGCCTCACAAAGGATTGCAATCAACTCTTTGCTCCCATGGCATTGAACATATTTGAACCTGAAGAATAATGACAATTTTTTAGTGCAAAACCTCTGCT
The DNA here is from genome assembly GCA_028646485.1 of Cryptoprocta ferox. Taxonomy (NCBI): domain Eukaryota; kingdom Metazoa; phylum Chordata; class Mammalia; order Carnivora; family Eupleridae; genus Cryptoprocta; species Cryptoprocta ferox. The sequence goes on from CM053573.1 coordinate 25,178,713, forward strand.
TCAGTTAACCTGTTCTTCTGGAACTATGACAATGTCCACCTCCATTTCTTTTGTTTATGTAATTATTTTCTTACCTCCAAAATTTTTTTGCTTCTTCTTCTTGGCTTCTAATACCTTCTTGAATCTTATTTTTAAATCTCTAGGCTCAGGAATCTCTACTCTAAATCAGATACCACATGCCACTCCTTTGTTATAAATTGTTATGGTGAAATGTTATAATTTTCATCAATTTTATTCATACATTGAGATGTAACTGAGAAATTTGCTTTTGTGTCCATGTATGTGTGTATGTGTCTATATATCTAAAAAGGTTGTACACTTGCAGGGGGAAGCATCCACAATTCCTACCTATGTGTAAAACTCCCTAATATTGGTAGCTGGTATGGAGGAGGAACAGGGCAAGGATTTGTAATCCCCTTAAAAAGGATTCAGTTATTCATGATGTGGGTTTCCAGTTTATGCCTCAAACTTCCCAAAACCCCACACATGATCATTGATTCAACAGGCGTTTATTTAGTCCTTACTTTGGACCAAACACTACTGGGGATACTAGAGATGTCACCATAAACAAACTAGAAATATTTATGGAGTATATATTTTGGTGTAATATCACTAATACAGGCATCACTTTTTCTTTCCCTATCAGAACATTCTTCTAATATTCCTAATATCTCTAGCCAAATGTATTAAATACAACAACTTAAAATTACTCAGTAATTATAAAATTCTGTGCTTAGTGTTCTACATATTACAAAAGTATAAAGCATGATCTTTATAATTAAAAACTTACAATCAAGGGGGAAAACATAAGAATTATATGAATATAAAGTTAAATAACCACAATGTAAAACTAAATCTAGATAAGATAGCAAAAATATCATGATGATGATTTGATAATGACAGTTAACACTTATTGAGCCCTTGCTAAGTGCCAGGCACATTCTAAATTATTTATACACAGTATCATTGATCACTCACAATAGTGCTTAAGAGGTTGATTGTGGTGCCTTTTTTCCTGTGTCACCTTAGGTGGAAACTGAAAGTACATTTCTCTAAATGTCCTTTGGGTATGGTCCCAGGTTACAGTGGGCCCAAGAGAAATTTGCACAGAGATTGTGAAGGCGGAAGTAAATCAGCCAACTCTCCTTTTTGAGTCAATGTAGGGCACCAGATAGTACTGCAGGGTCCTCGTGTTGTGAATCTTCTAGCTCATCTTGTTGATCAGTAGCAGCAGCAGTAGACTGACAATCCTGTCCCCTTCCTTCCCCCCACCCCACACCCCAGATCCTACTGGATCTTCCACTTCAGTATTTACAAATTCTGGAGTCAGGTACATCAGCAACTCTGTGGCATACAGCACCAGGTCCTTCTGCAGGTCATTTATGCCAGGTTAGAAGCTGTGAGAACTAGATATGAGTTCTCCTTTATTTTTGTGGGTTCCAGTTTATCTTAATGGGCCCCAGTTTATCCTTACTCTCTCCCCCTCTGTCCAGTGCAGCTTTCTTTCCTAACCACTAGCCCTGATAACCAGCAGTGACTTCAGTCACAGGGGACAAACTTTTCCATGGGCTTCCTTACAAGTTCTCATCATTATGTAAAATCTAATCCTTATAATAAATTCCATATTCCATGTGGTTCTATTTCTCTGATCAAATCCTAGCTTGAATCCTAGATTCAAGTTTCAAATTCATTTTAAGCTGAATTCCTCAAGTACTATTCCTAATAATATTTCTATTACCTTGTAGCATTAATTTACTTCTCTGTATTACTTGTAGGTTTTTAATCTTAAATAGTTAGGACTATGTTGTTATCCCTATAAGTTATAAATGAAAGATATTAATTATATTTTGAAATAATTTCAAATATTTTCCATTGCTCTAAACATAGGAGGAATAAATAATTATTAATTTTCATAAGTAAACTAGGCCCTACTCAGTAATAACTAATACAAAAATGAATATATTATTGCTTATAAGTGACTTGGCTACAGTGAAACACTAGACAGGGCTTGAATGTGTTAGAGTGTAAGAGAATAAAACAAGAAACCAAAGAACTGGAAAGAAAAAAAGAGCACAAAATGAAACAGCAAGGTAAAGATGAAAAGAAAGTGTCCCCAAATCTACAATTAGATCTAAGAAGATTAGAATTCTGCATTGGTCTTCCTTCCCTCATATTTCTGACAGCAGTCATATTCTATTCTTTATCCTGATCAGCTCATGATCCTTTGTATTATTCTTCACCAACTTAACTCTACCTCAGGTCAAACACACACACAATTACATTCAGGGGGTTTTAAAGTTTAGGGAAAATAAAAAACTATTAATAGAGTGATAATTCTCCTCTGTCTCTACTTCTGACACCTTTATATGTTACTTTTAATATATTTGTCCCTAAAGTTGTATTTCAGTTTATGGAGGACTTTAGGGACAAGCTCTTCAAAATAAAATTGTACAGTTGTAAAGCTTTGTATACTCCACTGACTCAGCCCCTAAAAATGCCAGTTTATGCCAGTTAAGATAAAGAATTTTGCAAAAATTGCTAAGTCAGAATGATTTGGGGTAGAGTAGATTCAGGTTAAATGGGTCAATAAAACCTGAAAGCAGAGAAACTTCTTTCTTAGCACCAATATAGAATCAGTATGTTAAAAATAGGAAAGCAATACCCACTCTAGATTTAAAGAGAAGGAATAACAAGAAGGGGATGGATGAGGAGAGTCAGTTAGAGAAATAGGGAAAACACAGCTATGAGCAGTCAGACTACTAAATCATCTTCATTTATTCATATATGTAAAATGCTTCATTCATCCTAAGTACCATCATGGGTTGAGGCTACTAATCAAAATAAAATTCATGCAAATATATGTACATGATTTGCAGATGAGCCATGGCCTCCAGGTTTCTGGAAAGTTGCCAGTATTGTCCTTGATAAAGCAAAGTTTAGACCTTTCCAAAGCTCTGAAATTGTCTTTTCTTTGTTAGAAATGCAGAGCTCATGAAGAGTGATAAGGGGAGACAATGAAGCAGGAATGAGGGATGTTAACCCAGCCACAATCTTTCAAAGAAGTATGCACCCAGATCTTCTTTATACCACAGAGGAGTTCTGAGCTCTGGAATATTTATTATTTCCAGAAATGAAAAAAAGATCACATTCAAATAAAATCAATATGAAAGGATATGTTATTAAACTAGGTTTTTAAATTATATCTGCTTAGAGAATGTGATTTTTAGAATTTCTAAGTATGAAAACAATTTTATAATTTAAAATTTATCTCATCAATTCTTTAGGATAATAATATTAGTTAGAACTGGGTTATCTTCTTTTTGCTCAAACGAAGGGCAGGTGCTACACAGCAATGATTGTGTGTCATTGGTTCCATATTGTTCTGGATTATTTGGAGATCTTGAAGGTGGTGATGCTGTCTTAGAGAAATAGTGTAGTGTATTTCTCAGGGAGAATGTAAAGTAAGTAGGAGTTAAGAGGAAGGAATTAATAATGTTTATAAAAAAACTCAGTAAAAAGTTCATGAGTATAGGGTATATTTTTCATTCAATCATTCATTCATCCATCAAGTATTATTAAATACTATATTGAGGTACGGTGCTAGGAATATAGCAATAAACGAGACCTGGTTAACTACCTTTAAAGTGCTAAAAGTCTATGGGGTACCTGGGTGACTCAGTCGGTTAAGTGTCTGACTTTGGCTCACAATTCATGGGTTGAGCCCCCTGCATTGGGCTCTATGCTGACAGCTCAGAGCCCGGAGCCTGCTTAAGATTCTGTGTGTGTATGTGTGTGTGTGTGTGTGTGTGTGTGTGTGTGTGTCTGCCCCTCCTTTGCTTGCACTCTCTCTCTCAAAAATAAATAATAAAAACATTAAAAAATTAAAAAAAATAAAATACTAAAAGTCTAGCAGCAAAGATAATCAAATTGTAGGGGCATGCAGTGAAAGGCATAACAGAAGGACACAGGGTACCTGCAGCTCATCAAAGGAAAGAACAAATCCTTTTACATGATCTCCAAAGATGACTACTATCATTTTCTTCCTTCCTTGCATAATGTTGGTGTTCCATCCTTCAAGAAGTGGAGTATCTTTTCATCTCCTGCAGTCATTCACTCAGCAGCAATCAGCTTGGAGGCCTGAACTAGTCAGGGTTTTTCCAGAGAAACAGAATGAATAGGATACATGGATATATATCACCTAAAGATTTATTTATTTTAAAGGGTACTTGAAGAATGCCACTTATAGGCAGCCTAAAGAATGAGAAAGAGCCAGTTTGACAAGAGAGTAGGGAAATGAATGCTTCAGACAAAGGAATGGCAAGTGCAAAGGCCCTCAGGTGGAAAAACTTGGCAAATTCAAAACAATTGGAGAATGTCTGTGTTGCTTGAGCAGAGTAACCAATCTCACTAAAGAGATTTATTATAGGGAATTGGCTCATGTGAATAGGGTGTCTGGCAAGTCTCAAGATCTGCATGGTGAATCAGCAAGCGAGAGACTCAGGAGAGCTAATAGTTTTGTTCCAGTATGAAGATCAGTAGGCTCAAGACCCAGGGAGAGCTGATGTTTCAGTTTGAGTCTGTCTTTTTGTTCTAGTTGGACTTTTAACTGATTGGATGAGGCCCATTCACATTAGGAAGGGTAATTTGCTTTACTCAGTTACGTGTTAAATACATTCTGAAAATACGTTCACAAAAACACCCAGAATAATGTTTGATCAAATTTCTAGGCATCCGGTGGCCCATTCAAGTTGACACATAAAATTAACCATCACATCTCCCTTTAAATTTGTTACTTGCTTTGGCCAACAGAATGTGGCAAGAAGTGTCATGATGCCAATCCATTCTGAGTCTAGATTTTAAGAGACTCTGTATGCTTCATGTCCTCTCTTGAAACCAGCTGCCACGTAAGAACATAGAACTAGCCTGAAACCCTGTGCTATGAGAAAGCCCTTGCTAATTAGAATGGCCACCTGAAACTGGGCCAAATCACTAGACATTTGAGTAAGGCTTTATTTGTCCAGTTAGCCCCTGGCCAGCTGTCAGGTCTCCAGGCTGAATGCTGCTGAGTGAATGACTGCACATTCAGCAAAGAACCACCCAGCTGAGCCTAATAAAACCAAGACACTTGAGAAGTAATGAATTATAGTTGTTTTAAGCCACTGAGGTATAGCAATAGGTAACCAAAACAGTACTGAAGATCACTAGTCAGCAAAAGCTTCCCAAAGAAGATCATATTTAAATTAAGTATAAAGACTGTGTTGGAATTGTTTAGACAAGCAAAGAGAACAAATAGAGTGAATAGCATGTTCCAAAGGCACAGACACAAGAGTGAACACAGTATTTTGAGAACTGCGAGTCATCTGGTGTTGGTGAAGTACTCTACTTATTCCCTTCAATAATTACAGAGCTTTCCATGTGTGTAGGACTCTATTTTAGATTTTAGAGACTCAACAGAGAGCAAGTTTGTCTCCAAATAATGTGTCCATAAAATATGGAGCTTATATACAAGTGGGAGTGAGAGATAATGGTAAACTAACAAATAAGATGACATCAAAGAATAGTGAATGTAATAAAGGAATAACAAGGATACAGGGAGAACTGTACATGCATGTGTGTGTGTGTGTGTGTGTGTGTGTGTGAATTATTTTAATAGCGTAGTCACAGAAGTCTTATTGGGAAGGTGATTCAACCCATGATTTGAAAAATGAGAAAGAGCCAGTCTGACAAAGAATAGGAAAATGAGCATTTTGGATAAAGGAGTGGTAAGTGTAAAGGCTCTCAGGTAGAAGACCCTGTCAAGTTCAAAGAATTGAGAGAATGTCAATGTTGCCCAACTAGAGTAACCAAAGAGAAGAGTGTCAAGATGACATGAGAAAGGAAGGAGAGTCTTGTTTATGTAATTTCTTTTAGGCCTTGGGGAAGAGTCTGGCTTTTATTCTGAAGGCTATTAGAAATATAGGAGTATATTAAGGTTCTGTAGCTGCTACAACAAGTTATCACAAATTAATTCTTAAAACAATACACATTCATTATCTTAACAGTTCTTGAGATCAGAAATCCGAAATGGGCTTCACTGGGGTAAAATCAAAATATCCGGGAAAGGCTGTGACCCGTTATGGAGTCTCTTTGGGAGAATCTGTTTCCTTGCCTTTTCCAGCTTCTTGAAGCCACTTGTATTTCTTGCCTATAGCTGCTTCTTACACCTTCAAATCCAGTAGGCTAGCATCTTTGAATATCTCTCTGACTCTGCCTCTTCTTTCTCCCACATGTGATTGATTACACTGGGCCCACTCAGATAATGCAGGAGAATCTCCTCATCTCAAGGTCAGCTGATTAGCAACCTTAATTCCATCTATAAGATAAATTTCTTGAAAGGATTTTGTATATATTATTTCCACACTGTCCTTCTTATTTAATTGTGGACTTGCTACAACTAATTGAATAAGATTTGCCTTTAAATGTGATATTTCTTACATATTTTGTTTATTCAGTTCTAACATTGTAAGAAGGAAGTATTTAGTTATGCAGTTAGACAATAGCTGTATCATATGATGAACAAATAAAGAAACTAAGTAAAGGCAGTTTGAATGCCTTTGGACATTATACTGAACAGTTTTCTAGACAAAACTGTAGGTGCTATTATTATACAATACATTTGTGTTATTATCTTACACATATCCTGTATAGAGTTATAATGTATATTAAGATTTTTTGTAGACTATCTTTCTTAAGTTCTTTGTGGTCAGTTAGAAGAAGTTACAATGATAAAAGTGTTCATTTCAGTTTGTACAAATTTATTTCACTAAAATGAAGTTAGATATAGGTGAACAAGGAAAAAAAGATTTTTTTTCTGTATGACCACCAGAATTTGGAACATATAAACAATGCCATCAAATTTTCAATGAAAAAATACCAATTAGACTCCCCTTTACCAGTTTTATTTAGTCTTGCCTAATTAATGTTTGTCGCATCAGAATTTGAGTTGGCAGTCTGCTTGGGGTAAGTCATCAGCTCCTGGTCCAAAGGTGTTTTGGAAATCCTGATGGAGTTCTCTGAGACTCTCTGGCAGCTATCTGCTTATACACTGGGAATACTATAAACATAAATCTATTCATTTCAGTACCAAGTGTTAATGAAAGCTAATATAATCTTTCACTGAGACAATCATCCTTTGGGAGCTTTCTCTAAAAAACAGAGTTTCTTTTCTACAGTTTATATGAGCATGTCCTTTAGGCGAGCATGCGTATGGAGATGGGTAGCATGGACCACTTGATGATGATAAGACTGAATAGTCTTGATTGATTTTATAACAGTCGCAAAACTATGAGAACTGAGGAGACTGGAATTGCCTGTTTGGGCATAATTCAAAATTCCTTAGAGAGAATCAAGAGAATGATTGCCCTGAGTATGCAAACATATTATGAACACCGACAGCATTGAAAAATCTTCAGAGCCTCTGAGCCATCTAGTAAAATGTGTGTTATATGTGCCACCAGCTGAGAAGGGTATTATAAATGTAGAAACAAAATATTTAAAGAATCAATTTGTTCTAGTAACCTGTGCCAGGCTTTGCCCAAGAACATGAGAATGCTTCAATTCATCCTGAAAGCATATATGATTGTGGAAACATGTTCATATTAATAATATCTTACTTGTACATTATTGACCCATATGCAGCTCAGCTTCTCTTTTTGCTTTGACAGCTCTTCCTGTACTGTTAGTTTGACAAATAGAGTAGCTCTCTCTCACACAATGGTGTTGAGCTAATTAACATATAGAGAATACCAAACCTACCTAATTATTTCTAGCCACTTCTGTTTTAGAAAGTAAATGAAAAAAAAACATTATTCCACAAAAGAGTGAGGGCTTAAAAGACATCTAAACAGTTTTATAATTTTCATCTTGGGAAAGGCAATATCAAAAAGATTAATGAGAGGACTTTGGCCATTATATGAAAACATGAGCATAAAAATTATTACAGCCTTGATTACTGTTAATCAGAGTGACAATATATGAAAATAACTTCGCAGAAGATAACCTTAATAAGTAGCTTTAGTACTTTCAGAAATGAGAAACTTTTAATGTTTCTTATCAAATTTTTTAAAAAGTATGATGAGAAAACAAGATCTCCAGTGAGAGAATTCTGTTGAGTTAAGGAAGCTGCTACCTGGGTGGAATACGGAGAATAATTTATTATCTTTTTAAAGAAAAGATTAAATCCTTCAAGACTAATTTTGAATTAACAGTCTTCTACTTTTTATCCTAAAATCTTTATCTGATGATTTGGATGTAAGTCCATATAAAACTGAGCCACCCAGGTGCCCCCAGAATTTTATTCTTAGGATGAGAACTTGTACTTTATGATGAGATTTACTTTCTTTGCAACTTTCAAATGTGCAATACAGTATTATTAACTATAGTTGTCATTTTGTACATTGCATCCCCATGACTTAATTCTGGAAGATAGTGCCTTTTGACTCCTTCACCCATTCAAAAAGATTTTTGCACCCCTATGTTTATTGCAGGATTATTTTTAATAACCAAAATATGATAGCAACCCAAATGTCCACAGATAGATGAATGGATTAAGAAGATTTCCGTGATATTACTCAGCCATAAAAAAAAGAATAAAATCTTGCCATTTGCAACAATATGGATGAACGTAAAGGTTATTACGCTGAGCAAAATAAGTCAGACAGTGAAAGAGACCATACTATTTCACTTATATGTGGAACACACACACACACCAAACCGAAGCAGACACTTAATACAGAGGACAGAAGGTCGCCAAAAAGGAAGTAGGTGGGGGGATGGGCAAAATAGATGATAGAGATTAAGAGGTATAAACTTCCAGTTATAAAATAAAGAAATCACTAAGATAAAAAGTACAGCATAGGGAATATAGTCAATAATGTTGTAATAACATTGTATGGTGACAGAAGGTGACTACTCTTATCATGGTGAGCACTGAATAATATATAGAATTGTCAAATCACTATGTTGTACACGTGAAACTAAAACAATAAAAGTAAATTTGAATTTGATGGCATTAAAAAACAACAACTCAGAGATACAGAGAATAGGTTGGTGGTTACCGGAGGCTAGCCGTTGGGGGTGGGCAAAAAGAAAGGTTTTTTGATTACAAGATCACCATTCATTTTACTGTGAGTCATTACCTAATCAGAGGTTATGTGGTATTACAGTCCTGCTAACTTCCAAGGTTGCTGTCTAACCATCACGACCCAGTGTAAACCCTGGGAGAATAATACTCATTTTCCTTTTAAGTTTCTAGAATAGAGTTTCTCTGGTTTTTATTTCCTTTTAGATAAATCACACTATTTTTTGATACTCTTGCATTGTTTCCACCAGAATGCCTCAGTCCCAGCACTGATTTATTCCCACCAATGTGGCAAGAAAAAGTAGATCATTAAGGTTAGGAAGGTTTTACATGTAAAATGAGTTACTGAATGTTTTTCTAACAAGAAGGGGAAATTTGTTTCAAACTTGTATCATTTTTTAAATTTAATATGCTCTATTAATGAAGTTAAAGTTTTTAAAAATTTAAATTCTATCAAAACGTGTATAATTTAGTCCTGATTTGGTTTGGAGGATACGCTTAATTTAATTATAATTGATGTAGACTTTGACTTGTGTGGGTTTTTCTTTCCTTCTTTTTTTGTTTTATTTGTTTTTGGGGAAGCATTACTTTACATAAAAGATGCAACTATTATTCAGTTTTGAAGTGTGTTTAAAACTCTAAAAGCTTTAGAACATTAGCAATAGATGTCATTTCACAATGAACAAATGTAAATTTCACAGTTACTTTGATGTTTAGGGCTTATTTTCTGGCTAGGATATTAGTGGTGAGTTGCATGTTTGTCCTATATAGTTAATTCTTTCCTAACACTTATATTTTCATTATATCTTCTCATTAAAATAATGCAACTTTTCAATAGTAGAAAGTGCTAATTCTACAGTATGAATTGTGCCTTATTTTCAGGCACCAATAAAGAAGTCATGCACATTTATTCACTACTGAAATGTAGCATATCTCTATACTCGAAAGCAAGTTTAATTTTTCTTAACCTTCAATCTCTAAATGAGAATGAGGGATAAAAAGAGGTATTTTTTCCCTAGCAGAGTACACTCCAGAAACAAATATGCTACATCTGTTTTAGCTGGCATGGACGGGGCCCTGCAGGGTAATGCATTGCTTTAGATTTCAAAACTGACTGTCTTCAGACTGGTAATCCTCCATGTTGCAAAGCAATGACCTCCATGCGCAGAGATTTTATTTTCCAGCGACGTTTACTTAGGATTTTTCACTGGTGAATTCGGCTTACCGATTTATGAACTGTATTGAAGCAATTATCTCCCTAACTCAGAAGGAGCTGTTGGAATTCCTCATGTCAGTACCACACAGCCAGCAGATTCCCTCACCACAAACCATCACAGAAAGCATTTTTTGTGGTTTATTAGGAAGGCATTTTTATGCTAAATCCCATTTTTCAATAATTTGCGACTTCTTCAAAACTTTCGTTAGCCTTAATGTGGAGTTAAGAACAATTTATCCATTCTTTGAGAGATTGATGTATGAGAGAAAGTGTGCCTAGGGTATTTGGTGATGGGATAATATCAAATTAGGCCATGATAAAATACAGTCAAAGCCCAGCATTTGAAATTGAAGAACCATACGAAAGCATTAAATTCAGATATTTAGATGCTGAACAACACACAGGGAATATTTTACATTTACAAAGGATCTTCTTCATAACCACCCCCCTTACTTATATCAGCTGCTCCCCAAACACAAACATACACACATTCTTTTGAAGTATGTGAAGGTGAAATCATAGCAGGCATGCCCCACAGTCTGTGCCTGTGGGCATGGTTTTCAACAGAAACCTTGAGGGGGTTTATTTCTGTTAAAATGCATAGACAGGACCATGTTGTTGTTGTTTTTTTTTTAATTTGAAGCACAAAAACTCAATAAAAGCAGAGTCAGTAGTACATGTTTATATGTATGTACAAACATATTCAGGAGCTCAAAATATAAATATATAATATATTTATGCTACTGGCAGAGATGGGCAATTAAACAATGTGCAATTGGGTATGTAAAAACTCAGGTCCAGTCAACAGATGTGAGTGTATTTGAGGGTAAAGCTGCCAACTTGTGCTATAACACAATATGCTTATCCTCAGAAAATTCATCTTACATGAAAGAAACAAAAGAGAAGTGTGCTTTCTTTGTTCTATTTCAAAAGGAGATTGGTTTTTGGTATTGTTTGCCTTGCAGAAGAAAAAGCAATAATGATCTAATTGCCAGAAAACATGCATACAACATGAGACTTGGGAATCTGACTTCCTGAAAGCCATATCCAGAGATTTTCTCAAATACCTTTATTTTCTGAGTATCGTTCCCCAAGGGAACAAAATAGTTCTACAGGCTTTATCTCATTAATCCTCACATGATCATTGTTAGGGAGTCAGGCAAGCAAGGACTTCTGTAGATTCCACTAGTGAAACAGACAGACAATGGCTGCTAGAGAGACTTGATTGAAATTATAGAACAAGTCGGGGGCACAGCTGGTGAAAAGATCGGGGTCTGCTGTTTGCCAGAGCTTTCTTTTACCCGACAGAACATATTGCCTAAAGCTGAGAATCCCACAGTGTCCTTGATTACGTATTTTCAAATTATAGTTCACTTTAGGATTCCTATTAAAAATCAGATATGGCAGCCGGCCTGGAAATCATTTAGAAAACCCCAGGTTTCAAGCAAGTGGGATATTTAAGAAGAAGAGCCGGAGGGATGGAATATCTACGACGTAGATGGGGATGGAATGTCTAAATGGCTATCTACTGTCTCTTGCAGCATGGAGAGCATCATGCTAGGTACTATGCTGGTTAATCAAAAAAATAAGTTATTCCCTAGGCATGCATGTAGGTGTATATGTATGTATTTACTTTTAAAAGTGGCTCCTTGTGAAGGTTTCTACTTTTAAGATGCTGGAGAAGGCAGATTAAGAATAGCAAGATATATAGCAATTTTAGAAGCCCAAGGGGAACTTGAAATGAACTCGCTCATAAAGTGGAGGGAAGGGCTTCTCTCCTGGGAGAAATTCAGGAGGCTCCCTCTTGTCTCACTAGGATTTTTTAAGACATAGTCTAGTAGGGATAGACTTTTCCCTCATGAATTATTGATACTCTAAAGCAGTTTTAATTGTTTTTCCTTTCAGTGCTATATAGAGAAACCCAATAATGATTCTCACTGCAATATTAGCATATATTTTAAGCGTGCCATAATACCAAGGGAGAGCATCTAATTTTCCTGAAACAATATGCTTCTTTAACTTCAAGAAATATGATTTAAATTAGCAATAAAGATGAGAAGTAATCTAACTTAGGTTATGAAATTGCTTTCTGTGATGAAATATTCTGTAGGAAAATAAGGAAAAAATACATTTCTGTAAGATTTAATTTAATCATTGAAAAGCATGATTAAACATTGAAATATGGGATTTGTAGGTAAAAGATAAATTTTACTACAATATGACAGTCTCTTCTTTGTCACAAATACAAAAAATTAAAAAATCTTAGCATATATAAATATTTGAAACACTAAATATTTATTAAATGTTTAGTAAATTTATTATTTATTTAATGTTATTTATTAATTTTATTAAAATACATATTTTATTAAATATTTTATATTTATTAAAGTAATACTGTTTTCCTAATAGGAACAGCTTAAAAACATATTAAGTAAATATTCTTTAATAAAGCAGTTTTCACACTTATGACCTTAAGACCCTTTTAAATTACTAAAAACTATTGAGAACCCCCAAGTACATTTATGTGGGGATACCCGTTGATATTTACTATATTAGAACTTCAAACTGAGAAAATTTTGAAATGTTTACTGATTTAGTAAAATAAAAATAATGAATATTGCATGTTGACACAAATACAATTTTATGGATAAGTGTGCTTTTTTTTTTTTTACAAAAGTACATATTATTGGGAAGAGTGATATTGGTTTACATTTTGTAAATATCTTTATTGTCTAGCTTAATTGTCTGGCTGTATTTGAGTATCTGCTTTTGCCTTAATCTGTTCTGAAGTCATACACAATGTAGCCTCTGGAAAACTGCAAACTTGTGACAGAATGAGGGTGAAAAAGACAGAGAACATGTTGATATTACTATGGAATGAGTTTTGACCTTGTGAATTCTGGCGAAGGTCTCATGGACCCTTAGATCACACTTTGAGATCAGCTGAATAAAAAAGCTCCAGAATGGGGTATTTCTATTTCTGGTACTGTCATCACCAGAATTTTCTCTTTGGGCTAAATGTTCTTATCTGCAAAATAAAGCTGTTAGATCAGATTATCTCTGAGGTAACTTCTATACTCCTATTGTCCTAAAAAAATTGTTTTCATCATCATGTTAATCCATATCCACAAATATATTTTTGTATATGAGATTATAGTTTTGATTAAGGTAAAAAAAAGAAGCTTAGAAGTAGATGCTGATCTGCTAAATACTAGTCATTATTTCTATGTGGGTGCTTATTTGGATTCTGCTTTAGATATAGCTTGTTTCATTGAAGAAGTGAAAACAAATGGCTGATGCCTACCTCATGTAGCCACTGAGGTAATCCTCAGGAAGTAGATGATTCATACTCTCCCCATACTTGTGTCCTGAATATGAGAGCCCTCTCTGGAATTAAATATGTTTGCACAAAAATCCCAGCTCTTCTATTTAGTAGTTGTGTGATATTGGTCAAGTAACATAACCTCTCTAAAGTTTCATGGTTGCCAATTGTTAAATGCTGATATAATAGCTGGTGGGAATGCAAAATAGTATAGCCACTTTGAAAGATAGTTGGAGATGTCTTACAAAACTAAGTATTCCTTTACCATATGATCCAGCAATCACACTCCTTGGTCATTAAAAATGTGTCCACACAAAACCCTGCACATGGATGTTTATATCAGCTTTATTCCTAATCGTCGGAACTTGGAAGTAAGCAATGTGTCCTTCAGTAGGTGAATGGATAACAAACTGTAGTACATATAGACAATGAAATATTACTGCACAAGCTATGAAAAGACAGGGAGGGACGATAAATGCATATTACTAAGTGATAGAAGAAAAAGGTTACATACTGTAGTTCCAATTATATCACATTTTGGAAAAGGCAAAACTATGGAGACAGTAAAAAGATCAGAGGTTGCTGAAGGTTGGGAGCAGTGAGGGATAAACAGGGGAAACACAGAGAAATGTTTGGGCAGTGGAAATCTTCTGTTTGGTACTATGATGATGGATACATGTCATTATTCATTTATCCAAAGCCACGGAATGTACAACAGAAGAGTGAACCATAATGTAAACAATGGACTTGAGTGATTATGGTGTGTCAATGAAACTCATCAGTTGTAACAAATGTACCACTCTGGTGGAGGATGTTGATAAAGGGGGAGGCTATGCAGGTTGGAAGTAGGAGGAATTTGGAAAATCTCTGGACCTTCCTCTCAATTTTGCGGTGAGCCTAAAAGTTCTCTAAAAAATAAAGTCATTATTTTTTTTAAACTTGAAAGGTAGTAATAGTCCCATCTTACATGATTTTTATAAAAATTACATGAGAGGGGCATCTGAGTGGCTCAGTCGGTTGAGCGTCTGACTTCGGCTCAGGTCATAATCTCACAGTTCGTGGGTTTGAGCCCCACGCCAGGCTCTGTGCTGACAGCTTAGAGCCTGGAACCTGCTTCAGATTCTCTCTCTCTCTCTCTCTCTCTCTCTCTCTTTCTCTGCCCCTTCCCTGCTCATGCTCTGTCTCTCAAAAATAAATAATGGTAAAAAATTTAAAAAAAAAGAATTACATGAGATAATCCACATACAACACTTAGCATAACATAGCACTCAACAATTACAATGCTATTATCACAAAAATTTCCTCCTACTTATTCTTTGTCATGATCTCATGGTTCGTGGGTTGGAGCTGGTTAGGCTCTGGGTTGACAGCTCAGAGCCTGGAGCTTCCTTTGGATTCTGTCTGTCTCTCTCTCTCTCTGTGTCTCTCTCTGTCTCTCTCTCTTTGCCCCTCCCCTGCTTGCACTCTGTCTCTGTCTGTCAAAAAGATGGATTAACATTTAAAAAAATTTAAAAACAGTTCTGTTGTTGAGGTACCCAGCAGGCTCAGTTGGAAGAACATGTGACTTGATCTCAGGGTGGGTGAGTTCAAGCCCCACGTTGGGTGTAGAGGTTATTTAAAAATAAAATCTTAAAAAAAAAACAGTTCTATTGTCAAAAGAATGGAAAGGTTTATAAATAATTAAAGAAATAGAAGCAGATTTGGCATGGCTTAGAGAACAATGGGTCTCGCTTTGATTTCAATATTTATTGGAAGCAGCCTGAAAAGTCTGTTGACATAAGAAGGTAGATGGAATGGAAATGATCTGCTGTCTTATATGAAGCTTCATGATCTTCTGTTAAGTACTACTCAAGATATCTGTAAAAGTCTATAATTTTCTCTCTTTTATATGGAAAAATAGGTAGAAATATTCTTTAACCATAAACTCCATACCTCACAGTTCACTGGCTTATACAATCTAATCCAGTCTCAATATCCAAGGTTTAATGCTAAGAAAAATGACATATTCTGGAGGGAATAGGCAACATAAAAGTTCTCTAGCTTGATCAAAAGTTTGATAAGATTCTTTCATTGTATGAATGTTAAATATTTCCTGAGGAAAAAAAATTGGTATACCTTTGCCTTCCTCGGGAGGTTTTAATAAATTATATTATATGATTTCTGAAATTTAAAGGAGATAAGTTAAAAACTGAGTATGTATGCTTTAAATATGCTGCCCCTTAAAAGAGAAAGAATCCTTCTCTGCATGTTCAAGAGAAGTCAAACTGTGATGCTACAGGTTGATTTCTAGACATGAAATATCACTTTCATATTAACATTAAGCCAATAACCAATACTCATTAAATGGGCTGGTGAAACCTTTTTTGAAATATTTAATATTTGCTAATAAATATGGGAGAGTTGTATGTATTCTCATTTGCTTAATATTCCTTTTATTCAAGGTAAATCTTTCGATGAATTCGATCGGCTTGTTAATTTTGGCTTAAAGAAACTGTGTACCTTTTCATCTTGTCACAGTGAGGAATATAGTGTATCACTATTAATGGATTACAAACCACCTCAACAGTTAGTGGTTTCAAGCAACAATAATTTTATAATTTCATGTGAAAAAATGGATTAGCTGAGCTGAGTAGTTTTTGTTTGTCTGGGCTCTCAGCTGAAGCAGGATGGTGTAGGATGGCCTCAGCCAGTTAGCTTAACAATGTTACCTGGGATGATTTTGCTGTCACCAACCAACAGGTTAGCTAGGGTTGGATACATGGTAGTAATTGCAGAGTTTCAACTACACAGCAAATAGGTGCAAGTACCAATGTGTAAGTCCTTTGTAGCTTCTGCTAGTGTCATATTTGTTAATACCTCATTGGCCAAAGCAAGTCACATTACCAAGCCCATATTCAAGGGCTGGAGTCAAGAAATAAACCCTACCCCTTGATGGGAGAGGAGTAAAACTAAATTGTAGGGATATGTTAAACAGATGAAATATTTGTAGCAATTTTTGTAATCTACCACAGACTGCCTTCTGACCACAAATTATTCTTCCTATGTGTAAAATATGCTCACCCTTCCCAAATGCCAAGAGTCACTCCGTTTATGGCATCTGGCTTGAAGTCTAAGTTCTCATGATCTGTTTCTAGCCTAGATATGGATATGGCTCATTGGATGCATGTGCTCGTCACCCAGACAACTGTGAATTAAAAACATATTGTCTGCTGCCAATCAAACTAACATAAAAGAGTGAGATGGGAACAAAAGAACCACAATAGTTGCTTCTAATAAAAAATGAGAGGAATGGGAGGCACAGAGCAGTCACTGGTTTGTACCAATTCTGAAATCCATCCAGACACACACTGAAAGTTTCTCCTACTCTGGGTCTGGGAGTGTTCTGTGATTACAGTCCAGTTTTGCTGCCTGAGAGTGATTTTCTTGTCCACTATTCTCTGAGTCTCTTGGCTCAACCTCTAGATTTCCATATCTTTACATAAGAAATGGTTATGGGGCACCTGGGTGGCTCAGTCAGTTAAGGATCTGACTCTTGATATCAGCTCAGGTCATGATCCTACAGTTCGTGAGATTGAGCCCTGTGTTGGGCTCTGTGCTGACAGTGTGGAGCCTGCTTGGGATTCTCTCTCTCCCTCTCTCTCTGCCCGTACCCTGCTCACGTGCTTCTATGAGGATACACGCTCTCTCTCTTAAAAAAAAAAAAAAAAGAATTGTAACTATGTATTGTGATGGATGTTATGTAGACTTGTATTGCTTTTGTAATAATAAATTATACAAAACACAAAATAAAATCTTAACATTCATTGGGTGCTTACATGAACTGAGCTCTCTGCCAATTGTGATGTATGTATTGCAACTTGGAATACTTGGAACAGACTAATGTGACAGGTACTGTTATAATTCCCACTTTAGTGACGAGTAAATCAAGGTTCAGAGATGAAAGTGGATATGCGGCTATTTCATATTAAAGAGGGAGTCAAGGCCCTTAATAACCTCCAGATTGCACTGCCCCTTTGAAGGCTCGAGGATGCACATTCTGCAACGGAAGAGCACACGTGGTAAACAACTATGAAATCTTATAAAAGGGTCTTCATTTCAATACAAAGATGAAAGAGAACAATTAGTACCTTTATGAAGGTAAAACTAATGCATATTCTTTTGGACTGATCTACAAGTAATATTTTTCTACTTACTGATTTATTATTCTATTTATCAGGGAAATCACTTGGTGAGTATTTCAGAACTATAATAGTTACATCACATTGTGATGGGCTATCATGTCAACCTCTGTCTTGTGATGTCCCTGGATTTTAGCCAATTTTAATTTGGAATTATATATGACTTTATGATTTTTTCCTGACCTACAGTGAAAACATAATTCCTTACTACATTATCTGAGTGATGGGTAAGGGGGAAGGGAGGTTATGTCTTGTAAAGGCAGTCACTTACCAGGGTCACACCAGGAGGTTCTCATCTCAGAGTGGATGCTACATATGACCGTGAAACAGTTTGATCATTGGATTGGATTTGCTCTGATTGGAATAGTAGTTTATGTTTTGTGACCCTTTATAACAGGGATTCAGTTCATGAACAAAATTACAGTATACAAACAGATTTTTATAATTTTAAATTAGCTATTAATAAATACCAAAAAATTAGTATTTATCAATTATATAAAAATAAACCATGGATTTTTTTTTAACTGCAGTAGGAAATTCAAGATTAAAGGTTTATACTCCAGTGATCTGCATTTATTTGGTCCCACTTTTGATGCAACAGGCTATGATCCACCACTATCTTTTAATATTTACACCTCCCCCAAATAAGTCTTCATAGTTTATATGTTATAACCATCTAATCATTCTAACACTATTTTGTCCTCTAGAGGAAAAGAGACAAAACCAATCTTTTACTTAAAAAAATTTTTTTATGTTTATTTATTTTTGGAGAGAGAGACAGAGCACGAACAGGAGAGGAGCAGACAGAAAGGGAGACACAGAATCTGAAGCAGGCTCAAGGCTCTGAGCTGTCAGCATAAAACCTGACGCAGGGCTTGAACTCACGAGCCATGAGATCATGACCTGAGCTGAAGTTGGATACTTAACTGACTATAAGTTAGTGAGTTGATACGTAAAGGGTGTTCAACCTTAAACAAAGTGTTAGTTTCCTTGGTGCCCCAGGCTTAGTTTCTTTTAGTAACTATTTATGAGCATCTCTCTGAATTTTTGATATTTTAACTCCTTAGTCTTCTTTAAACATTATGTCCTGCACCTTGAAAGTTACAAATACTAGAATGTTAATGAAGATGTCCTTGAGAAAAGATGAAGAAAACTAATTCATGAGGTACCATTATTCGAGGTCATCATTCCTAATTTCAAACTAAATGAGCATCAAGGGAAAAAAAAAATCATTCCTGAAATACTGTGTCTCATTTGACTTAGATTTCAAAAATTTTTATCTTGTGAAGCATATTGCTTATGTTTGTGTTAGGGTTGCCCTTATTATGTCCAATTCCTTTTCAACTACATTTGGCTGAGCATTACTGTAGAATAATGCAGTTCTCAAGTTATCTGTTTGCATATGGTTCCTTCAGGAGAGATTCAAAGGATACATTATTGTGTTTATAGAGAAGACAACTCTGTTTCCCCCAAGTCTAAATATGTTTTTCTAAATGCACCCTCAAAATCAGTGCCTGCTTCTACACAAATAAGCTACAGGTCTTTCTCAGTCTAATATTATATTGGAAGAGGAGGCATTGTTTAGACACATAATCATGCTACTACTGACTGTCGCTATAAAAGTGAAGTTTAATCTCTGCACAATTTCCATTGCTTTTCCTTTGAAATCTGGTGTTTATTGCAACAGAATTTTAGATTTTGCAACATGAGAGTCTGAAAGACAGGCCAACACAGGCGGCTCTTTGGAAACAAGAGACCTGGTATTTCCAACAGCCAAAAAGCTGGCCAAACACCAGGAAGAGGGGAAAGACATATCAGGTAGGTTGTGTTGATTCCCCAGACTTCTCTTGATTATTTACTAGAGGGTTTCTTTTGACAAAGCATGGATACTTTTTTTTTCTTTTTCGTTGTTCTGTGTTTCTGTTAACCATACTCTCCTGGAAGAGACTTTGACCATCTGGATGTGGTTTTTACTTCTGTGAGAAGGAACTTTTGTGTCCTTGACATGCCACTAGCAAAAATAAATGCTCAATGAAAAGAACATGGATCAAGATGCTATATATTTCCAGGTCATATTAGGACAACTATTACAAGTTATTTGGTATATAAAATTAAGCATGTGAACATGAAAAATTACACTTATTACAGATATACTTACAGATGTTTCAGAATAACTTGACAGCTAGTTTAGGACAGTCATCGTAAACATAACATCTGTACACAACATGGTCATCTGTAGGATAAAAGGCAGCTAACCATGTGTCCATGCACTATATAAACAAGTGAGAATTTTGTAATTTTATTTCAGGAGATCTTGATATGCTTGTTTCATTATAAAAACAATTACTATTTAAGATATAGATTTGAAATTTTCAGCAAACTGTAGCAAAAATGATAAGACAAATCAAAGAATAATGTTTGGGGAGCATATAATGTTTCTATTCTTTACCCTTTTACTGGCAATTCCTTTGCCATAACTCATCTTCAAATATTGCTGAGTGCTTTATCTGGGCAGTAAGGGTTTACTTTTTTTCTTCTGAATTTGAAAATTAAACAGCCAGTGAGGGAGACTCCTCAATTAAATAAAATTATACATATTAATGTTGACACTAGTGAGTACAGCATTGTTTATACTTGAAATAAAGATCATTTTTATGGATTGGGTGTTATTTTTACTCAGGTACTTATTTCTATATCCTTGTTCTAAAGACCTAACTCTCTGTTGCGATATGAGGAAGTATGATCTCTTCTAGGTCTATGTATAAAATGATTTTGCTTTCTGAAGCTATGACTTTGGAGACAATGGCCACTAGGCTTCTCTGTCATTAAAGTTTGCATATCTCTGCCTGGGAGAGTGAGATGTTACTGTAGCCCTTAACTCTGTTCTTGTGCTATCTACCTTCCCTGACTTCACTCACTAATGAGTCTTAGGAGGCATGGAGGTGGCATTAGAACTAGTTGTGTCTTTGCCGTATTTTGTGAATTAGAGTCTCTTTTTGAAGGGTCACCATCTAAAGCCATATGAATCTTTAAAAAATTCTACCATTGTTAAGTAGGGAATTATTTAATCAATCTAGTCCATATAAAATATTGTTATTTTTTGTTACAAGTGGAAATATTCTGGATCAAATAATTTGTATAAAATCTAACAAATGTGTACTGAAAATTCCTATAAAGGAGTTATTTTTTTAGGGTTCTGCATATTTAAAGAGTTTGCTTATAATTCTGGAGTTCTTAATCACAGACACCGTAATTAGTTCTGTCCTCAAATACTAGGTTTGTAAACACAACAACATACCTCTGAAATCAGTGTGAAAACAGGGTGTGCTTCACTTGAAGGGGATTCTGGTCTAGTCAATGTGTTTGATCACCTAGTTTGGATAAACAGGTTATGTCTCATATTAGAAAAGGCTTTGGAAATTAGAATAGAAGTTATAATTAGGTTTTACTTGAATGCCATACACTGTGCAGTTATAAAACAATGAGCTAGATAAATGAGATTACATTTCCAGTTTTATTCTAAATATCAGTATTAGGCATTTACCATGAGACACTTTAAAAGCCTCAACTCTTAAAATAGACATGGTGATGGATGACTTAAATCCAGACAAAAGCAGACCCTAAAAGCAAGATAAACCACAAGGAATTACTTTCTTTCAGTTTAAGAAAGCTTGGACCTCTTAACAAATCAGTAGATGATGTATTATAATGATTTTTTATATTAATATCTAGTTCTACCACTTGAACTGGTTGCATCATCTATGAACTAAAAATATAAATGGATTTATCTAAAGCTTTATCTAAAGGTTGTTCAGTAGCATCTTGTTAAGAGAGTGAACCAACCCTTTTGTTATTTGTAATGTCAGGAATCATTCAGGAATAAATGTAGCCTTGATGAGCTATGTTTCACATAAACGGTATATTCATGGCAAGACAATAATATTAGGCCTATTCTAACTTTAGCCTTTTATTACTCATAATCTGCCACCATGAATGTTTTTACTCTTCTTTAAAGCTCTGCTACAAATCATCAGAGTGATTATTATATAACAGAAAGTTCTGTAGCTGATATTCTCATATTTTCCTTTCCACACTAGAGGAATAGGGAAATTATACAGGCTAAAAACAAACAAACAAAGAAAAAACAAAAGCCAACAAAGAAAATAAACCTCTAACTATAGGGGTCCTAAAACTTTAAGGACAGTGAAACACAGATTATTACGCTTCACACATATATTACATTATATGGGTTTATCAACATAGGTATATACTGAAAAGCTGTACCCTACTTACCAGGTACTTTACATTCAGGAATTTCTGTGTCAAGAGTTTCATTATCTGGACTTTCAGGCTGCATTAGGACGGAAGTGATTGTGGTGGCAAATGGTTGTGCTAAAAATGTACCAGTTATGTGAAAGTGGGGTGAAGGCTGGCAAGGAGCCTAAAAAGTCTAGAAAGACAAAGGACCGCTTCAGTGAGGTAGGCCAAGGGAAAAGTGAGTCTTCCAATTTTGTGGGTCTGAATAAGGAGGAAGTAAACTCTATAGACTTGAACCTTGAATTAGTAGATGATATTGTATAGTGATTTCATGTTAATGTACTATTTTTATCATATTAATCTGGAACCTACTGTAATGGAATTATGAAAAAACTAAAGAAAAGGAATTTCAGGCAAAGTATTGGAGCATAGAAAAATGGATAGTTTAGTTTGGAGGCTTTGAGTAACAGGTACATAATACAACTGTGAAAAAATTATTTGATACAGTGGTGCCCTTTTATTTCTCGTTCAGTATTAGGCCTGTTGAGTAGAGATTGTCCATGCATTGGCTGTAGCTGTTTTAGTGCCATTTTAGTTTATTAATATAATTACTTATTGTTAGAACTTTTCTTCAGAGCACTGCTTTAGCTCTAACCTGAAGGCTGACATATATCTTCATTACTGTGATGGCAGTAAAGTAGTGTAGATCATCAGTGAGTGTGCTGACAAAGTATTTGATAAAATTTAACACCCATTTAAATAGATACACTTGAAAAAATATAATAGGTGAATATTATATTCATCTATTTAAAATGGTAAAATATATCTTCTGCAACCTAAAATAAAGAATTATTCCCAAATAAGTTCAGAAAAAGAAGAATTCAACATTATGGCTGTTCCTCATCCTTCACTGGCAATATGTGAAAGTACTTGTTTTTCTACATCCTTATTAAAAGAATGTGAAACTGTTAGGCTAGGAATTGTAAGATAGTTTTAATTTGTAATTATCATGTGGAAAGTGATACTGAGCATTTTTCATGTTTAATTTTCTTTTCTGTGAACTATATCGTTACAACTTTTGCCCATTTTTCGACCCAGTTGTTGAACTTCTTGATTTGTAAGAGCACTTTAATGAGCTTAAGATAGGTTTATCAGTTTTAAATATGTCCCGTGACTTTCTTTATGGTAGTTTTGCTATCCTAACCTATTTTTGGGATTAAAATTTATCAATTATATTTTTAATGACTTCTGGGTGTTTTCTGTTTACTTTTAAAAAATTTTTGTTTTTGCTTTGAAAGGGCATCCACGCCTCAGAAGTACTAGTCAAGTGAAATAGAAAACATGACAATAATAGAAATATAACATTTATGAAAAGAATGTAAAATTATTATTTGTTGACTTTAATATTTTATACTTGGAGAATCTTGAAGAAACAACTAAACAAGTACAGATTTAAAGAACTCAGAAATGTATCTGAATATAAAATTAATATATAGAAATCAATAGCCATAATATATATAATGTACCAGTTAGAAGCTATAACAAAATAAAATTCCATACTGAAATTAACCACTAAATAAAATTTTAAAAAGTGGGACTAGCACGAAATATGCAAGATGTATATAAAAAGAACTTTTAAAATGGTACTCTGGGATGCAAAATGTGTCTTAAACAAATGCAGTGGTGGACCACATCCTTGAGAGGAAGCCTCAACATGGAGTCATAAAATGAGTTAAATGCCCCTAAATTAATCTATAAAGCTAAAGCAATCTCAATAAAAATATTAGAAATTTAAAACTTTTATTATAAAATTTATATGGCAAAGCACAAGAGAAAAAGTAAATTGGAAAAATGAGAGAAAAAGATCAATGAGGTGTGAACACTCCTGTCATACATTTTTAATTTACTATAAAGCTACCATTATTGAAAATGGAGTCAGGGTGTTGAAATAGATATATATCAATGGAAAGGAATATAAAGTTTAAAAATAGGCTTATATTTTGTTTCTTTCAACAAACTAGAAAAAGCGCAAATGGAAAATCTAACTGAGCGCCTAAAGGAACTAGAAGGGGAGCAGCAAGAGAACCCCAAACCCAGCAGAAGAAGAGAAATCATAAAGATCAGGGCAGAAATAAATAATATCGAATCCA
>CM053573.1:25203453-25242755 GCA_028646485.1 Cryptoprocta ferox
CATCTTTGAGGTTGTCTTCTTTCTGGCGTCTGTTTCTTCTTTCCCCCACTTGCAAATCCAAGTTTTATCCCTTCAGTCCTTCTCAGTTCAATCCATACGGGCGTGCGCGGATTACAGAGCTCCCTGCTCTTCCGCCATCTTGTTCCAATTCCATAGTCTGTGTTTTGATGAGAACAACCCCTTGTACTGCGTTTGCTACACATCAAGTTTAATCTCTTTTTTTCAGCTTTCCAAGGCTACCTGCTGCTGAGATTGCACTTTCGTTGTCTCCCCATAATGTATCCCTAGACTCAAATTTCCCTTATTTGGCAGAATCATTTTATACAGATTCTTTTAAAAAAATAGACATTATTTATTTAAAAAAAATTTTAATGCTTATTTATTTTTTGAGAGAGAGGTAGGGCACAAGTGGGGGAGGGGCAGAGAGAGAAGGAAACACAGAATCCCAAGCCGGCTTCAGACTCTGAGCTGTCAGCATAGAGCCCAATGCAGGGCTTGAACTCACCAACTGTGAGCTCATGATCTGAGGTGAAGTTCGACGCTTAACCGACTGAGTTACCCAGGCGCCCCTAGATTTTATTTTTTAGAACAGTTTTAGATTTACGACAAGATTGAAAGGTACAGAGAATTCCCATATATATCCTGCCTCCAAACCTGCATTACCTTCACACTACCTACACCTCTCACAGAGTAGTACGTTTGTGACCTTCAGTAACACATTACTATCACCCAAAGTCCATAGTTTACGTTAGGGTTTACTCTTACTGTTTATAGATTCTATGGGTTTTGACAAATGATTAAAGACCCATCATTACAGTATCATATAGAATAGTTTCACTGCCTTAAAAAATTTCTGTGCTTTATTTATTTCTCCCTCCCCACTGATCCCTGGTAAATACTTATCTTTTTATTGTCTCCAAAGCTTTGCCGTTTTTGGAATATCATATAGTTTGAATCATACAGGTACATAGCCTTTTGGAAGGCTTGTTTCACTTAATATGTGTTATGTGTTTAAGGTTCTTTCATGTCCTTTCATGGATCAATATGCTAGCCCATTTCTTTTCAGTGCTGCATGTCTGGAATTACATAGTTTATTATTTATCCATTTAGATATTGAAGGACATTTGGTGTTGTCAGTGTTCTGGATCTTTACCATTCTAATAGAGGTGTAGTGGTATATCATTGTTAGTTTAATTGCAATTCCTAATGAAATATGATGTTGAACATTTTTTCATATGCTTATATGTCATCTTTATTCTATAGTGAGGTCTCTTGAGTCTCTCCCTCATTTTTTAATCAGGTTGTTCATTTCCTTTTTGTTGTGTTTTTATAGTTCTTTGTATATTTTATTTATTTTTTTTAAACTTCTATAATGTTTATTTATTTTTGTGAGAGGGAGAGAGACAGAGCACAAGTTGGGGAGAGGCCAAGAGAGAAGAGGAGACACAGAATCTGAAGCAGGCTATAGGCTCTGAGCTGTCAGCAGAGAGCCCAATGCGGGGCTCAAACTCATGAACTGTGACATCATGTCTTGAGCTGAATGAAGTCAGACGCTTAACTGACTGAGCCACCCAGGTGCCCCATGTTGTTTGTGTATTTTAGATAATAGTCCTTTATCAGATATTTGAAAATATTTGCAAATATTTTCTCCCAGACTGTGGTTTGCCTTCTAATTCTGTTGAAAGTGTTTTTTGCAGGAAAGAAATTTTTATTTTAATGCAATGCCGCCTATCAATGATCTCTCATGAATTGTGCCTTTGGTGTTGTATCTAACGAGTCATCACAAAACCCAAGATCATCTAGATTTCCTCTTAGGTTATCTTCCAGGAGTTTTGTAGTTTTGAATTTTACGTTGAGATCTGTGATCCATTTTGAGTTAATTTTTGTGAAGGATGCAAGGTCTGTGTCTGGATTTTTTTTTTTTTTTTTTGGCATGTGTATGTCTATTTGTTCTGATCCCATCTGTGGGAAAGACCATCTTTGCTGCGCTGTATTACTTGTGGTCATTATCAAAGATTAATTTTCCATATTTGTGTGAATTTCTATTCTCTTCTATTGATCTATATCTCTGTTCTTTCATCAATACCATACTGTATTAATTACTATAGCTTAATAATAAGTCTTGAAGTCGGATAGTGTCAATTTTCCAACTTAGTTCTCTAATATTGCATTGTCTATTCTGGGTCTTTTGACTCTCCTTACAAATTTTATTATTTATTTATTTATTAAAATGTTTATTCTTGGGGGGAGGGGGAGGGTGTAGGGATAAGGAGACAGGGTCTGAAGCAGGCTCCCTGCTGACAGCAGAGAGCCCGCGATGTGGGGCTCCAACTCACAAACTGTCAGATCATGACCTGAGCCGAAGTCGGATGCTTAACGGATTGACTAATCCAGGCACCCCTCCTTACCAATTTTATAATCAATTTGTCAATATCCATAAAATAACTTGCTGAGATTTTGGATGGGATTTCTTTGAATCTAAAGATCAAGTTGGGAAGAACTGACTTCTTGGCAATATTGAGTCTTCCTCTCCATGACTATGGAATATCCCTCCATTTATTTAGTTCTTTAATTTCTTTTATCAGAGTTTTTTTCTAGTTTTCTTCATGTGAATCTTGTATATAGTTTGTTAGATTTGTACCTAAGTATTTTATTTTTGGGGTTATTAATGTAAATGGTATTTGTTTTTAATTTCAAACATAGCCTTTTCATTGCTGGTATATAGGAAAGTGGTTGACTTGTATATCAGCCTTGTATCCTGCAACTTTGCTATAATTGTGTATTCATTTCAGGAGTTTTTTGTTTTGATTTGTCTGATTTTTTTTAACCTATGCAATTATGTTGTTTCCAGACAAAGACAATTTTATTTCCTCTTCAAATTTGTATACCTTTTATTTCCTTTTCTTGTCCTATTTCATGAACAAGGTTCCAGTACAATGTTGAAAAGAAGTGGTGAAATGGGATATCCTTGCCTTGTTTCTAATCTTAACAAGAAAGCTTCTAGTTTCTCACCAATAAGTATGATGTGACCTGTGAATTTTTTAAAAAGATGTTCCTTGTCAAGTTGAGAATATTTATTTCCATTCCTAGTTTGCTGAGAATTTTTATCATGAGTGTTGAATTTTGTTAAATGCTTTTTGTATATCTTTTGAGGATATGTGATTTTCCCCCTTTAGTCTCTTGCTGT
Organism: Cryptoprocta ferox; assembly: GCA_028646485.1. Lineage (NCBI taxonomy): Eukaryota > Metazoa > Chordata > Mammalia > Carnivora > Eupleridae > Cryptoprocta > Cryptoprocta ferox. The sequence continues at coordinate 25,206,641 of CM053573.1, forward strand.
GATGGATGACATTAACTGATTTTCACATGTTGAACCAGCCTTGAATTCATAGGATAAATACTGCTTAGTCATAGTGTATAATTCTTTTTATACATTTTTTGGTTTTGATTTGCTAATATTTTGATGAGGATTTTTGCACTGGTGTTTATTACAGATATTGACCTATAGTTTTCTTTTTTTTTCTTTCTTCTAGTTTTCTTGTAATGTCTGTCAGTTTTAGTATTAAGGTAGTGTTGGCATCATAGAATGAATTAGGGAGTATTTTCACTGCTTCTATCTTCTGGAAGAGATTTTAGGGACTTCATATAATTTCTTCCTTAGATGTTTGGTAGAAGTCACAAAACCCTGAATCCTGCTTATCTGGGCCTGGTGCTTTTTGTTTGGGAAGGTTGTTAATTATTGGTTCAATTTCTTTAATAGATATATTCCTATTCAAATTGTCTATTTCTTCTTTTGTGAGTTTTGACAGATTGTGTTTTTTAAGACACTTGTCCATTTCATGTAGGTTATCAAATTTGTGTGCATAGAGTTATTCATAGTATTTCTTTCTCCATCTCTTTACTTTCAGTCGATGTGTCTTTATATTTTAAGTGGGTCTTTTGTAGATAACATTGTTGGGGCTGATTTTTGATCCACACTGATAATCTCTGCCTTTAAAGTGATTATTGATGTAGTTGGATCAATTTATTGGCCTTGTTTTTTATTTCTATTTTCTGCCTTTTGTGATTTTAATTTTAATTGATCATTTAATATACTTTATTTTTCCCCTTAGCACAACAATTATACTCTCTTCTAAACTTTTTAGTAATTGCCTTAGAGTTTATAAGAAACACAACTCTTCCAAGTCTACTTTTAAATAAACCCTACCACTTCATGGGTAGGGCATGTACCTTAGAATAACAAAATATTTCTAATGTCTCCCTTATATTATAGTGATCATTAATTTCACTTATACATAATTTATAGTCAGCAAATGCATTGTTATTACTATTACTATTATTTTGAACAAACTGTTATCTGTTGGATCAATTAGGAATAAGATAAATAAATGTTTTTATTTACTTCCACTTATTCCTGCTCTAATGCTCCTCCTTTATTTATGTAGATCTCAGTTTCCAACTTGGATCATTTTCCTTCTCTCCCAAGAACTTTTTTTTTTTTTTTAACAGTTCTTACAAGGCCAGTGTATGGGCAAAAAATTCCCTCAGTTTTTGTTTGTCTAAGACAGTCTTAATTTCTCCTTCACTTCTGAAAGATAATTTCATAGGATGCAGTTTTCTAGGTTGGTGAAATTTGTGTCTCAACACTTTAAATATTTCACTTCACTCTGTTCTTGCTTGTATGGTTTTTGAGGAGAAATTAGATATAATTCTTATCTCTCTTCCTCTAGGTGAGGTTCCCCGCCCCCCCGGCATCTTCCAAGATTATTTCTTTATCTTTGATTTTCTGGCGTTTGATTATGATATGCCTACATGTAGTTTCTTGAGGATTTTTCTTGCTTTGTGTTCTCTGACCTTCCTGGATCTCGTTTGGTATGTGACATTAATTTCAGTCATCTTTCAGGGCGCCTGGGTGGCTGGGTTGGTTGAGCGTCTGACTTCGGATCAGGTCATGATCTCACGGTTAGTGAGTTCGAGCCCCAAGTCGGGCTCTGTGCTGACAGCTGAGTCTGGAGCCTGCTTCTGATTCTGTGTCTCCCTCTCTCTCTGCCCCTCCCCTGCTCATGTTCTGTCTCTCTCTCTCACAAAAATAAAATAAACATTAAAAAAATAAATAAATAAAACATTAAAAAATTCAGTCATCTTTGCCTCAAATATTTTTTCTGTTCCTTTCTTTCTTCTCCTTCTGGTATTCCCATTATCCATATGTTATACCATTTGTACTTGTTCCATAGTTCTATATTCCATTCCGTTCGTTTAGTCTTTTTCTTCTTGTGTTTTGTGTTTGAGTTCTCTAGTGACATATTCTTAAGATCAGAGATTTTTTTCCAGACTACTAGTGAACATTCACAAAGGCATTTTTCATTTCTGTTACAATGTTTTTGATCTATAGCATTTCTTTTTGATTCTGTTTTAGAATGTTTATCGATTTTCTTGCATTACCCATCTGTTCTTGCATGTTGTCTACTCTCTGTTAGAGCCATTAACATATTAATCATAATTGTTTTGAATTCTGGCTCAATAATTCCAACATCTCTTTTATATCCATATCTGAGTCTGGTCCTAATACTTGCTCAATCTCTTCTAATTTTTCTTTTCTTTTTAGTATGCCTTAAAATTTTTTTTGTTGAAAGCCAGACATGGTGTTTGGTAAAAATAATTCTGATAAAAAAGCCTTCCATAATGTGGTAAGGGGTGGAGGAGGGGAAGTGTTCTATTGTCCTGTGATCAGGTCTCAATCGTTTGGTGAGCATGTGTTTATGAGCTGTGAACTTCACAAGTGCTCCTGGGTTTCTCCCCATCCTCCACCCCTCTGCTGGGACAGGATGGCTAGAAGGGGCTAGAGTTGGATATTTCCCTTCTTCCAGGTTGGTAAAGCTCTGATCAAGCTCCAGTGGGTTAGGCTCTAGTAAAATAGTTTCTTTTGAGAGCAGGCCTTTTTTTATAAAAAACAGAATGCTCTGGCTTATTAAAATGATTGCTTTTCCTCTCCCTTGCCTGAAATATGAGGAGATTTTCTCCGATATTTACTGTAAGGACCTGGTAGATCTTCGGAGGTAAAACTCGTAAAAGTGTGATATCCCCCAAACCCCTACTCCAAGACTAAGTCCCCCTGGAGTTTTTAACTTTCAGACTTGTACACACTGAGCCTCCAGCAATTTTATGGCAGTTCAGGTTTCCTACCCTAGTTCTGGTTCCCATGGATGTTTCTGCTGTTGTGATTATATCTGCCTATCTATCCAATTTTGTGGATAGCAGTTAGCCCTGTGACCTCACTCTGATGGATCTAAGAAGAGTTGTTCATTTTTCATTTTATTCAGCATTTTACTTTTCATTAGGATGAAATGACAACTTCTAAGTTCCTTTCATGTCAGAAAGGAAATCCAGATTTTATTTTACTCCTTACACTTAATCATGTCTAAATTTTCATGTCAGGCCCATATTTGAAACCATCAGAACAGACTTTTTGCACTGTTGAATGAGTTTCCATTGGATTCTGTTGTTAAGTAAACTTTCTACCCCATGGGTGAGAATCAAACCTAATCCTCAGTGGCCTACATACTTAATTATTTTATTAAAAACCATACAAATTGTATTTTCCCTGACTTGATTGCTTACCTTAAATTATTTAGGAGGAAATCAGAAAAGGACAAAGGGACTGCTGAGTGTTTTGTTTAAAGTGGTTTTATTTTTGGGGTGCCTGGGTGGCTCTTTGAGTTGGGTGTCCAGCTTTGGCTCAGGTCATGATCTAATGGTTCATGGGTTTGAGCCCCGTGTTGGGCTCTGCACTGACAGCCTGGAGCCTGGAGCTGCTTCAGATTCTGTGTCCCTCTCTTTCTTTGCCCTTCCCCTGCTCCCCCCCTCAAAATAGAAATAAACATTAAAAAAAACAATTTTATTTTTTAGCCTTTGCAGAAGTAATTATTGCTCCTCCTCAGAGAATGGACATTATAAGACTAAAGCTACAAACTCTTCCTCGAGAACCAAAGTTATATAAACACAAGGTTTTGTAGAAAATTTTAAGATTTTTATACATGTGACAAAGCTTATGGAACCCAGGTAAAATGTCTTGATTTAAAACTTCTTTCTTACTGAATGTTACAAATAATCACCACAATTTCTAGTATTTCTAGTAGGTATTTTCTTCATAACATTTTATTCAGTTAAATATTGCTAATTAGCTATTAGAACCCTTTCATATATGATTTTCTTTTCTTTTTTTTTCTTAATTTTTAATGTTTATTTTTGAGAGAGACAGAGTGTGAGCCAGGGGAGGGGCAGAGAGAGAGGGAGACACAGAATCCAAAGCAGGCTCCAGGCTCTGAGCTGTCAGCACAGAGCCCAATGCAGGGCTCAAACTCACAAGCCATGAGATCATGACCTGAGCTGAAGTCAGATGCTCAACTGATTGAGCCACCCAGATGGCCCTGATATATGATTTTAAAGTTACCAGTTTTTCCTAAGTGTAAATATATGATAAAAGATCTTTTCTCAGTTGAATTATATCTAAATCTCTATTTCATGGGAAATATCATGCAATTTATAGAATGTAGTTTTATATATATTTACATTTTTCAATCTAGATAAATTTAATTAAGGCATCTTTATACATAGGTTCAAATTCTCCCTTTTCTGTTCACTATCTTTACCAAGTTTGGGAAAATTATTTTAGCTTTCTTAGTCTTGGTTTTACCTTTAGTAATAGGGAGATTAGAATGCCTACTTCATGCAGTGGTTATAAAACTGAAGTACTTAGCTTAAAGACTTCTCTTAGAGACTATTCCAAAGAATGCTCTCAGGAATTTTGAGCTTTTTATTCCATCTTGTTTTCTTATGGTTATTCCAGGTTGTGTTATCTGATGTGAATATCTGGTGCCCCTCACTGGCGGCATGTAGCAGTGGGTAGAATTATAGTCTTGTAGGATCTAATTGCAATTGATCCCACAGTGCCAAATAATGTCAAATTATGCTCATAGCTGACCTGTCTGAAATGCCCCTCAAACTGATGTTGACATTTGTGAATAGTCTCAGACTTAGAGCCATGAAAAGGTTGAGCTCTATGACCTCCCTAAAGACCTTTAGTATGTCTGAAACTAAATGCTTCATATAAGTAGTAGAAAAATTCTTTGCACAGAGTAAGTGAATAGGGAGCACTGGCTTCTTTATAATGTAAAATTTTTCTAAATCAAGTATGAAAAGAAGGCAAGTCCAGAGAATTTCAATGATCTACTTTACATAAAACAGAGGAAGAGGTGAAGGTACAGAAACAATGCGAAAACAAACAATATCATGATTTATTAAGTACTTGCACACATTATCTCCTTTGAAACTCATAGAATTGTCACATAGTAAAGCAGTAGATATCTGTAGCTTCTACATATGAGGAAAGAATGTCAGAGTGGCTTAGAGACTCACTGAATACATATGACTCACAGATGGAGACTTCCATTATTTTATTCTTTATATAATATAGAAATTTCAATTATAATAATATAATTTCTTTATCTAATTTGTTTCCTGCTGTACTCTGTCACTTACTAGTTTTCAATTGTTTCTTATTGGTGTTTTCCTGAGAAATATTTAAAAAAATGTCCTAGTCTAAGAGACTATGGCCTATCTGGATGTCTATGAGAGCTTCTTCATTCCTTTTGCACCATTTGGTGAAGCCACTCTTTCCTTCTCCACTTCCATCCTCTGAGTCACTGCCTAGCACTAGCAAAGGACCACTGAAGAATGGAGCCAGCACTAATTTCTTTACTTTTATATGTTCTAAGGATGGTCCTGATAATAATTTTTTTTCTTAGACTGACATGTTTCCCTTAGAAAAAATAGCAACTTTTCCCTCCTCTCCTGTAATATGTTCACTTTTATTTTACATAGGAAATAAATGCCTGTGCTTGAATGAAAACTCCTAGTTTCTTTGTACATATGATGAAGATTTTATAATGTCAGATACAAACATTGTTGTTAGAAAATAAGAAGTTTAGGTTTTAATAGCATAATTTAATATATGTGCCTTAGTAGTCTATTCATTTTTAAACATAAGATCTTTATCACACTGCCTAAATCCATTTTCTGTTTAAAATTTATGTGGATTTCCAGCTAGGCATTATAAATTTCCTTTCATAATCCAATGATCTAAAGAAGTGGACATAAATAGAATGCATCCAACCAGTCTTTTATAACAGGCAAGAGAACTAGTGCTCAAGGAGTGCCTACTAGAAGAAGGACTCATTATTCAAATTTTACTTACTTAAGTTACACAAAATTTCCATAAAGTGTATCATCTTCCATAAGAAAATAACAGTCAAAGAGGTCACATAGCTAAACCTAGAGTCTAGGTTTTTCTGTTTCTGAATTCCAAGCATATCATAATCTTACTTAGAAGTCCTAGTGTAGAATTTTTATATCTCAATGATAATAGCTGAAGTGTCTTCCCTTCCCTTCCTTTCTCTCCTTTTCCCTCCCTCCTTTCCTCCCTTCCTCCCTTCCTTCCTTCCTCCCTTCCTCCCTTCCTTCCTTCCTCCCTTCCTCCCTCCCTTCCTTCCTTCCTTCCTTCCTTCCTTCCTTCCTTCCTTCCTTTCTCCTTCTTTTGGCTTCTAAGGAATTAACAAAACATTTTTCATTGCCTAATTTGCCGTTGTACTTCAAAGTCCACACAGTTTCCACTACAACTTTATTCTTCACTGACCTCGGCTGCCATGCTACCTTTGATAAAATTTCTATGCCTTTAGATAGGGTTGTCTTAGTCCTTCACTTGGCTCTACAGCTGGGACAATGATGGAATCAGTGGATGAGTACCAACTGTAAAAAAAAACCTAACCCACTTTCATTCTTGTAGTTAGGCCTATTAGTAATATAACACAAAGGGCACAACAGGGGAATTCAGACTTGCAATAGGAGTTTGAGAAGTGATGTCAGGGTCACACTAGCAATTTATGTAGCTATGTACAAAGAGAAAGGAAATATACAGACCAAAGGAATAGAGGCTCTTTCTTTGCATGATGGAACTTCAAAAGCCCTATATTTTGATCAGACATTTGGTTTGCTATTTTATATGGGTTGGAAGGATAGGTAGCCATATTTCCACAAAGCATCTTTCACAACTTTCAAGGTTCAATATACTTCCTCATATTTTAGAAAAATGGTTGCATTTTGCTCTTATGCTATCTTGGTTTGACATGAAATCCAAGTGTAAGTGAGTCCAATTATATTCAATTGGTCATTATTGTAGGGATTTTACTGTTTACTAAGAACCCAGTGAAATTTAAGTCAACTCCAAGATTCATATATTTACTTTATATTTTAGTTCTGCAGTTATTCCCACTTGGTTTGGAAAATGATCTTATGTTTTATTAGATATTTTTAAAAAGTTATTATAAAGGCATATGCTCGGTGCAAAGTAAATCACAACACACACACACACACACAAGTGGATGTAAAGTGTCCAGTTTATATCTCAATTTAAAGTTGGGTATCATCTCATGCATTTTAATTCCATCCAACATGGATCTTATCTCTCCCATTTACCTTGTCTTCTTTGATGCAGGCTAGTCTACAAATCTAATAATATCAAACCTTTTGTGTAAAGTCTTCCAGAAATACACAATGAAACTAAGTTACACTCTGAGCTAATAGACACAGAGTATTCTCTGTATTGCTCTTTAAATGTCCTTGTTAAGGCTATGGAACTCACTTTCAATCTTTATAATCTCCAGCTTCTCAATTTTTAAGACATTTTCTTTTGGGAAAAACTATTTCTCCGATTTTGGATCTGCTTCTATGTATTTTCTAGCCATTTGTAGGTTCACCATGTTTCGTATCTCCTAAGCAAATCAGCAGGACCTATGAAATTGAATCCTTCCCAAGACAGATTCTTCGATCTCACCTCACTGTTCTAAGCTCAATTCATACAATCCTTTGCAATTGATCCCTTCTCAAGATCAGGCAGTATTTGAATACGAGAGTAGTGCACAATGGCCCCAATTCTTCCTTTTCTAACTTTGTGGGGCTAGAAGAGAAAGGGAGGAAAGTGAGAGGCAGCACCTCAACTTTCATAATGTGTCCGTACCTTGGGCCTGCTGTTCCTTGATTCTCTTGGGAGAAAGCATGCCACACTGGGAAATATCAACCTTAATTGTTCAGTGGACAAGTCCCTGTAGAGCATAAATATTTTATAAATAATTAAGTATATTTATAAATATATATAGTATATGAATATACAATCTATTTTATAGATATTTATGAATATTTGTGAATAGTTTTATAAGGGCCTTGAAGATGGGTACAGGAAATCAAGAAAGATACCAGGATATACTTCATGACCATGAGCTCCCCAGCTTTTTTCTTTTTATGCTTCCTGATCTAGGGTTGCACTAGCAAGTATATGTAGGTAGAATAGACATATTAAAAATTTTATCCTAACATTTTCCCTAAAGGTGGAGGTGGGGGTGCCATCAGACAAAATCAGGCTGAAGCTGCAGTCTTTATTGTTAGGGAGCCAATCAAAATGGGTTGATCCTCTGGGAATTGATCCAAGGTCTTCTGTAGCATTTTTTCCTTTGCTTACTATTATCAGGAGCAGTTCTAACCAATTTAATACTTAAAATAACACACTGAAGCAAGTATTACCATTATCTTAATTTTGTATGTGCTGAAACTGATGCACAGGAAAGTTAAGTAATTTGTTCAAGGTCATAAACCTAGTAGGTAGTTGAGCCAGGATTCAAACAAAGGCAATATGACACAGAACCTGAGCTTTTAAACCTCACATGTTACTTCCTCTAATATTTGATACTGGCATACCATAGTTTCAGCGTATGATCTTCTTATACTTTGGATGGCATCATTAGTGTTAACGTGAATTTGTGATATGAAAATTCTACTATTGTGTTTTCAAGAGTAGGGTGCTTAACCAGCTGAGCCACCCAGGCACCCCAACATTAAAGATTGTTCCTTTTTTTTTTTTTTGATAAAGCAAAACTCAATTTATTTGTATGAAACAAGAGAACACCATATTGAAAGATTATTAGTAGATTCTCGGAAGGATGAAATGAGGGAATAATAGTTATAGATCTTATGGCTATGTTGAGTTTTTTATTGCAGTTATTCTTCCTATTTTTAATTTTTTGATACTAATTAGCTCCATAATGCTCAATTATTGAGTTAGAGCTGGGAGGCATAAAATTGAGTAGTTAAGGAAAAGGCAGTATTAGTTAGTGTTCTAGAAGGAAGCAGATCACATGCTAAAAATGGGATAATAGAAATGAGGCAATATTGGAAAGGCTTTATCACCACTCCTGAGACTAACGGGAAGAACCGGGAGCAGTATTGAAAGCCTATGAGAGTGATAATTCTAGGCAAGGTACATCTGCCAAGAAATGTCTTTTAATTAGAGGAACACGGCCTCTGATAACTCTCAGCCAAGCAAGGAGGGAGCTAGGATAATAAATACTCCTACTTCTCTCTCCTTTCACTTCCCTTGTCTCCCATAGCTGAACCAAATCATAGTGCAAAGTAAAGGGGCCAGAATGATATAATCTATAGAGATCATCTGGGCATAGAATAGGGTAAAAACAAAAGCTGGAAAATTATAGAAAATTGATCTAGAGGGGGCAGATCAAAAATATACAGCACAAGATGCATGCTTAGAAGCAAAGGGACTCTATGTTTCTAATAATATCTGCTAGAGTTAAAGTCTGTGATGAGGATATATCTCAGAATGGAGTTGACCACCAATATATATAGTAAGGCAAGCAGTAAGGAATGAATACATTTTCAAATTCAGCCAGGGTTCCAAGTGTTATCTTTGACTTTACATTGAAGAGAGATACAGTTTCCCATAGATAATTATTACTTCATAAAAAAATAGAAATAAAAAGTAGTGGTTACCATGGGTTAATGCTCTGTTAAGACACAAATGGGCAGCAGAGCCACAAGTCAATATCAAACATTACTTTTTAGTGTACTTGCCAGCAGGGCTTCAGAAATTTAGACCAAATAGTATTTGGAGATTAGCTTCATTAGAAAAAAAATGATGGAAAAGGAATATCACCAAGAAAAGATGTCAAGGAAAGAAATTAGGAAAATATTTTAAGAAGTAAATATTTCAAGGAGAAAGAGTCTGAAAACAAAGCAATCTTTGATTCAAATAAACTACAAATAAAGTGTCAATATAAAGAATCAACCCATTTCTATTGCTATCATTTTCATTTCTGTTCAAAGAATCCCTGACATTTTGGGTTGTATATCTTTGTGTTCGTGTGTGTATGCACGCACATTTATGTGTGTAACTATCATCTAGAACACAGAATAGTTCCTTTCATCAGGCAATAACTAGCCATTAGTTTGTGTCATTTAAGTAAAACTTTTTATTTTCATACAGACCAATGCAATGTGAAAATGTCAAGTTCAGTCAAGCACCTATGAAAATTTCACACCCTCATTATTATAATTCAAACATTGTATCTTACTGGGAAGAAATAACTGTGACAAACCAAAATATTTTCAGTTTTAGGTTTTGGGAATCTCTGAGGAAAAAAAAAGAAGAGTCTATCTTGAAGCTACAAATAGAGCTTGAAGCTCTTTATTATGAATAAAGAGCTAATGTAAATGGTACAGAAAATATGATAAAAGCTTTTGGAATTCAGAAGAAGTAGGGAAGATTAGAATGAACAAAAAAGCCTGGGGAAGGAGTTAGAGGGGCAGCAGATCATGACCCAGATATCAAGTTGTGTGAAGATTTGGAGTATGATGAGTGTGGCTATCTGGAATTTTATATTCCAGATATATTCCTCAATATAGCATCTCAAGGAAACCAGTGAGTTACTGAGGATTTTCCATGGGGATGTCTGTGCTAAAAGCACTTGTGTAGAAAGGATGGTCAGCAGAAGGAAGGTGAAGGGTTATAGGATTGTTCCTAGGCTTTTCCTTGAACTCATACTTTCACATATTATTACCATTCCCTCCTAATTGGAAATAAGAAGGCCTATTCTAGGACGTTGTTGAAAGGAGTAAATAAATTAACACACATGCAAGCAATTAGCATAATGCTTGGCATCTCAACCAGCAAACATTAGTTATGGAACTTCTTTTTTTTGAGACTGAGATCAGGAGGATAGAGCAGACAATGACAAAGGAAGGTGGTTAAAGAGAAGTTCCAGACTTGGACAAAGGATACTGGCAGTAAAATTTTTGTGAAGACACTAATGGACAAATTTCTGCTCCTTTTAGGAATCTCTGTAAACCCCGTAGAAAGGAAAAAGATAATTGGCTTCATTTTTAATTAGGAAAAGCTCCACATTTAATGGAGGAACCTAATCTGTGATTTGGAATTTACTTAATCCCTACTGCATTTTATATACATCCCTTATCAGTCTACTTTTCCTTGCTTGTTTTCTAGGAAGGTTCCATAGAAGAATTCAGAAACTGAGAACTGGAATTCTATCTAGCATTGGGCACATCTCTGTGTCACAGCCCAGAATTTCTTTCATCTCTTGTGTCAATGGCTGATGATGGTTTGACTTAGGTGTAAGCGAAAAGGAACAGTCCACCATGACTGTTTTATCTCAGTTGTTGGCTACACCAGCTAAAAGAGAAGGATGGGATACAGGGGCACTGGTGACAAAAGTATGTGGAATTATACAAAACAAGGGAAATGAAGAAGATGGGAAAAAACCCAGGTTAAGGTGTGAGGGTCTTCTGCTAATTGTCATATAAGAAAAGAGGGCCATCAATATATAGCCTAAAAGAAGCAAGTAAAGTCATTTAACTGGAATACCTATCCTCAGAAATACAGTCATGTTTTTTGGTTTCGTTTTGTTCTGTTTTTCCTGTAAGGACTGCAACTGTATATAGGGCATAGTTTGTTCTGGGAATTATAATGCTTCTCAAATCTAGTATTTGCTAATAAATTCTGTCAGATTATCAACTTTTGTTTTTCCTCTGTTTCTCTGACAGGCTCTTTGTTGCTCTTTCATTTTCCTTCCCTTGCTTAAAGTTCCTTATCAGGTAGAAAGCCCTTTTGTCACCTTGCCCAACCATCTGACAATCTGTTTTTCCTGCTACCCTCTACTGTCCTGTCTTTTCTTATTCTGTAACCACTCTTTTTTCTTCCAGTTGGTAATGGATCATTTGCTATTTCTGGAATATGCTTGTGTTTAATTGGTCATCAAGTATCCTTTAGTTGGTGCTCAGGAATATGTCTAAATGAATTCTCTTTTTTATTTATTTTCCCTTTCCAAAAATTATACTCATATTTTTAATTGTTTTCATTCACATTCCAGCCAATCTCTAAGCCAATTTCCAAATATTATTTTCTAACATTCTCAGAGGGATAAGAGTGTTTGTTTTCAGTCATTTTGAATAAAGTCCATTGTTCTTTCCTTAAGATATCAGACTACTTTTAATATCCATATTTGTTGGCTTAGATTGGTATAAAAAATGAGAGAGATATATACTTGTCAAAACATGAGACTTCTTTATATTAAACTGTTAATTTAAAAGCATCAACCTCTTTTTAAAAAAAAAACAACTGTTGCATAAAAATTATAATTCACTTTATGTAGGAAGTAATAAGAGAATTTGGTCAAAGACATGTTCTCTTGGAAATAATGAATTCTAGATGGATCAACACGGATTCTTATTCTGGATCAGTCATTGTCCAAATAATTTAACATGTCTTCATTTCTGTAAAATGGGTATGCTAATGCTGTGTCCTTACATGTTGCAATATTTAATTAATGATTATGTGCTTTTGCATAATGTGCATTCATATATTATTAGGTTAATAATGTGCATTCTCAATGTACTTTAATAAAGTACATTGGGAGCTAATTAAAAGGAATGTAATTTGTGATTTTGGGAAGAAAAGTGTTATCGAAGTGTAAATTAGGGAAGGAAGTGGCAGTTAAATCTATACAACATGTCTATTACCACACATTTGAGGCTTAACTCTAATTACAGATAGGACATGTGAGCAAACAGCATCTGGGAGGCTTCCATGCCTTTCAGAAGGTCCTTCTTCACCTCCATAAAAGAAGGTTATTCATTTAATAACCAAGATTATTAATAAGCCACTTTCTGTTCGGAACAAAAGGTTAGAGGGAAAAGACCTCTTTCAAAGTCAACATATCAACAGTATTTAATTGTTCTCTTTTGTGGACAATATCTGCCCAACAAGTGTCATGAGAAAGGAGTTTGTTATTCAGTCCTTTAGACAAGAGGAAAGCATTTTTGTGGATTGATAACTCTACCCAGAAAGGGCATTTACACCTGATGGGAGAGGAGAATTCTGTAGACAGATTTGTGCCTGTCTTCAAACCTTTCAACCATCCGAATAACCCCTGAGGTTAAATCGCTGGTAGACATCTGTAGGCAGAAGTAAGAGAAATGAGATCATCAAGGAACAGTATCGTGCTTACAACATGTGGCGAAATGAGTGGCTCTTCACCATCTGTTATTTGTGTGTGTATTTTATTATGTAAATGTTCGTACACACTGCATTCTAAACAAAGGAACATTACTTCCACTTTGTTGGTGCTGCCAAGCTTGCGTATGTGTCCTGGAAAAAGAAAGTGGCAGACAGAAAATTCAGGGTTCATCTAGCCACTTGGGTCCCCACTCCTTTCACCAAGAGGGTGAGAGACTCTAAGTAGTTTGATTCCTTTTCTGCATCCTGTTAACAAATACAAAGCTTGACTGTGAATGGAAAACAATGTCTTAAATACTACAGTTATGGTCTAAAGCTTCTTTTGCTGGGGTCCACGAGAAAAAGATACTGGAAGCTAGGATGCCCTGGGATGGTTCCAGTGTACACTAGTGATAAATCCAGGCTAGAAAATAAATTTGGACAGAGAAAACAAGGCTCTGTTCAATTTTCTCTCATCTGCTTAATTCCTGGCACATATCTCTGGGTCATGGGAAGGTTCTGGTGGACTGCTGTCATTGTCTCCCCCAAAACACGAGGGGTGTGTGTATGCATGTTTGGGAGGAATGAAAGTGAGGAGATTTGGGTGACACATATTCTGGTTTAAATTTTCATAAAATTACCAATTTAAATTGAAATGTAATTATCCTAACTGGCATCTTTTTGGCAGCAGCTTAAAAAAAAAATCCCTCAGCTTTACTGTACCAAGCAAAAGCCCAGAGGAGTCCTGACACTGGCCTTTAATCAAAAGCTGAAAAGACACAAAAGCTTTCAGATAATCTATGCCAAGCTATCTTGGACAGCACGGAATTGCCTGGAGCACCCTTCTGGTGGCATTTAAAACACCTGGTGCCCTTAGAAAAAAAATACATCTGCGTCTGCAATTTCTCCTTCTGTAATTCCCTCAAATCTCTCTATCTCAACCCATTCTCCTGTCTTTATAAGTAGGGATGCTACAGTGACAGGAAAATAAAGCTATTTTATTTACCAAGAGAATGACACTTGTCATTGGCTCTGCCTGGAGGTGACAGACTCAGGTGCCCATCTGCACAAACACTTCCTCACTGTTTATTTCATGTGGTTTAATATAATTAAACTATCATTGTGCTCATTGATTCAGCTCAAATTTTAATTTGATAATTGGGGAAAAGGTGTGCATTTGAAATGGAGGCAATTAATTGACACTTTAAATGCACTGGAACAGAAATAATTTAAGTTACACCATACTTAGCGGTGACTTATACTGTTGTGTTTATGCAGATTCTTTTATTTAGCTCTTGTCATTAATGGATAGAGGTAAATAATGCTCCTCAGCCTAAGTCCTTTCTAAACAGGCAGTCTGATTCTGCAATTTGGACATATTTTTGCCGCCACAAACAATCCCATTCATTCTGTAGTCACTGGCTTTTCTAAAATAAAGACATTCTAACTTTGAACAACAATCTAATCATTCATAACTAGTCTCACATGTATATGCAACATAATTATGCAGATTGTCACATAATTTTATCAATAGACAGCCTGATCCTTATCCTAACAAACATCTTGCACAAAGAAATAATGAGAATAACAAAGACACAATTTCTCAACTTATAATGCCCATCTTCCCCATGATTTGAATAAAAAGAAGGGAAATAACTAGTGTTTACTTATTTAATTTTTCTCCAATACAAGTTTCACTTTAATTTGCTTCAAGGGAATTTATATATTTTGGTGAACTTACTGAAACTTAAGAAGCAAGCATATTTATGGACAAAGCAATTTTTTTGTGTTAATTATCTTCCATCTGGAAACAAATATGCTTTCATATTTTTTAAGAATCAAGAACAAAAGCTAGTTTGTTTTAGCAACTTACAAAATCTTCCTCATTTTTACTGGAGCTCTTTTATTCACAGAACCTGAATAAATACTTTTAATCAAAACTGAAGCAAATTCAATTTTGCAAAATGCTAACCTCCACAAATTATACCTGTAGTAAATAATGTTACTTATTAGGAATTATTGGTTGTTTCTACATATGCCCTGAAACGATTTGTTCTTAATATAAAGGATTGTAGCAGCCGCTCTGCCTTTTAGATGAAAGCTTATGCTCTTACTTCAATCTATTATTCAATATTTTTAATATTCAGTGTAACCATGGATGAACCTAAGAAAGTTTTGGCAGGTCATTTCAGTTAAGCAACCACACTCTTTTTATTAAAGCTGGAAACCTCATTAAAATAGGCTCTGTGAAGATTTTGTAAACTCCAGCTTCAAATCAAGGTTGGCAATAATGCTCCAAAAAAATCTTTTTATATAAATGTGGTTCTTTTGGCACTTGAAAGTTTCTGAAAGCAAGAAATGCTGAAAAGCAGAAAAGGGAAGAAACAAAGCAAACAAACAAAAAACACATGAAATGTACACGCAAAACACACATACTCATGTATATAAGTGTGGGTGATGGGTTACCCTAAAACAAATCTATTTCTCATGTCTTCTTTTTTTATTATCTACTTTCAGACAAAATAATCTGAAAACATTTTTGCTATCTGAGCTAATATAATAGTTATAAAGAAAGAAGGGCGCTATCCTGAACATAACCTTTCACCGTAATGAAAAAGAGCCCCTGGTTACCAAGCCGAATTGAAGTCTTCTGAAAGATCAGAGTTTTAAGGTTAAAAGGGAGCTGATGGATCAACTGATTAGATAACTCAGTAACAGCAACAGATATGGACCAGAGATTAAATATTGCAAACTGAACAACTGGTTAGTTGATGGGAGCAGGGTTATAAAACAGATCTTCAGAATGCTCATTCTGTATGATGCTGTTTGTCATTTCAGTATTCCTGCTTGAAATGTTGTCAGTTTGACACACTCTGATATCTAGATGAGTAAATCCATTCATGATTGGGACAGTTTTTTTATTATCTATTTATTTGTTTATTTGTAGAAAAAACAAATGCCAAAAATCTGATTCCTTGCTTCCTAAAATATCCTAATTTTCATGAACTCCTTAAACATAAAGAACATTTGATATGGTGGTGCAAATATTATTTACAATTTGAATTCAACTTTAATCCCTTTCCCTAATCTATGTTGTTTGTTAACTAACTCCCAGAAAGATTCTTTTGTTATTCTTCAGAATTTTCTCCCCAGTATGGAGAACCTTTTTTGAAAGCTTATTAATCACATAGAAATACTATATAGGTAGGTGAAGGTATTAAGTCCTTAACTCACAAATAATAGCTAGGTAATTAATAGGTAATTTTCCTTTGGATCAGACTCAGTATCTCATTAAAATAATTCTTCTTTTTAAAAATGAAGTATCAAGTCAAGTGATCAATATGTTCTGTTATTGCTTATTTAAATGCCAAAGGCCATAGCTCATGAAGGAAACCCAAAATTCCTCAGTTTGATTTTAGTTCAGCTCAACAGAATTAGTATATAGCCCTGGTCTGGATTTTTAGGGGAAAAAAGAAAAAACATGTGTGATAGAATTACTCATCTCAAATTAGTTGAGCAATTCATTCATGCACTTACACAAAACCTGCCACATTCTTCAAGAAAGGTACAAGATAGAAGTAAAAGGGGTTACATGTGCTGTGCCGGTAACAATAGGTATTAAACTGATTAATATATTCTTATCTGTGGAATAACTCAGTATGTTTTGTGTTAAAATTTTTTTCAGTCTAAATACCAAAATAAATTGTGTGAGGAATGTAACTTCTGGTTCTGTTAAAAAAAATACTTTCTCTGGGACCACTATTTGCCAAGAATGGTATCAGTTTAATAAAACAATGAGTTTGTACAAGGAACCTACGACTTACAGTTTTAACTGTGATAGGGTGAAAAATGAAGAGCTGGGTCACTCGTATTGTGTGGGGATAATTGAGGAAGATATTTTGAGGCTATGAGAATATTTGGAAATGAGTGAGGAGTAGATAGAAATGAGTTAACATAAAGTCAGTGCCTAGATCAAGACAGAGTTATCGAACAAGCCACAAATTACTTGTTGATATCAGTAACTGTTGCCTGTTAGCTACTGTTTTACACGTACATACAGTATTTCTCAGTTGGGGGAATGTTTGGATTTTTTTCTAAAACTGGAACACATGGCAGTTTCTCAGAAACCCTAACCTTATTTACCAAATTATTTCTTCAATTTAGTAAAAAAAAAAAAAAAAAAGTAAAATTGATGCATTCAGCAAATTGC
This sequence comes from Cryptoprocta ferox, assembly GCA_028646485.1. Classification (NCBI taxonomy): domain Eukaryota; kingdom Metazoa; phylum Chordata; class Mammalia; order Carnivora; family Eupleridae; genus Cryptoprocta; species Cryptoprocta ferox. The sequence goes on from CM053573.1 coordinate 25,223,919, forward strand.
GATCTTAATTTTCAGTGTTAAATATAACCCGAAGGTAAGTTGAAAGAACTCACTGTGGCCACTAAAAGATAATTGGCACTCATGGAAACATGCCCCTAATTTTCAAAACCTTGACATTAAAACAGCAGCCTCACTTAGTTATACTATCTTCTCCTCTCTCTGCGTATTAACGTAGGCCTGCTGTTTTATAAGCTTTCCAAGTGTGCAGGAAATTTGGCTGAGTAGGCAGTTTTGTTTTAATATATTCCTGGAAATTTTATCTTCAGCAGTTCTGTGTGCTTTCAGCAAGTGGCTAAAATGGATGCAGGTTTTCTAAGTCCGACAAGGTCATGAGTAATAACACCGTCAGTTGGGAGAAAACTCATGTAGCAGCAGGTTCTGATGGCATACGAGACATGGCATGTGGGTCAACTTGCCATTTTCCCGCCACTTTTTTTTTTCTTTTTTAACATTAGTTTCATTGTAATAAAATCAGGGAGAAGATCTCAGGGCACTGAAGTTACTCATGCCACTTTGGAAAGCCTTAATAATTGGACTGGAAGCTTAGAGCCCTTATTAAAACCAAGAGATGCAATGCATGCATGACTCCTTTTCTAAAGGATTGCCAATGGCAAAGACAGACCCTCTGGAAAGCATCACACAGAGAGCAGCGAAACTTCTCTAATCAAGTGTTTTTCCATTTACCAGCGTTGCTGTCGTTACCAGAGTATGTTTATATGCAATCTCAAGGATGGCTTATCCGAATGAATGCAAGGGTAACACTCACTCTGCAGGCTACGAGCTGCATTTGGGTACAAGTGTGCTTCCCTCTAATTTCCGCGTTCAGTATCCAGTTCAGAGTTGATGTGGCTTTCCACAATGCTGCAAGATTAGAGCCGTTTATGCCTCATAGTCCTCACAAGAAACTTCTAGGACAATATCCAGGCCAACAAAGTTGGCCCTCAGTAAAGAATCAGCAGCCTCCCTCTAACCTGACTCCCCAGCTCAGGTCCACCTACTGAACAGCCTCGAATATTGGCTCGTGTCCAGGTGGGAAGGGTATTGCATTGGCCGTGTCATTGGAAGGAAGGCTCCCAAAGTTCCCACTTGAGTTGAAAGTATGAACAGCTGAAGCCGACCTGCAATTTAAATTTTATTCCCAAAGAGTTTAGGTTTAGTATGTTTTAGACTGAGAGGCAGAGTACTCTGAGATGAAAGCTATTGTTTTATGTGTTAATAAGGATAAGAATGGGTTTTCTGTAGCTAATAACACTCCTCTGAATCAGTGCCTTATTTACAGTGGAAGAATGTCATAGATATCATATTTCATCACCAGTGATGGCTTGAATATGTTCCGTGAATAATTACAGTATCTTTTCATCTCTCTTTTGTTATAGGAAACCTTTATAGTAAAGGCTTTTAAAATATGCAGTGGGAGTGTGTAATCCAAGTATCAAGTCTAACGAGAAATTGTTTTGGCAAGTTCAGAACCCTCTCAAAATTCATGGGTTTGGAGTTTCATATCTAATTGGAACCTTTTAATGTTGGAATAGGTTTGCTCTTAGGAAAATAGTGTAAAGCTTTTAAGCAAGGGGGAAAAAATCTTTAAGAACTACTCAGCAGGATTCTGTGACATTCAAATTATGTTTATTTAAAAACAGAAACTCCTGTGTTCTGGTGTCTTAACATAAAGAGAATCAAAAATGGGAATAATACACACGTCTACAAGAATTACAAGGCTTTGAAAAATTGCTTGTGCAAAAGACTTTGTGAGTTACTATTGAGCCAAATAATTGAAAAATATCTTGAGAGTGTCAGAGATGTAAAGGGGATTCTGTTCAATATGTTGCCATTTGCCAGAAATCTTCTCTCAAGAGTACGTGCTAGCTTTGTAAAGACCTAACTCACATTGTCACTCTCCTAATATTAACTTAGCCCATCCTGAGATCATTTAGTGATGCATTCCTAAGTTTTCCAGTGAGGAGAACAACCTTCTCCCTTTTTTGGAAAATGTTCTCTAGCCCTCACTTTTGAGCTTTCATCTGTACCGTGAGGCAGGCACATTGGTCATGCTAAGTAGTCAAATAAAAGGAACTAGGGAATCTCTTCTTCTTTGTCTCCTCCAATCTCTGTATGTTCAGTGCAAATGACTCCCATATGGTTTTACCTTCGTCAGGATGTTCTGTGTATTGAGCACAAAGAACTGTTTCTAAACATCAATCTTAGAAAGAAGTTGTCAGTATAAAATATCACAATGTACAGGTAAACCTAGATCAAAAAACATTACTTCTTGTCAGTAACAAGCAAAAACACTTTGGAAGCATCTATCAAATTGGGAAAGAATTACAAAAAAAAAAAAAGCCTGGGATGGGGCAGCTTCCTCGTTATACAAACAAGTATTTCATGCCCATTCTGGGGCTTCATGTTTTAATTTTTATAAAGTTTAACTTATAAAAAATGGTCCAAGTGTTTTGCATTCATTCTATCAAAGATATGTTTACCTATCTCAAGGATACAAGGACATTCTTCGTGTTTCTTTGAGAAGTTTTCTAGTTTTCATACTTAGGTCTAGAAATCCTTTCAGGTTAAGTAAGTGTAATATATGGTTTTAGGTAAAGATCAATGTTTACTTGTTTTCCCATATAAATATCCAGTTGTTGCAACATTATTTTGGAAAAAGACATTTTCTTTTTCTCATTGGAAGGCCCTTTTTACTTAAAAATAATCATTCTGCCTATTATGTTTCAATCTATTTCTGGACTCTACTCTCTTCCATTTATCTATACATCTATTTTTTCTGCCCTACTACATTCTCTCAATTACTGTATATTTATAGTAAATCATGAAATCAGAACATTTAAATTCTTGAATATTTCTCCTGCTTCAAAAATTGCTTTGGCTATTCTTGTTCATTTGCATTTCCATAAAAATTTTAGAATCAGCTTGTCAACGTCTGTGAAAACATGCAGGATTTTGATTGGGATTGCATTGAAATTATAAATTTGGTGAAAACAGATTTCTTAATACATGCATAACCACATATAATTAGCAAAATCACAATATTAACATTGGTAAGATGCTATCAGCTAATTTATAGAAATTCAAATTTTATCAACTATTCTACTAATGTCCTCTTTCTGGACAACGATGAAATCTAGGGTCACACATTGCAGTCATTTGTCATGTCTCCGTAGTGTCTCTTCTTCTGGAACAGCCTTCAGTCTTTGTCATTCATGCCCTTGACAACTTTGAAGAGTACTATTACGTTGTAGACTATCTCCCAGTTTTGGTTTGTCTGATGTTTCCTCATGATTAAATTCAGGTTGTTCATTTCCAGAAAGAAAACCATAGAAGTAATGCTCCACTCTTCTCAGTGTGTCATGGTAAGAGGTAGACATTGTCACTGTGTCTTATTAATGGCAAAATTCACTCTGTCACTTGGTTGAAGTGGTGTCTGCCATCTTCTCCACTATAAAGTTACTTTTTTTCTTTTAAATTAATAAGTATGTTGTACAGGATATTATTTCTTCAAATTGAATACATTCTAATAATATGTTTTCAAATTTACTGACCCTTTTATCTCTATTTCTCTTAAGCCTATCCAGTGGATTTTTTTATGTCAAAATATTGAAAATGTCAGTGCTACAACTTATAACTTTCAATATTTGCAGAGATACCTTATGGTTTCACTCATTACAAGTTTAATTTTCTTTATGTCATGGAACATAATTATAACTGCTTCCTTAAAGAACTTGTCTTAATAATTCCAACATCTGCTAACCTCAGGGTTGGCATCTGTTTAAAGCCTTTTCCCTTGATACTCAATCACATTTTCCTGGCTATTTATATGTGAGTAATATTGGACTTTATCCTGAACTTTCAGAATATTAGGTTGTGGAGAATCTGGATTCTGTTATATTGCGCCAAGAAGTGTTGATGCTTTTGTTTTAGCAGGCAATTAACTTGGTAAGACTCAAAGTGCAAACAGGCATGTCTGTGGTCGACGGCAGCTTAGATCTCAGATCAGTTCCTTAAACCATAGCTATGAGCTGCTTTCCATTTGTCCCATTCAATTTGTGGTTTAGTGGTCAGCCAGAGACTTGGGTTGAGTTTAAGCACAGAGATTGGGATCCTCTTTCTCTGGCTCTCTCCTTTCTATTCTCCTCTTACTCCATGGTAACTCCAGTTGCCCTATGCTTCTTACCTTATTTCTTTCAGCCAGTAACCCAGTGGGATTTCTATCCATATTTGAACCATCCCTATACCATACTATTGCCACTGTGACTGAGGCTTCCCTCAGAGCAAAACTGCAAAAAAAATGAAGGAGCTCAGTCTGTTTGATTGCTTTTCCCAAGGTTTGATTCTGCTTCAAAATTTTCAGTCTCCAGAACGCTCAGGTAGTTAGGTTTGTAATTTTTCCAGTTTATCAGTATAATTTCGAGGATTGCTTTGTTAGATGGTCATTTCTCATTAACATGAAGACTTAAGAGATGGTTTGGAAACTAGATTTTGAATGGTGAAAAGGTGTCCTAAAAATTATAGTGAATATAAAGAATAAAGTAATTGAGAAGGAGACTCTTAGATAAAACTTCACTTCTATAATACAGTAAACTCCTCTGGTATCACCTAACTCATTGGGTGATCAAATGACTCTTGCCTACTTCAGACCTCCTCATACTCATACTGTTAGCATGTAGCAGCCATATTTATATAATGGCACCTTGAGTCTCTGGCCAGAATTAATTGAAAAATGATTGGATATATCACTTGGTCTGGGACCAAGTCATGTTCTTGGGAATTAAGAATTAGGATCAAGGGAGTCCATCTTTCCAATATGGATCGAATTCTACCATGTATAGCCGTGTCTGTGCTGCTCTTCTGCTATCATGTGACTTGAACTGATGAAAAAACAAAGTCTGCCAAAAAAGAGAGACAAAAATGCACAGAGAGAAGCAGAATGAAGAGATGGTCAGAGGATGATCCCAATAGCCAATCATCTAGTGCTCCTTCCAGTCCTACCTGACATCTGGCAGCATTATTTTTTTGACTACTGTCAAAGATCCTTGTATCCTAATAAGTCCCCTCTTTTTCCTTAAATTGGCTTTTATAATTTGCAACATTAAGAATCTTGACTAATCCATACACTTTTCTTATAAGAAGGTTTACATAACTATGGTGATGAGTATACACAGAAGAAAGTGTCAGGGACATTAAAGTAGAAAGAAACAAGCTAACATTTCTTAGTATTTAAAGTGAAATAATTTTTAAATCATTATGTTAAAATCACAATATAAGTCCTAGGATAAAGTTCCTGTTCATTTGAATGTAACCAAAAGAAAATTGAGGCCAAGAATACACATACACACACACACACACACGGTGGATTTTCCCTCCCTTATTTAAGTAAATGCTAAATAAGATAATGTTGTTAGTTACAAACTCTGTAAATGCAATGTTTGTGTCCTGTCCTGGTGCTCATTCCCTTCTTCTGGGTCAATCCCATTACTATAATTAAGTTTCTCCCTAATCAATTTTATTTCTCTACTTAATAAAAAGAGGCAATTTTTCTAGATGTCCTGTTTTTCCAATTATATAACCACTAAGAAATCAATTGCTTAACAAAAGTTAAAGTAATATGATTTGAACATGAATTACTCTCTAACAGAAGGACATAATGAGCTGGATGAAAAATCAGAACCTGTCTCCCCAGCCCCTCAAATAAATAAATAAATCTCAGCAAAAGCAAATCTTGGGATCCTTTGGATTTGTCAAACATTTCATGGATCTTCCAAAACATTTTGGCAGGATAATTCCCTAAAGTGATTCATTATCCATCAATTCATATTTCAATGTCACTTAATATTTGTTGAATATTCACAACATGCTAGCATTGCACAGCTGCTGAGAACATGATTCTGTCTTTCAACCTCACACTGCATGTTTTTTTAAAGATGAAAAAATAACATATATTTTAAAATTTGTCAAGAGGATAAGAGAAAATTGGTCTAAAAACAAATCAGCACACATACCCTTCAAGAATTAATCTCATTCCCTTATTAGGAAGGTAATCGCTGGTTCTGAAAGCACAAAAATATGCTCCTTATATCCATTTATATATAATAAATATATATATTATATTCCTTATTTTTATTTATACAAATAAATGGATATATGTACATTTAATGTATCTAGAAATTTTATTTAACTTTGATATTACTTTTATGTATCTATGTATACTTATTTCTATTACTTCTATAAAAATTTGTTTTATCCACAATGTAATTTTTATCCACAACCTAATCTTTAAATATCTGTTTAGATATATGCATATTCCCATTTCTTAACAAATACTGAAATTTCCTTTTACCTGTTTCTTATTTGTATTTGCTCCCTAATTTGAAAATGATTACATATATACTACTATACTTTTTTGGTTCCCATAAGAAGTTCTTAATCTCCATTAGCCTCATAAAGTAACAAATTTTACTCCTTTACTTCAGTCAAATATCTACTTAGGACTTTTCAGATTATGCTGTCAAAAATAGCATATACATAGCCCCTGGTGTGGTTTTTCTAAGATTTTGATGGATTCTAAAAGGTTTCAATTAAGATAAAATATCCCCCAAAAAGTTTTTTTAATGCTCATATAAAATCTCTTTTGATTTGAATGAATGCTAATGTTTTGTTACATTTCATTGACGTAAGGAATAAAAAATAATAATTATTTTTTTCATAATAAAAGTAGAGACTCATAAAGAGTATGAAACTCTACAAGAAAGCCAAAATGTTGGCTTTGGAAAAAAATAATTAAATTTATTTATTGTAGTGATTTCATGAGATAAACTGATTTACTGTGGCTCTAGAACATCCCATTCACTGTTGTTTCTACTACAGAATAACAGACTGCTTCTTCCTCCCAAAATAAAAGAAAATTATGTTGTGGCATCTGTTTTTTTCTCCTTTTGTTTATTTTCAAATAAAATAGTATGTATTTCAGTCCAGAGTTTCCTTAAAATGTTGTATTTACCAGTATACTTTACAGTGCCTAAATTTTAAATTAAATTAAAAGGAAATTTTAAATTAACATTAAAAGGAAAATAATAATAATGAGCCTTATAATTATTTATTAATAGCCCAAACTACTGCCTGACCTTTATTTTGTTTTTGCATGGGATTTCTTTTCATATTTCAAAGAGGGAAATTGTGGAAAATAAGCTATTTGGTTTAAGCTACGTGTGTTTTCTGAAAATAGGGATATGAATCACATTAGCTGGAAGTGTATTTATTTTTTATTTTTATTATTTTTTTGTGTTTTTTATTTATTTTTGAGGGACAGAGAGAGACAGCGCGAGCAGGGGAGGGTCAGAGAGAGAAGGAGACACAGAATCTGAAGACAGGCTCCAGGCTTTGAGCTAGCTGTCAGCACAGAGCCCGACGTGGAGCTCCAACCCACGAACCGAACCGTGAGATCATCCCCTGAGCCGATGTCGGAGGCTTAACCGACTGAGCCACCCAGGTGCCTTGCTGGAGGTTTAGAAAACCGATTTTCACCCGTTTCCTCTTTCGGAGAAGAGAGTACTATGTCCCCATAGCCTTTTTTTTTTTTTTTTTTCTGATAGAAACAAGTTAAGATCATGGTAGTGGTAGTTTTTGTTGCTATCTACATAGATATCTGCCTTTTTTTTTTTCTATTTATTTCTTGACCTGAAGGCCTATGTGATATGTGATAATTTGACTACAGATAAATACTGCTGCTGTATACTCTCATAGCATCTTATGTGTACCCCTAACTCAGCACCTTCCTTATTTCAATTGCATTGATCTGTTTATAGATTTCCTCTTCATGAGACCATGTGCTCTTAGAGGACAAAGTTCATGGTTACTTAGCATTCACACCAACAATAAGAACAGAATCTATATTATGGAGTCACTGAAACAGCCTGCTGGATGAGGCTTACATGTTTCCTCCCAGGTACCTAGTTAATAGTGGGTACAGTTAAAAGAGAAGTTTTATCCCAGAATTTTAACCAACATATAAGTTACTCCAAGAGGTTTGCAAGCATAGCCAAACATTTATGTCTCTTGCATTTGAATTCTCACTACTTCATTGCAATAGATTAGAATTCATGTCCAAATTACCTCTCTCTGGTAAAATAACATCATGACCTTAAAACGACAACTTCTATAGATGATGATGATGATGATGATGATGATAAAATTACCTCATTCTGTATCTCATTTTGTTTTTATAAATCATAATGTAGTTGGCCTTGCAAAATTAAACAGGGTAATTCCACCTGTGATTATAGTAAAGGCTCAAAAACAGAAGCTCAATATTAAATTTATTAAGAACTACAGTTTACTGAGTACCTAAGTGATAAGGACTTTTATATTTTACCCTCACAATTACCATTTTGAGGTAGGTATTAGCGTTATTCTAGCTATAGAGTTGGAAACCAAGACTCAGAAAGGTGCAAGACATTGTCTACATTTCTAAGATTATATATCATGAAGATGTTGAAGCAGGGATTAAATCCAGCTATTGTTTTTTTCTTTTCTCAAATTAGAAAAAATGGAAGGCAATAACTTAAATCCGTGTCACATGTAATTTAGTTTAGAATCCATGATCGATCACAAAACCATCACATAAATCAGCAACGGGAGTCATTCAAAATTTAAAACATGAAAATGGAAAACCCCTAAAAAGCGAATTTTGACAGTGTGAGAGGCAAATACTTTTCCAGGCTTTATTGTCACTATTGTTACATGCACTGAAACTGATGCCACCTTTGCCACTCATACTTCTACCTTTAATTTGGGGTTCTTTAGAGATAATTCTGTCTATGATTTCATGTGCATTTTTTACCAAACTCTTTTCATGAGATATTCACTTTATAGTCTCTCATTCCTGAAAAATACTGGAGGTAGCAATCATCTCGATAAAAGTAATTTTATAGCTATGTAAATATAGAGAGAAAGATAAAATTTCTTTGAGAAGAATGAACAAAGAGAAATTCTTAAGAGGTAATCTAGACCAAAAATTTCTGTGCTCTTTTAAGAGTTACTTTTCTATTGGTGATCGTGGACATATAATAAAATCAAATATCCCCTTTCTCCAGTGTTATTCCACAGCTTACATGCAGACACTGAATAAGAAAATAGCAGGGTTGATCCAGGCTGAGGGTTTTGGCAGGTAGATGTAATAAAGCGATAGAGGTATAGAGAATTGAGGTGATTGAGAAGAATATTTAAGGAAGGAATGGAAGGAGAATAAAGTAAAAGAAGACTGAGATGTAATGAAAAGGACAAATATAAACTTAAGAACGTAATCATAGTAGAAATGGTTTGAAATGTAAGCAACTAGAGGAGAGACGTTTATGCGAGAGCAGGTGCTTGAATCTACAATCTTGGAGGTGGAGTATTTTGGATGTGAAAAGGTCTAGGTCATGATCTTAGGAATGTGTGGCAGAGGGAGAGTTGAGGGGTCAGTTACTGACTATGAAGAACACATGGGAGCAAGAGGCCTGGTTATTGGCTAGATGATCAGACACATGGATTTTTCAAGCCACCCACAATGGAAGAACTGGGGCAGAGGAATCATGTAAACCAGGTGCAGAAGTCTCCAGTGAATGCGAAGTGACTCAGAAGGGTCGGTAGATGATAGAGATGACAGGACCTGAGGCTGAAAGAATGACAGGGGTAATGAGAGGGCAGGGGGCTAATCATCTGGGAGTCAGTGTGGGATATTGAGGGAATGGCCTCACTTCTGGGCCTTGAAGCATCTCGCTTGTGAAAGAATATATAGCCTCTACTTGAAAGTGGTGCACGGAGAGTGCCTTCAGGAAATCGAGACTCAGCCAAGATCTACTGAGTTCAAAGATCTACTGAGAACTAATGTGAAGATGACCATCAAGACTGAGGAGCAGAAGAGACAAGCACCACAAACATGCTTCATGTGATCTCTTTGCCAGGAATGAGCAAGCTTCACAGTTATCAAGGTCCCAGGGGGCATAAAGTATATCACTTTACATTTTGTCTGGTACCTACCAACTTTAGTACCTACCAACAGTCTAGTACCCACCTACCAAGTAGGCCTGAGAATTCCACATTAGTGTTATCTACTAAAGACTTACAAATAGTTCCTATGTGATATTTGCAATATTGCATTTGCTTGTTACTAGATAAAAAATACGGTCTGCAGCAACTAAAAGCATCTCCCCTTTGCTTTTCTTATTGTCCTTTAAAAAGCGTACCTCGGGACACCTGGGTGGCTCAGTCACTTGAACATCTGATTCTTGATTTCAGCTCAGGTCATGATCTCACAGTTCGTGGGTTCAAACTTCTAGTGGGTCTCTGCGTTGACAGTGTGCAGCCTGCTTGAGATTCTCTCTCTCCCTCTCTCTCTATCCCACCCTTCACATGCTCACTCTTTTTCTCTCTCAAAATAAATAAACACTTTTAAAAAATGTACCTCAACCCTCCATGTGGAAGGAAAGAGAAGAGGAACAACTTTGTCTGTCTATGGACAAAGAAAGTTTTAAACAGCAATGAAGCCCTCCAAAGATGGATTGTGTCTCTCTAATGCTTTTGTTTTAATGTTTATTTATTTTTTAGACAGTGAGAGCACAAGCTGGGGAGGGGCAGAGAGACAGGGGGACAGAAGATTGGAAGCAGGCTCTGCGGTGAAAGCTGAGAGCCTGATGTGAGGTTCAAACTCACAAACCATGAGATCATGACCTAAGCCAAAGTCTGATGCTTTACCGACTCAGTCACCCAGGTGCCCCTATAATGCTTTTAATTAAAACATAGATGTCACTGACCTTTAAAGAGTGGCAAAATAATTAAAGCACAGATTTTAAATAAAAGCTATAATGAAAAAATCTTACTGCTTAAAACTTGCATTAAAAAATCTTAACCTGGTTCTTTCGAATGGCTTTATCATTTTACATTTTCTTTTTTAGACCACAAGTTCTGCTGTATTCTTACTCATCCATTCACTCACACACACTTACCATCAGCTATCAATCAATGTAATAAAGTAACATCAAAGAAATTCGTTACCACATGGGATCAGTGATTTTCCGTTGCAAGCCTGTCAGCAAAAAAAATAAAGTCACTTTCTTTTTAGAGTCAGTTTTTCTAAACAGACCCCAACCATTGTAAATGACAGTAAGGCATCTTCAATGATTAACAGAGAGGCCAAACTTTTGGCTCACTGGTTGCTTTTTACAACCTACACTTGCTATCATCATGAGGTCTAGTTTAGGTTGCCTCAAGAATTACCTAACTCACTGGGTAGGTAAATTATGCTGTTATAAATTATTAATACAGTGCAAAACTATACAGGCATTTTAAGGAGACAGATATTTATCTACTGACTAGACAGATACTCATGATATGATGTCTTAGGGGAGGTTCCCAGGAAACACACTCTGAGAAGGAGAGACATGTGCAGAATGTTTACTGGGGAGTGAGAAAGTGAGAAAGGAAGGGAGAAGGAGAATCTGACTGCAGTGGGATTATAACTGACACCTGAATTGATATGACAGAAAACTTTGACCTGAGATGGTCCTTCAAGAGTTATACCAAAATGTGGCAAAGCGGGGATGAGGATTGTATTTCCGCATTTCTCAGTCATTGGTCATGGCGTTCCTTGGACTTTGTGTAAGGCAAATCCCTGTGGCTGAGGGTAGCTCCTACTTTGAGGTAGAGCTAAAACTCTCAGCAGTTGTCATCCCCAACTTCCATAAGTGAGCTATTTAGCCCTGATGAGGCATCTGGGTGATGTACCATACTGTCTACCACAGTCACATCTTATCGCTCAGATCGGCATACTTTTTGGTTCAACCCATTTGGGAAATGCTTCTTCAAGATTATGGCTGGTCAAATTACCTAGAAAAAGTTACAAAAGAAGAGTTAGTCGGATGGGTTACAGCCTTCAGTGAAGCTGTGGATCTACATGTCATAACTGTTAATCATCACACCCACTTCAAGAATCTGTTCTATATTGCTCTCACTCTTGGCGAGCATCTCAGCTATAGAGGTGTCCTTACCTGGAGGGGTGGCCCACACCTGTAATCATGAGCCATCTGAGCCACTGGCTCGCAAATGCTTTTTGCACTGTGATTCTTTAGCATTAAAACCAGGCCTGCAGGGGCACCTGGGTGGCTCAGTCAGTTAAATGTCCGACTTCGGCCCAGTTCATGATCTCACAGTCCATGGGTTTGAGCGCTGTGTCAGGCTGTGTGCTGACAGCTCAGAGCCTGGAGCCTGCTTCTGATTCTATGTGTCTCTCTCTGCCCCTCCCCCGTTCTCTCTCTCTCTCTCTCTCTCACAGTCTCTCTCTCTCTTTCTCAAAAATAAACAATTTTTATTTTAAACCAGGCCTGGAAGCACTCAAAAGACCTACTTCCTCCTGACTGTTAGCATTAATTACTCCCACTGGAATGGTGACTCCTCTTTTTGTCTGATGATCTCTTAGAGCATGGAGCACAAAGTAACTGGGTGGCAGCCATAGCATCAGGTTGGATGATACTCTTATTGTGTCCCATGTATGAGGACCTCTGGACGTGCACAGTTTCCATTTGCAAAGATGGGGGAAAATTTCCCCAATGGGTCTTTGGTAGTGATGTTAAACAGTGCCACTTCTGCTTCTACACTCATATATTTTACCTCCTAGAGACACAGCACCATATTGTGGTTGTTGATTTAAGTTGTGCTCCACATCTTCTCATCTCTATGCTAGATCCTTACATGTGTGTGTGGGTTTCCCAGCTTTATTGAGACATAGTTGACATATAACATATGTAAGTTTAAGGTATATAGTGTGATGATTTGATACACGTATATATTGCAAAATGCTTATCGCAATAAGGTTAGTTAACATATCCTTCACCTCACGTAATTACTATTTTGTTGCTGTTGTTGTGGTGAGAACATTAAAGCTCCATACTCATAGCAAATTTCGAGTATACCATATAGTAATGTCAGCTATAGTTACCATGCTGTACGCTAGATCCCCAGAACTCAAGTATCTTGTAACTGAAAGTTCGTACCCTTTGACCAGTATCCCTCCCTTCCCCTCACTCCTTAGCCCCTGACAACCACCATTCCATTCTTTGTTTCTATAAATTCAATGTTTTTAGATTCCATATGTGAGTGATATATATTTGTCTTCTTTGTGTGACTTATTTTACGTAGCATAATGGCCTCAAGATCCATCCATGTTGTTGCACATCATTTATTCTTTTTTTGTTTTTTGTTAACGTTTATTTATTTTTGAGAGATAGAGACAGAGCACAAGCAGAGGAGGGGCAAAAAGAGAGGGAGACACAGAATCCGAAGCAGGCTCCAAGCTCTGAGCTGTCAGCACAGAGCCCGACGTAGGGTTCAAACTCATGAACCGTGAGATCATGAGCCGAAGTCGGATGCTTAACCGACTGAGCCACCCAGGCACCCCAAAATTTTCTTTCTTTATTATAGTGATTATTCTATAATATTCTGGTGTAAGTTCTTGACTTATTTTTTTCATCTTTATGATGCTGTGAAAGCAATACACATTTAGTGGAAACTGTACTTCAAATTTTGAATTTTGATCTTTGGAGCTAGCAGTATGTGATATGACCCTATCTCATGATGCTGGGCAGTGGCAGGGACCTGCGGCTCCCATTCAGTCACGTGATCATGAGCGTAAACAACAGATCCACTGACAACCATTCTGTACCCACACAGTCTTTCTGTGTTTTGCCCTTACTATAATATTTAATACATTACCCGAGATATTGAATAGTTTATTATCAAGTGGGCTTTTGTGTTAGGTGATTTTGCCAAACTCTAAGTGTTCTGAGCACACTTAAGATAGGCTAGGCTAAGCTATTTGTTTGATAGTTCAAATGTATTAAATGCATTTTCGACTTACAATATTTTCAGTTGATGATGAGTTTATCGGGATAGAACCCCATCTTAAGTCAAGGAAGATTTATGTGTTTGTGTGTATATCTATAGGCCACATTTTCTTTTTCCGTTTATTCATCAGTGGACACTTCGGTTGTTTCCAGATCTTAGCCATTGTGAATAATGCTAAGCTGTGCTTTTGAGGAGCCAACGTGCCAAGATATCCGGCTGACAAATTCTGGGCGGTGCAATACATGATACAATAAGTCGATCTCACAGCTGTGTCCACTTACACACCACTTTTGTTTAACGTAGTTTCTTCATTCTGAAACAATATTATATAATATCTCATGTTGGTGGATCAAATATACCACAAGTGTTCAAAAGTAATGTTAGCCATGGCTTTCTTAGGGGAAAAGGCAAATATGTATTACAAGGAATATTTATCAGTACAAGGCAAAATGATTTTCTTTCCCTTTCAGGGTAGTCAACAGTGAAGTTTGAGTACTAGAGGACTTAGAGACATTTTCTGTAGCGTAAAAGGTAAAAGATTGCTTCTCAAGACCCCTGACGCTCATAAACAACACAGTAATTGACAAGCCTCTTTGGATTCTGAATGCTGCAAATTTAACAATTTGGAATACTGTTTCAACCCATTTACACGGTGACATAAAAGCTTGCTGGTACTGAGTGGACTCTGGGGCAAAAAGGGGTCTGTAGAGGAAAGATATATATTTGGAATATATATTTTATTGGAGCACCAGTTTATAACAGTGGTTACTATTAGAGACCAAGACTGGAGGGCTAAACTAAAAGATTTTTTTTACTTATTAATCTTTAAACTTTAAAAATAATTAGTCTATTATTATTATTATTATTTTTTTGGTAAAGAGTCAATCAAAACAGAATTATTCACCTCCTCAAATTTAGGTCATATCTGTCACTTGGCTACTGGCATAGCCTTCCTCACTTAGTTCATCCAGGGCAAAGATATATTTCAGGTATTGGAAAAACTTTTATACCAGTTTCCCCAAAGTTTCATATTTTGATTCTAACATCTCTCTCTCTCTTTTTCATTTTATCAGACATTCTTATTTCAACTCTGAGTTTTCTACCCTCAGGGATTTTATTTATTTATGAGCTCCTGTATTTACTGCATGATTCACTGTCACTAGTTTTCATTCTTCCATGTGAGCTAATCTGTACATGAATATGGGTCATGTGGATTTAACTTCTTTAGCAGTGAGGAGATCGATTGCAGTGCTGTCATGATATCTTTTTCTCCATCAAATGTGTATATATTTTGAATGACTGCACCTGCCCACAGCGGAGGTGAGGGGCGTCTTTGCAGGGGCTTTGGGGTTTTTATCATGACTCTCTGCAGGAGGAGAAGGGCCAAGGGGAGTTGTCAAAGCAGTAGGATAGCAGGTGACAGCTCTCTGTGGTTGCGGGCTAGCAGAGAGCGTGCAAGCCATTTACAAACTAAAACAAACCAGATCTTTTCAGTTTACTACTTATCTACTTGACTTTGCTAACACCTCATAATCACAGGTTCCCATCTTTAAAAAGTATGTGCTTTTTGTGTCTATGATCTCACTTCCTCCTATCTTTTTTCTCTGTTACTTAAATTGTTATTTCCTGTCTTCTGTGCTCCACACTAAGCCCATTAATTTCCCTCAGTAGAAAGGCAACACTGTGTCACCCTAACTATCTCACAAAAGGGAACGCGGAGGCAAACCAGAGCTGGGGAAGGAGAATATGATTGACTTCGATGGCAGAGAAATATCCCAACCCTCTGAATTTAACTTAATCTATGTCATTGGGGTTTGAAAGATCACGACGATAATTAACCCCTTTGCAAAAAAATCTTACAAAGAAGGATTGTGAATTATTGAATCAGGAATTGATGTTGATGAATGTTTAGTCTATTTACTTTACAAATGAGAAAAGAAATGTAGAAATATTAACCACACTGCTTATGGCCACACAATCCTACAGTAAGTAAGAAGTTTTGTGATCTGGAGCATATGTAAAGTAGGATTGAGGGCTGGCATAGATGCTGTAAGGTCAGGCTCTCAGAGTGAGCTTTGGTGCCTCGGACACATAGGCTGTGCAGTATCCTGGATGGATCTATAGGTCAGAAAACCCTTCTACATCCATCTTTAGGGCCCCAGGCTTGTCTGTCCACACTTCTCCTGAAACTTTATGGTCGATAATGACACTAGGCCCTATCTTCCCATATTTAATCCTAATGTTAAAGAAAACATCCTATGCCACACAAAATTGTCCTGACTCTGCATTAGAAAATACTTGTTTTTATTCAGGGTTCCATCTTTGGGTTGGGGGTGAAGCAGAGAGAGAGAGAGAGAGAGAGAGAGAGAAGAAGCAGAAGAAGAAGAAGAAGAAGAAGAAGAAGAAAAAGAAAAAGAGACCCTTGGTTCATGGGCAGTTTATTCTCAGGATATTCCTGTAAAGAACGTACGTGAAAATTATTCAAAGGATTTTTTTCAAACTACATATAATTTGCTCAGAGCTGAGCTCTGTTATCCTCCAATAATGTATCTCAACCCTGGCAGTATATTAGACTAAGCCAGAGAGTTCTAAAATAACACCTATGGCCAGGCCCCACCCCAACCAAGTGAAATCAGATGCCCTCAGGATGAGCTCTAGACATCAGTATTTAATATCAAAGAGATTCTCATGGGTAACCAGAGTTGGGATTTGAGAACCCCTTCCTGGAGCAACATGTGTCTGATGCCTCTGCTGTCCCATTGAAAATCCCAGTGACTTGAGCCATGATTACTAATTGAAGAAAGTTGAAGCAGAAAAAAATCTGAGAACCATCATTCTCGCTGTTTTGTTATGGACAGGGCAAGAGCCTGATTTGGAGCGAACACGATGATGACCAGGCAATGGAATTAAAAATATAATTTACCTCATTATCACTATTATTGCAAAGCAGTATTAATGAGTAATTGTTTCTCTCACATTTGTTAGAAACAAGATAAGTATTTTGCCATTTGACTTTAAGAGCTAGATTTAATTTTGTGAGAAAATGGTATCTTTACAAGTGAAAATTTTAGTTTCTTGAGGCTGACGTCACTATTGACATGAAGTGATATAAATGAAAAATTGTAAAGAACTTAAAAAAATTTTTTAACATTTATTTATTATTGAGAAACAGAGAGAGACAGAGCATGAGCAGGGGAGAGGCAGAGAGAAGGGAAGACACAGAATCTGAAGCAGGCTCCAGCCTCTGAGCTGTTAGCACAGAGTCCAACATGGGGCTTGAACCCACAGACTGTGAGATCATGACCTGAGCCGAAGTCAGATGCTTAACCAACTGAGCCACCCAAGTGCCCCAAAATTGTAAAGAATTTGAAGAGACAGAGAAGCTATCCTATTTTTAAATTTATATAAAATGGGAAATCCACACATTCAAATTTATAGTTACATATAAAAATAAGATTACTTAAAATTTACTTTTATATTATGAGGTCTCATAATGTAGAGAAACTACTTTGTTTAAAGGAGCAAATGTACAAATAGGTTCTAATAGCTGTGGAAGTAGAATGCTAGGTGAGGTTCATCCTTATAAATATTCTCTAGAAACATAAAATTAGAAAATATATTTCTGAAATTTAATATAGAAAATTATCGAGAAATAAAAATGATGTATTTTTGACATTACTTTTTGTTTCCAATTTTTAAAAGCAAGATTTGGACTTTTTGCTCTTATGTTATCCTATCTATACATAGGATACCCAGTTCAAAACTGGGTACAATTTTGTGCTCTCCCCAGGAGACATTTGGCAATATCTGAAGACAGTTTTGACTGTCCCACTGAGGGAAAACAGAGCTGCTGGCATTTTGTAGGTCGAAACCACATGGGCTGCTAAATATCCCATAATATGAGCAGTCTCCCAAAGAGAGAAAAAGATCTGGCCCAAAGTGTCAATAGCATGAGGCTGAATTTTTTTTAATTTCTTTTTTTTAAATGTTCACTTATTTATTTTGAGAGAGAGAGAGAGTGAGAGAGAGAGAGAGAGAGAGAGAGAGAAAGAGAGCTCAAGTAGGGGAGGGGCAGAGAGAGAAGGAGAACCTCAAGCAGGCTTCGGGCTGCAAGCACAGAGTCCGATGCAGGGCTTGAACTCATAAACTGTGAGATATGACCTCAGTCAAAATCAAGAGTTGGACGCATAACCTACTGAGCCACTCAGGCCCCCCCAATGCTTGTTTTTTTTTTATCTTTTCTTTTGTTATATATATAGTTTATTGTCAAGTTGGTTTCCATATAACACCCAGTGCTCTTCCCCACAAGTGCCCTCCTCCATGACCATCACCCCCCTTTCCCTTTCCCCCTCCCCCTTCAGCCCTCAGTTCATTTTCAATATTCAGGAGTCTCTCATGATTTACCTCCCTCCCTCTCCCTAACTCTTTTTCCCCCTTCCCCTTCCCATGGTCCTCTGTTAGGTTTCTCCTGTTAGAACTATGAGTAAAAACATATGGTATCTGTCCTTCTCCGCCTGACTTATTTCGTTTAGCATGACACCCTCGAGGTCCATCCACTTTGCTACGAATGGCCATATTTCACTCTTTCTCATTGCCATGTAGTATTCCATTGTATAGATAAACCACATCTTCTTGATCCATTCATCAGTTGATGGACATTTAGGCTCTTTCCATGATTTGGTTATTGTTGAAAGTGCTGCTATGAACATTGGGGTACATGTGCCCCTATGCATCAGCACCTCCGTATTTTTTTTTATAATGATACCCCAAGAGTTCATTACTATTTTTAACAATAATCAATTCATCTTATGCATAGAAAAATAAACAATTAACAAAATGAAAAGGCAACCTACTGAATGAGAGAAAATGTTTGCAACTCATGTATTGAATAAGGGATTAATATCCAAAATATATAAAAACTACAACTCAATAACAACAAATCCAATTTAAAAA
>CM053573.1:25243255-25306478 GCA_028646485.1 Cryptoprocta ferox
CTCTTTCCATGATTTGGTTATTGTTGAAAGTGCTGCTATGAACATTGGGGTACATGTGCCCCTATGCATCAGCACCTCCCTATCCCTTGGGTAAATCCCTAGCAGTGCTATTGCTGGGTCATAGGGGAGTTCTACTGATATTTTTTTGAGGAACCTCCACACTGTTTTCCAGAGCGGCTGTACCAGTTTACATTCCTACCAACAGTGTAGGAGGGTGCCCGTTTCTCCACATCCTTGCCAGCATCTATAGTCTCTTGATTTGTTCATTTTAGCCACTCTGACTGGTGTGAAGTGGTATCTCAGTGTGGTTTTGATTTGTATTTCCCTGATGATGAGTGATGCTGAGCATTGTTTCATGTGTTTGTTGGCCATCTAGATGTCCTCTTTGGAGGATTATCTATTCAAATCAACATACAGAAATCAGTTGCATTTTTATACAATTATACCAATAATGAAGCAACAGAAAGAGAAATCAAGAAACTGATCCCATTTACAATTACATGAAAAACCATAAAATACCTAGGAATAAACCTAACCAAAGATGTGAAAGACCTGTACAATGAAAACTATAGAAAACTTATGAAAGAAATTGAAGAAGACACAAAGAAATGGAAAACCATTCCATGCTCATGGATGAGAAGAATAAACATTGTTAAAATGTCATTATTACCCAAAGCAATCTACACATTCAATGCAATACCAATTAAAATTGCACCAGCATTCTTCTCAAAGCTAGAACAAACTATCCTAAAATTTGTATGGAACCACAAAAGACCCTGAATAGCCAAAGTAATATTGAAGAAGAAAACCAAAACAGGAGGCATCACAATCCCAGACTTTAGCCTCTACTACAAAACTGTCATCATCAAGACAGTATAGTATTGGCACAAAAACAGACACATAGACCAATGGAATAGAATAGAGAACCCAGAACTGGACCCACAAATGTATGGCCAATTAATCTTTGACAAAGAAGGAAAGAGTATCCAATGGAAAAAAGATAGCCTCTTTAGCAGGTGGTGCTGGGAGAACTGGACAGCAACATGCAGAAGAATGAGACTAGACCACTTTCTTACACCATACACAAAAATAAACTCAAAATGGATGAAGGACCTGAATGTGAGACAGGAAACCATCGAAACTCTAGAGGAGAAAGCAGGAAACAGCCTCCTTGACCTCAAATGCAGCAATTTCCTATTCGACACATCTCCAAAGGCAAGGGAATCAAGAACCAAAATGAACTATTGGGACCTCGTCAAGATAAAAAGCTTCTGCACTGCAAAGGAAACAATCAAGAAAACTAATAGGCAACCGACGGAATGGGAAAAGATAGTTGCAAATGACATATTGGATAAAGGGCTAGTATCCAAAATCTACAAGGAATTCACCAAACTCCACACCCGAAAAATGAAGAATCCAGTGAAGAAATGGGCAGAATACTTAATTGTTTTAAATTGACTTGTTAAAAGCTTCCTTTATCTTAAAAAAGCCAATAAATCAGGGTACCTGGGTGGGTAAGTTGGTTAAGCTCCAACTTTGGCTCAGGTCATGATTTCATGGTTCATGAGTTGGAGCCTCGCATCGGACTTGCTGCTGTCAGTGCAGAGCCTGCTTCAGATCCTCTGTCTCGTGCTCTATCTCTCTCTGCTCCACCCCCACTCGCATGCTCTTTCCCTCTCTCTCAAAAAAAAAAAAAAAACCACACATTTTTTAAAAAGCCAATAAATTATTGATATTTCAATCAATAATGCAATTTAATAGCTATTTATAAATGTGAAAGTATCACTTGAATATCTAAAATAATGTCTATAGTTTGTTGAAACTAAAACAGAAATGTATCAAATATCTGCTAGAATGTCCATATCTTGTTTGCTCTTGTCATAAGTCAATGTGTAATTTCTCTTCACTGGTAGAAAAGAGCAGGTACATATAATGTATAATGACTGATGTGAATGAGCTTGCTCAACAGGCATTCCAATTCCTGACCCACTTTTAGCATATGAAACCAATAAAAATAAACAACAAACTACGGTTCCTAGATGTGAATTATAGTCCTATAGTTCTTGATGTGATTATATATAACTATACGTATCTAGTTGTAGATATAATTTATATATGTATCATTACATATATATGAATGTATATTTCTGTATGTGATGTATAGTCCTTTGATGAGGTGAACTAGCACAAAATTTTTATTTCAAACTAAGTCATGTGGCTAGGGAGGCAGGGTATCAGAAACCCGTTTTACTGGTGCAGATAATGCAGTGTGGTCCTGGAGTGGGCCGGTTAGAGCATCCTCCCGATTTCACATACAGTTTCCTGTTTCCACAGCTTCTGGATTGTGGCAGGGACTGCAGCTCCCTCAAGAACCCAATTCTGCAGGGTAGCTTTCTGAACGATTCTTGAAAACCCAATCAAGAGTTGGGGTCTTCAGGGCTGCCTGTGTGGCTCAGTCAGTTAAGTGTACAACTTCACCTCAGGTCGTGATCTCATGGCTTGTGAGTTTGAGCCCTGCATTGGGCTCTGTGCTGACAGCTCAGAACCTGGAGCCTGCTTTGGATTCTGTGTCTCCCTCTCTCTCTGCCCCTCCCCCACTCATGCTCTGTCTTTCTCTCTCAAAAATAAATTAAAAACATAAAAAAGAGTTGGGGTCTTCAGCCCTCATAATGGTCCTGTGTGGCATTTCATGTTCATAAGTAAATCCCTTCTGGTTATACTGGCTGGAGTGGATTCTTTTCTCTGCAACTGAACACTGACTGATACAGACATAGCAGAAAGGGTAGGGGAGAAAAACTCACTTAATGTGCCCACAGGGAACCAATATTTGACTCTTCAACTTTATAACTCCATTGTCAGCCTTGAAATGATGCCTGGGGGAACAACATGGCACATTACTATTATATTTATATCACCTCACAAATAAGTTACGAATACAAGTTGCTACTTTCCTTTCTGTTTTATTAATCTATTCAGAAACCAACTGGCCTCACTCACATCCAAAAGAAGTGCAATTCTTTCAGTGGTTCAAGAAAGGTTCATGGAGAATATAAAATCCTATTTGTTATATTGTGAGAGAGTATAATGCAAATAAGGAGACCCATGTTTTTATATTTGAATATTAAATTGCATTGATATATGATGTATTAGTGATAGTGAGGTGTTTAGAAAAAAAGATTCTAAAATGCTCTTCTGTCTTCATAATTCTGAAAGAAGGGTAGTTATGGAATGATAACCTGGTGTGTTTATCTACAAAGTACTTTCCTTGCTTTTATAAAATTGAGTCTGCTTTTTCCAAATGTATCTTTATTGTTTTTATTTTTCAAATTCAATATAATTTCTCCTTCTTTCCTTCTCTACTTAATCTCTCCTTCCTTCACAATCATTCTTAGCTTTGGGATCCTCTCTTATCTTCTGTCCTTCTTTTACTCAGTTATTGATTACTCAGTACATGTTTGTTGAGCTCTTGCTGCCTGCTGAGTGCTTTGCTAAGTTCCGGGACTAAAGAACGTAACTCTCTACTTTCTATAGCTCTCAGGGTAGTAGATATGGGTGATAAGAGAAAATTAAGTATCAAAACAAAGGTGAATTTGTATATTGTGCTATTTATGATTGAGCACTGTGAGAAAAAAAGAAGTAGGTTTATAAGAAAGAGTAGCAGGCTGATCTGGATTGAGTCAGTAGAGAGCAGTCTGAGGAAGTGACTTTTTAAAAAAAATATTTTTTAATCTTTATTTGTTTTTGAGAGAGAGACAGAATGCGAGCAGAGGAGGAACTGAGAAAGAGGGAGACACATAATCCAAAGCAGGCTCCAGGCTCTGAGCTGTCAGCACAGAGCCTGACGTGGGGCTCGAACCCACAAGCTGTGAGATAATGACATGAGCCGAAGTCGGAAGCTTAACCAACTGAGCCACCCAGGCACCCTGGAAGTGACATTTGAGTTAAGGACTCAAGCATGAGAAGGAATTATCCAGGTTAAAATGCGTGAAACAGGATTTTGAGAGAAATACTAAAAAGTCAGTGAAGGAAAGAATGGCTTAAAAATCATGTTAAAGAGGCAGGCAGAGGCCTGGAGATGCGAGGAGTTGTAGATCCAGCAAAGAGTTTACACTTAATTTAAGTGTAAAAGGAAACCAATGAAGGGTTTTTTTCTGGGGGGGGGGGGTGTGAGACATTATATGGACATGTTGAAAGGTGATGGGTTAATGTGTAATAATGGACTGGATAGTGGAAGAGGGGAAAGAGGCAGACTGGTTAGGGGTTATTCCAGTAGCTCAGGTGGACCAGGAGAAAGCAGGTGAGCTCAAGTGAGGACAATGGATCAAAGAACTCTTCAGAGACAGAATCAATAGGATTGGGAGAAGGATTAGATAAAATGGGGTAAGTATTATTGGTTGAATTGTGTCCCCCCAAAAAGATGTGTTAAAGTCCTAACTCCCAGTACCTCATAATGTGACCTTATTTTGGAAATAAGGTTTTGCCAATGTGACCTAGTTCATATCATTAGGGTGGACTCTGAATCCTCTGTCCTTATAAGGAGGGAATTTGGACAGAGACACAAATCTGCAGAGAAGACCACATGACAATGGAGCCAGAGATGGGAGTTAGGCTGGCACAGGGTAGGGAACATCAAGGATGGCTGGCAGACCCCAGAAGCCCAAAGAGACAACCAAGGATTCTCTCCTACAGGTTTTAGAAGGAAGCGGCCATGCTGGCATTGATTTTAGAGATTTCTGACCCCCAGCCCTGCCAAAGGATAAATTTATGTTGCTTAAGCCCCTCAGCTTGTGGTACTTTGTTACAGGAGTCCTAGAAAACTAATACAAAGAAGCGTGATTAATTTCTCAAAATACTTTTGAAATACTGACTTTTGGTCCACGAATAGTTTCTCAAAATTTCCCTTTTTTGTGAAGCCTTCACAAAACATGTAAGCTTATTTTCATTTTCCCCTTTCTGATTTCCTCTAGCCCCTTGGATTTGTCTTGCTCTTTTGGGCACTCTTGAATTGATGAAAAATTATTATCATCCCATCTTCTGATAGAGACTGGGGAGAGACAAAGACCACTAAAGCAGAGCTTTGTACTCAAGTCCCCTTGATCATAAACTTTTAAATGTCAGTGTGTTTATACCGTTGAAGGTAGGTCTATTCTCAGAATTCCTATACACTCAGTCAGGGCTGGGCACATATTATGTAACGAAAATTATTTTAAATGTAATAATGTTGTATAGTATTGTACAAACATTAATGAAGTGAGGAGGTATCAAAAAGGCGATTAAAAATAAGCTTTGGATTAAAAAACACCTGAATTATTCATACCTCTGTTGCTTACTAGCTGTGTGATTATAGGATATTAATCTCTACCTTTATATTTTATGAGAATTAAATGAGTATTTGAACTATTTATTACAGGGCCAGGCATATGGGAAACAGTAAAATAGATGGTGTCTTTTATTAATATTATTAGTATTTCTATTTGTTGAATGGCATTGAACTAATAAATATGTAAAATGTCTCTTGTGTTAGCTGAAGTTAGGATGACATCTACAATATAATCTTCTAACTTTGCAGTTGGTCTACTGTGGATTCTTCCAATTATGTGTTTTCCAAGAGTGTATCTGAATGAATTTCTGAGTACCTCAATGAGTTGGTCTTATTTCACAATTGTTCTTTTAGGAATTTCTTATATCTTTTCTTAATTATTGACTACACCGTACATTTACTCAAATTACTTATAAGTTGGTTACCAATTTAATGTTACATTTTTCCTGTACTTTGTTCTCATCCATGTTTTCTGTCTATTACATGATTATAATTACTTTTATCTTGTTTATGTTTTTATTTTTCCTATTTAAAACAAATAAAATCTTCTCTGCTGCTTACTTATGAATTATTTATTTTATGAAACATTATGACATTTGCTCATGAATTTATCTCATCTATTTTATCATTTCTCTACACGATCGCTTTATTTTTTTCTCTCCTATATCTCTTGATCAATATGTGTTAATGATTAAAATAACATATTTCATGATAACTGGTTTTAAAAACAGCTATGGAATGTTATATAAAAGAATCCCTCCAAAGAACTCATATAGTTAAAATACCAACAGAAATGATGGATATGTTAATTACCTTGATTGTGATAATCATTTCACAACATATACATATATCAAACATGTTTTACACCATAAGTATATACAACTTTTGTCAGTTGTACCTCAATGAAGCTAAAAAAAAAAAGAAATATTGGCTTAGTTGTTTTGAAAGTTTACTAATTTGGCAACTATAATCATTCTGAGATGGAACTATGTTCTTACTTTTAAACAATAATAAATTTCTTGTTTAAGAAAATTTATCTATTTTACCTAGGAAATAATTCTACAAATATGATACATTAAATGGGTACTTTGTTACCGAATCCTGGGAAATGGATTTTGTGTACTTTCAATATGCCCATTTAAATTATTTAGTGGAATTACTTGCTTATCGATGTAGTGATTTAACCAGCAGTTTGTATCTGTGGTATGTTATACGATCAGGTGCTCATGTCCATTTTTTAAGACATCATTAGCAAGTATCAGCATAGGGTCAATAGCTGAAAATACTGGTTCATTAACTTTATTGATGTTGTGTCAGTGGAATTCATGCTATTAATTTTAGTTTAGTCCATGTATTTTTATTTATTTATAACTTTTCCTTTTTTGTCTTCTACCCTAGCCTACACTCAAGAAAGCACTGACTTATATTTTCCTATAACACTATAATATTTAATTTTATATTTTTCTTAAATTCACCTAAAATTTATATTTGTGAAAAGTCTGAGGTGAGAGCTAACTTATTTGTCCAAATATTCAACTAATTTTCCAAGACCATTTATGATTAATGTTTCTTTTCTTCACTGATATTAAGTGCCATCTTTTTCAAATACTTAATTATGGCCTCTTTCTGAATGTTGTATTTAGTTTTATGGGTTTCATTGTCTATTCTTGCATAAATACCATAGTACTTTTAAAAGTATATTTGAAATTTAGTAGGACAGATTATCCTTATTGTTCATCTTCAGATTCCTACAGATTTATCTTATATGAAATTTAGAATCAGCCAACAAAATTCTATTAAATCCTATTGGATATTGATTTTATTGATTTACATTGCAAAGACTTTTTATATTAATTAAGAAAAACTATGTTGAGAATTACCATCAATGAATATGTTATATCTATTTATTCAGGAGTGCTTATGCCATTGCATATATTTTTATAATTTTCTCTTTAGATGTCAAAATATTTTTTTTCAGGTTTTAAATTTCCATTGTATCTTTAAATATACTTCTTTTTCATTCTGATTATTTTAATCCTTCTCTTATTTATTTTCCCTGAACCACTCTTATCTAATATTTTTTGTTATAACCTAAATATATTCATATAATTCTGTTTTACTTTTGTTGGTCATGTTTGAATTTTTAATTTCATAAATTTTAACATAGTTTTACATTTTGTTTTCTGAGATTTTACTCTGAAAATTTTCTACTATCATAAGCTGAAAACTTTACTCATGTTTCTAATGAAGTATATTCCTAAGCACTTTACATTTGTTATTACTATGAAAGTGATTTTCTGTCTTCTATTAGCAGGATTTAGAAAAGCTATTGATATTTACATTGTACTTTAATCCTCCTACATTGGTAAACTCACTTTATTGTTTCTATTATAAATATAGTGGCTTTTCCTTCTCACATATACTAATAATATATAAAAAATTATCTTTCCAGTTTCATTTCTTTTTTTATTGTATTCCCTAAAACCTCTAGTATAGTAATATAGTAATAGTAGTGATAGCAGAAATTACAGTTCTGTTTTTGACTTTAGTAGGAAAGTATAGGATGTTTTCCATTAGCTGTTTCAAGCATTGTATACCTCTTGGACTTCCAATAATTATGCACTATTAGAATAAGAGAATATAATTATCTTCCTAATTTGTCAGATTTTTAATTTGTGTCTTGATTTGTTTTACTTGAATGGTTATTGAATTTTAACTTGTTTTTTGCTTTAATAGTGAATATAACTTGTATGCATAAAATTCTTAATTTTTACTTTTGGGGCTTTCTTTCATGACTGATATGTGGTCATTCTTTGTAAATATTGCATGTGCATTTCAATTTAATGTGTATTGCATTTTGAATGCAGTAATATTTACTTTTTATGTTACTTAAATCCTCCTTTTGTCTTGTAAATTTTGGTCTATTTTATCTACTAGTTTCTGGAAAAAGTATGCTAAATTTCCCATGATGGTTGTAAGAATGTTAATTTCCTTTTGTTAGGTTTGAAACGTTTCACAATATTTTAAATCTTTTTCTTGGGTGGATCATTTCTTTTCCAACACGAAATAGCCCACTTTGTATTTTCTAGTGATCCTAACCTTAAATTTTAGTTTTCTGACATTAATGATACTACATTATTTTTTACATAGATTTAAAAAGCTTGACTCAATAAATCAATTCCATGAGAGGCATTACCAGTGTAGTAGTTAGACTTCAGAAAATGTAGCTAATGACTGATTATACATGAAGGGATGTAAAAAAAAGAGATAAAAATATGATAAGGAGTTGCATTAGTAAAAAATAAAATGATATATTCATGGAAGTGAGGCTTCCTTCAAGTGAAGGGAGGCTAATGAGTTTTGTTTTGTTGATATTAAGATTGTGGCAAAGATACTTCTGTTTTTAAATTTTTTTAACGTTTTATTTTTTAAATAATTTTAAATTTTTAAAAAATATTTTAACGTTTTATTTATTTATTTTTGAGAGACAGAGACAGAGAGAGAGAGAGAGAGAGAGAGAGAGAGAGAGAGAGTGAGAGAGAGAATACAAGTGGAAGAGGGGTAGAATAAGAGGGAGACACCAAATCTGAAGCAGGCTCCAGGCTCTGAGCTGTCACACAGAGTGTGACGCAGGGCTCAAACTCACGACCAGTGAGATCATGATCTGAATTGAAGTTGGACGCTCAACCGAGTCACCCAGGTGCCCCTGGCAAAGATCTTTCTATTACGCCTTTGCAAATGGAGTTTTAGAACTTAAGTTCACCCAGATAAAATGCTCATGATAATTTTTGAATTCTTTTCAAGAATTTAGTTATCATCCAGGAATTCAACAATCCATCATTTCCCTCCTCATCTTTACTTCTCTAGCATTTAAATAAAGTGTCTGGGATATAGTAAGACTTCAACAAAGGCATGTTAACTTGAACTGGGAGGGAGGCAGCTTTCCAATTCATACCTAGCTTTAATAATACTTCTTTTCTTCATAATATATCCCTGCTCTGCTTGGTTTAAGCAACACAGGAAGAAGGGAAATTTACTAAAAGTTTTTCATGGTCTTCAGTGAAGCAGCTTTCCAATTTTTAATGCAACAAAGAGGTCTAGGAGAGAATGTAGAGGGAGATAAAGCAAGAACAGAAACCAGATGGCAGTATGTAAGAAACTACAAAAAGAAAACATATGCTTTGGATATAAAATCTTTCAAATAATTTTGTCAGCAAATAATTCTTGTGTTTCCAATAAATTTGTCAGCAAATAATTCTATCAGCAGGGGGAAGGTAGCTATTTGGAGCCATAGGTCAAGTGACATTTGTTTTCAAGGAAAATAGAGAGTGGGAGGAATAATACTGAACATACACTACAGAGTTAGAAATTAAAAGCATAGGGACAGAATTTGAAAATGTATAAATGGAAGGATGATTTAAATAGAGCTCAGAGAGAAGAGCAGAAAGCCAAAGGTTAAATCCTGGGACAGGGAATATGAAGGTCCCTTCAAGGTGATAGAGGAAATGCAGTGAGGTATGTAGGGAACCAAGGTGGCTTCAATATCCATGAGGTCAGAAATCTCTGGCGTTCTGGTCATCAGGGAAAACAAAAATGATTTGATATGTGTTGTAAGCAGATGTAATTCCCAGGGTCAAACAAAATTCTAACAGCCTCCCACTTCCCTTTCTTTATTCCTTTTCAACTTAGAATCTCTGCACACAACCCTTACTCACATCCTCCATGCCCTGATAGTGATTCCCTCATACAGAGGTCTGTATTTCATCTCCTCATGCATCTGAGTCAACTTTCAGACGAGGAGCCCCTCAGCACAGACTAGGCTATAGTGCAGGGTTTTTGGAGTCTAGGCCAAGATCAGGGAAGAGGCCAGGCTATAGAGATTGAAGCCAATCAAATGAGAGGAAACTTACAGGGGAGTAATTTACAGCCAAGTCACAGACTGGCCAACTCAGTCACTGTTCAGAAGAAACCATACAAAGAGAATTAAAAAGCCAGGAGAAGAGAGGGAGAGTCTTTAAACGTGGGGGACTAAAAAAAGACTCTGAGTGAAAAAAGGACTAGTTACTTTTTAAAGGGCACTTCAGGCCTACAGCATGTGCATGTAAGGAGTTACTAAACGCTTAGACTCTGACCTGTTTCCCTACTGGGTTTTTTGCTCCAAATTGTCTGCTCAACCCTGATCCTACCCATTTATCTCAGCCTTGTATTAGGAAAACAAAAAACAAAAAAGGGATATCTAATTAAAATGATATTTAATAGACAACCTCCATAAGTAATAATTTGTAAGTTTAAAAGGAGGTGTGTGTGTGTGTGTGTGTGTGTGTGTGTGTGTGTGTGTGTGTTTTCAAACCCAGATGACTGTCTAATCAGTAGAATGTGTTGGAGGAAGTGGACAAAACCATGGCCTGACTGTTGGTAAATTGGACTAGTTAACTTGTGGTTTCAATTTAACTATGTTTGAATCAGATATCTGTATTTTATTAGGACAGGCCTTTTCTAATTTTGCATTTTCTTTATTTTCCTTTACTTTCTCCTTAGTTCTTAGTAAAGTTATTTTCACATTTTACCTTTTCTTTGTTAAGCAAGGAGCAGAATGGGAAATGAGTTTTTTGTCCATTTCTGGGTCTTGCAGCAAGTAGACAACTTGGTGTCCCTGGAGGCTGAAATAAAGACAAAAGAGAACCAAGAGGGAGGTGTAAATTCTGGGAAGAGAGAAATCATTCACACAGTCATGGTGTTTGTCTGTGATTATCTCTGTCTTAATCTACTCTGGCTGCTATAAAAGAATACCATACACTGGGTGCTTATAAACAGTAGAAAGTTATTTCTCATTTCTCACAATTCTGAAGGTTGAGAAGTCCAAGATCATAGGTGCTGACAGATTTGCTGGTAAGGTTCAGCTTCCTCGTTCATATACTGTTGTCCTCCTCTCCTTCTCCTCCTCCTCCTCCTTCTTCTAAATGTTTATTTATTTATTTTTGAGAGAGAGAGAGAGAGAGAGAGAGAGAAAGAGAGAAAGCACACAATCAGGGGAGGGACAGAGAGAAAGGAGATAGAATCTGAAGTAGGCTCCAGGCTTCGAGCGGTAAGTGCAGAGCCTGACATGGGGCTTGAACCCACAGACTGTGAGATCATGACCTGGACCAAAGTTGGATGCTTAACTGACTGATCCACCCAGCTGCTCCTATATATGGTTGCCTTTTCAATGTCTGTGCCCATACATGGTGGTAAGGGATCTCTCTGGGGTCTCTTTTTATTTTTCTTGATTTCTAATTTTTTTTTAACATTTATTTATTTTTGAGAGACAGAGAGATAGAGCATGAGCAGGTGAGGGCAGAAATAGAGGGAGACACAGAATCCGAGGCAGGCTTCAGGCTCTGAGCTGTCAGCCCAGAGCCCAATGCGGGGCTTGAACTCACTAACTGTGAGGTCATGACTTGAGCCGAAGTTGGCTGCTTAACCAACTGAGCCACCCAGGGACCCCTCTGGGGTCTCTTTTTAATAAAACATTAATTCCGTTTATGAGAACGCCATCCTCATGATCTAATCACCTCCCAGAGGCCCCACCTCCAAATACTATTACGTTGGCTGTTAGGTTACAACATACAAGGTTTTCAGGGACACAAACAGTCTATAGTAATCTTCCATGTAGACTTTTCTTTTTTATTCTACAGACTTTTTCTATATTTATTTCTAAAATCTAGCTTTTTGTAATACTGTTTAAGAACCTGACTGTGTAATCTTACTAAAATAGTTTTCAAGATAGGGACTCAAAATCCACATATTTATCAAGCTTTTCCTGTGATGCTTAAACTTCCAGCAAGGCACATTCTACATGACAGTGAAGTAAACCTCTACTCTGAACAAGTCTATTTTGTTTTTGTGCTTTCATTAAACTCTTTGAGAATTGAAAATGATTCAACTTGAAGAACATGACTTCAGTTATTTCATAAGGCTAGGAATTTCCCAAAAGAAAAAATATCTCCCCAACTATTATATCACCAATAGAACAGTTTTCAACAGTTGATTTTTTCTTCCATATTAATTTTCTTAATGTTCCTCCAGATGATAAAGAAAAGGAAACATATTAAGTTCAAACAACATGTAACTTAGTTGTTTGTCTAGCTATCTGCCATGACATATTGGGCATAGGACATCTGAGATTACAGCGCTTAGAATATAGTGAAAGCTCGCCAAATAGTTATCTGCTGACTGACAAGAAGAGAGACATTTTATAAGGAGGAAGTGATGAAATTGAGTTATGTGGTCACTAAAAACAAATCACTTACCATTTGGCTTTGACCTTCCCAGAAATATTTCAGTGTGTTGCCTCTTAGGAGCTTCATGACATGTAATTCTACCTCCCATTACATTTTTTGAAGTATAATTAAAAAATATTTTTTAATGTTTATTCGTTTTTGAGAGAGAGAGAGAGAGAGAGTGAGAGAGAGAGAGCGCGAGCATGAGTGGGGGAGGGGCAGAGGGAGAGAGGGAGACACAGAACTCCAGGCTCCAGGCTCCACCCTGGCAGCACAGAGCCAGATCTGGGGCTTGAACTCACAAACTGTGAGATTGTGACCTGAGCCAAAGTCGAATGCTTAACTGACTGAGCCACCCAGGCACCCCTGAAGTATAATTTTTATACAGAGAAATACACTCATTTTAAGTGTAGAGTAAATGACAAATTCATATGCCTATGTTATCCTCATTCCTATCAAGATAGAATATTTTCAGCCTCTAGGAACTTTCTTCCTTTCCTTTCTGAGTCAATTAAACCCTCAGAGGCAATTATTGTCTAATTTCTATCATGATATTAGTTTTGTATGTTATAAAAATTCATGTAAATGGGAAATATTTTTTGGAATTATCCAAGTTCTTAAGTGGAATCCTTCAAATTCTTAGGTCATTCTTTTTATTAGTGAGTAGTATTCCATTGTATGAATATGCTATTTATTTATCTATTTTACCAGTGATGAATATTTGTATTGTTTCTAGCTTTGAGCTATTATGAATAAAGCTCCTATGAATATTTTTTACAGAAATCTTTTGTTTGACATATATTTCAATTTACTTTCAAATACCAAGGAATGGGATTGCTAAATTAAAGGACAGATCTATGTTTAACTTTTTAAGAACTAGCCATTTTTCCACCAGCAATGTCTAAGAATTTTAGTTGCTTCAAAACGTCAGTATTTCAAACATTTTAAACATTTTAACCATTCTAGTTTGTGAAATGACATCTCCTTGTATTTCGAATTTGCATTTCCTTGATGACTAATGATACAGAGCACTTTTTAATGTATTTATTGGTGTTTGTATATCTTCCTTACTTTCCTTGTTTGGTGTTTATTCAAGTCTTAAATCCATTTAAAAATTTTTGTTCTTTTATTGTTGTTAATTAATTATAAGAGATCTTTATATATCCTGGATGTATTTTCTTTACAAGTGTTCTGAGTATCTTTCCCAGAATGTGGCTTGCCTTTTCTTTTTTTAACAGGTGTTTTTGGATGAGCAAGTGTTGTAATTTTGATGGAATCCAACTTACCTTTTTTTTTTCTTTTGGTGTTTCATGCATTTTATGTTCTAGTTAAGAAAATTAAATTCTCCAACAATTACTTCTCTAAGTTTTATAATTTGGTGTGTATTTTTAGATCTACAACTCATCTCAAATTATTTTTTTATATGTAGTAAAATAGTGATATAGGGGTCAATGTCTTCTTTTCCTTAGGAATATTGCCTATTTTAGCATTTTTTGGCAGAAAGATTTTTATTCTCCACTATATTGCATTTAATGTCTTTGTAGCAAATTAATTAATTGAGTATATAATAGGTCTATTTCTAAGTCTTTTTAGTTTTATTAAATGTATTTTTTTCATCTGTATACCAATCTACATTGTCTTAATTAATGTACCTTATTCTAAGTCTTAAAGTCGTGTAATATAAATCCTCCAAATTCGTCTTTGTCAAGATTGTTTTAGACCATTTAGATTCACATATTTATATACACAATTTAGAATCACTATCCCAGATTCTAAAAAAAATTGCAAAAATTTTAAAGGAACCACACTGAATCCAAAGGACACTATGGGACAGCTTAGCAATATTGACCCTTGCAATATATTAATTAAATATATTTTTTCATTTATTTAGATATTTCTTATTTTCTTTTCATCAGTGTTTTTGCAGTTTTATGTGTATAGGAGGTACAGATTCAACTCTGAGACAGATTAACCTGCAGAAAGCTTACTGGACAGCGTTCTCTTGGGATAAACACCTACTTATGGTGATAGCAGTGGAAGTGAGATTAATTACGAGAAGTTGGATGAAAAGGCATCAGCTCATCTGATGGGAATATCAAAGTCTGGGATAGACCTTCAAAGTTGTCCTGAACTGGAGCAAAGTGACCAGACTTTTATGGCCCTGAATCAATCAGTTGTTGGTTTCAGGTTGTACCAGGAGGAGGTGTTGCCTTGGATGAGTTTGCTCTCTCTAGCTGAGAGCAGTTTGCAGAGAGGGCTCACATCTGACAGCTATCTGCTAACAACACTTCCAGCAGCTAGGTGAATAATTCCTTCAGTACTAAAGGGCTGGCGTGCTGGGTTGCACAGGACTGGATCCACAATATTTCATCATTTGTGCCACTTAAATTCATTGCTTCATGAAATTTCTGAGAACAGATCTATTAGGACTCCTATGGGCCTTATATCCCAGGGGAAATGTGTCCTAGGAAGTTTTGTGCTGAAGTCAGCATCTTGGCCACACTGATACTCATCATCCATATCTTATTCTATGCATTCAAGATTCTCCTCACCTTCGCTAGAAAATAAATTCTTTTAGAAAATTTACTCAGTGGTATGATGAAAAACCTCATATCTGAAGGTACTGAGAGCCTGGTCACCAAGCCATTCTTTGGACATGGCTGCTACACTTATTCATTAGCTGGTAAGATTGTGCAAATGGGGCTCCAAAAAGTGTTCAAGTGTATCAGCTGAGCACTAAACTTGTTCCTCTATTGTGTAACAGTAGCTCTAGCTCCTTGTTATAATCAAGGACACTACCCCTCAGGTCCATGACTCCTCTGTGTTTCTGCTTTTTTTCTGGGCATGAGTTCAGAGTTCTCAGGTAATTGTCAGAGAATGAAATGTATTGAGACTCTTGCTGGTACCAATTAGAAGAGTTAACCATTTGGAAAATCAGGATCTTCAAAGACCTTTACTGAGGTCAGTATTGCAAGGACCTGACACATGGATTAAGAAAAGGGATTATAAGCAGGTCAACACTTTCACTTTCACATTTTGATTTCTAGACTCATTATTTCTATTAATTGAAGACATAGCATCATACACTGGTTGCAAATTAAGAGTACATATTGCATCCTTGAAGGTGGTGCTTATCCTCACATAATAACATATCTGAGCTTGTGCCTCAGTCACAACTTCAATAAGCCACTTTCCTGAAAGGTCAGTCTGGAAGCTTCTGATGGTGGTATATGCATTAAGACCAGTGGATTCCATTGTTGGGTGCCCATTGCCATGCTTCTTGCCGTGAAATTAGTCCTTTGGTTTTGGGCAGTGTTTATACTTGAAAATATAATGCTCTGTAAACATTTGGGTATTGGAGCTGGCTGAGGTTTTATGAAGCAGGAAATATACAGAATATATGTCAGTTCTAGTCAAGATGAATCACTGCCAGGGTGAAGGGGGTCTAATGTCAAATTGACACTAAATGGCTGTTTGGTCTCTTCTTCAAATCGTGTCATATTGTGAGTTGAACATTGCTCTGTGTTTCTGACAGATTGGATATATCTATCTGTTTGTTGGAATGTCTAGTCTACTGGCATTTAATATAATTATGAGGGCTGGTTTCATTCATCCATTTTGAAGAGACAGGGGAGTGGGGGGCAGTGGGGCTCATCTGATTGAGGGGCACTGAATCAAGAAGCAGCAGAATTTGACAAGCTAGCAGCTTGGGGTTCTGTGGCCAAGGCCCCATCCTCCAAAGTTAAATGTGTGTGGCGCGAAGTGCGTGGGGTAGGGTGGGGTGGATGGATGGGTCTTGGTCTTTGGCTTCTGGATTCAGTCCTGTTTTCAGCAGCAAACACGTCTCAGCCTGTCAGAAATCGAAAGGTCGTTGATTCTTCAGTGTCAGCAATCTGATAATGCCGATGAAGATTATAGAAGAGATTCAGGCTCTTCCAGCTAAGAAAATGTGACCATCTCCCCAAGAAGCTAAAAGTAAGAAATGATCTGGTAAGAATTCACAGGAAGACAGGGAGGACTCAAGAAAAAGATGTGAAGACCAAGAAGGATGATTCTCACTCTGTAGAGGACAGTGAAGATGAAAGAGATTATAAAAATGTGCACCAGCAACAGCAGGCAGCCTCTTAAGGAGCTTCCAGAGAGGGAGAGATGCTCATGGAAGATGTGAGCAGTGGAGAAGAACAAGAAGAGGAGGCAGAGGCACCATTCCAGGAGAAAGATTTAGGCAGCGGTGATGATTTCCTAATGGAAGATGATGATGATAGTGACTATGGCACCTCAAAAAAGAAAAACAAAAAGATGGTTAAGAAGTCCAAAGCTGAGAGAAAAGAAAAGAAAATTCCCAGACCCAAGTGAAAGGCTACAGTGATGCCAAGCCCTGTGAAAGACAAAAGGAAAAGTAAGTCGCCCCACAGCTTCAAAGACTTCAAGGGAAAAGACTCCTCCCAAAGAAGTTGAGGAACCAGAAAGCTCTCCAGAAAAGAAACCCTCCACAGGCCCTCCACCAAAGGAGGACAAAGGGTCTGAAAATGAAGCCTAGTCTGGGGAGGATTAAAAGAGGATGATGGTTTGGGAGGAGATTTTATTTAAAAGAAAAAAGAAAAAAATGGGGAGGGGGGAGAAAACCTACTTAAGATAGAACATGTTTTTGGCTATGGTTTCACTCATGAGCTTTCAATGCTTTTTTTTCCTTTTCTCGAATATAACATTCTCTCTCTCTCCCTCTTAAAGAAAACCATTGTATGTTTAATTATCTCCTTGTCTATTGGTCTTCTCTTTGCCAGCACCCCTTCTTCTCTCCCTTCCCAATGAAAGCCTTGTAAAAGTAATCACTGGTTTGATTGCTTCATCTTTTTATTTTTTATGGAAGGTGTACCACAGTTGTAAAGCAATAAGATTTGAGATGAACGCTACAGACATTTGGCTTTTTTGCTAAATGGTAGCAAGTAGAACAGTAATCAAAAAACGTAGAAGGATTTTAGTTAAAAAAATTGTTGCTTTCTCTACCTGGACTTAAAAACAAACAGTTGTCATCTAATACAAGATTATATATCTATACACACAAGTGTAGATGTCTAAAAATATCAGGAAGTTGAACTGCTCACTGGTTGGGCAGGTAGGAGAAAGAGATGAATCCTGAATTGTTACTAAAAGTGTTCATATTTTTTACCTTGGTAGCAGAGCAGGGAATGGTATTACGTGACTTGTTTGAGGGTGTTGGTTTTTCTTTTTAAATTTCAAGTCCCTTGTTATCCCAAAGAGACCTGGAACCAGTGATCCTTTTATCTGCAGTCTTTAAGGAACTTGAAAAAAAAGAAGAAAAAAAAAAAAAAGGTGAGGGCTGCCAAAACTTAAATCAATCGATTTCCTATTTCATTTTCTAATGTTTCATGTTTTTGAATATATATGTATGTATTCTGTTTCTTGGTTAAAATTTTACCAAGGATCAGGAAAACCTCAAAACCTAGAATTTAAATGGCAAGATCTGTAAAGAAGGGGATCTCTTCTTTACTGACAATGTTTAGGTTTTAAGAAAATAAAATATCAATTAATATGAAACTCAGTTACAAACACTTGAGATTTTTCCCTTATGAAACAGAAAATTGAAATTCTTTTATGCCATAAATATACACTCAGATGACCCCCTACACAAAAAATAATATAATTATGATTATGATTGGGTTTAAGTTTTCATCTTGTTATTGGTTCTCTGTTACCATTTGTTCTTTCTTTCCCCCCCCCCCCATCTTTTGGTATCAGGAGTTTGCAGCTTCATTAAGTAAATTGCCTTCTGTTGGATTATTCAAAGTACCTTTAGAAATCTACCTTATCTCCTATATTATATAACTAACTACACTTCCTTCATTTATCTTTAGTTTAAAAATAAGGCACATCTTTAACTTATCACCCTCTGCCTCAAAGTTATAGTCCATCACTTCTTACTTAATGTAAAACATATTGACAATATACTTTTCCTTACCACTCTTCTATTTTTGTGCCGTTGTTTCATACTATTTGCTTTTAAATATAAACTTCAACATACAATGCTATTACTATTTATTTTAAACAGTGGTCTTCTAAAGATTAAGAAAATTAAAAAGCATATTTCAAATTAACCATATATTAATCATTTCTACTCTTTATTCCTTCACATTAATTTGAGTTTCTATTTGGTATCTGTTCCTTCAAAAGAATTCTCTTTAACATTAGATTGAATTTTAAGTCTGCTGGTGACAAATTCTCTCAGCATTTGTTTGACAAAAATGTTTTCATTTTCTCTTTATTTTTGAATAATTTTTGTGCAATATATTGAATTCTAGATTGACATGTTTTTTTTAAAATTTCAGCATTTTAAAATGTTTCACTGTCTTCTGAAATGTATAATTTCCTATTTAAAAAGTCAGTGGTTTCTCTTGTCAGTTTTTCCTGTTATATAATGTGTCTTTTTCATTTGGCAGCTTTTAAGATATTTCTGTTTATAATTGAGATTTAGCCATTTGACAATGATGTACCTAAGTGTGCTTTCTTGTGTTTATGTGAATTGTGGTTCTTTCATATTGCTGGATGCGTGGGCTGATATTTTTTAAAACATTTTTATACATATTTACCAGTGCATGATATTGACCTGTAGATAACCGAGGTCTTTTTTTTTTTTTTTGGTTTGTTTTTATTCTTTTACAGTTTGTGCTTCCATTTGCATCATTTTTGTGGACTGTCTTCAATTCACTCTTATGTTCTTCAGCAGTGTCCAATCTGTCCTTTTTTTTTTCATTCCAGATATTGTATTTTTCAGTTTTAGAACATCTTTTGGATAGTTGTCCTTTACCAAAATTTTCTCATGTTTATTTATTATATCCATTTTGTCTTTTAAATATTTGAACATATTAATGAGAGCTGTATCAGTGTCTTTGTCTCATAATTACGCTCTCCGTGCTATCTTCGTATCTGGGTCTACTGATAGAGACTGGGTCTACTGTTTGTTCTTCATTTTTCGTGGTTTATTCACAGGCCTCATATGTTTGTTGGTATACTGGGTACTATGGATGTTATATTGCTGAAATCCAAATTATGTGGCCTCTTTTAAGGAATATTAAGTATTCTTCTGGCAAGTGGTTAATTTACTCACAGATCAGCTTGATCCTGTAAGGCTTGCGCATATCTGGAATAACCCTACTCCTAAATTTGGTCCTTCTGAAGTCTGAAATAGTAGTCTTCTAGTTTTCAGTGAGATTTATCTACTCTGCTTAGAACTCCAGTATTCTCGGCACTGAGAAACATCTAGAATTTTCATTCAGCTCCTGTTCAGATCTCTTTCAGACCCCAAGATATCGCACCTAGAACAAATGCAACTTAGTGTTTCATAAAAGAATCTAAAGAGCCCCCTGCAGGGGCGCCTGGGTGGCTCAGGCGGTTAAGCGTCAGACTTCAGCTCAAGTCATGATCTCATGGTTTGTGAGTTGAAGCCCCACGTCAGGCTCTCTGCTGACAGCTCAGAGCCTGGAACCTGCTTCCGATTCTGTGTCTCCCTTTCTCTCTGCCCCTGCCCCACTCGTGCTCTATCTCTGTCTCTCAAAAATAAATATATGTTAAAAAAAATAAAATAAATAAAATAAAGAGCCCCTGCAGATTTCTGGATTTCTTTCTCTGTGTATGTCTCTCGTCTATCTTATAAATGTCAGCCCCAAGCAGCAGCCCCAAGCCATCATGAAAAGATTTATTTGTCTGTCCAGCAATGCTGTTAGTCTGTATTTGTCTCCACTTCTCAACCACCCAGTTTGGAAGGTATCCCCAGATAGAAAGCTAAGGTAAAAGTGGAGTCTACTTAACATGTGTTCCTTTTTTTAAGGATCATAGCTCTGCACTGTCTGTGCATTGATAGCACCATTTCATAGCTGTTTATGGCTGGAGAGTCAGTCAACACCTGTTATTCCCTAATGGCTATCATGATTTCTCTCCTTCCTCTGTAAAAACAAATAGTTACCTTTGCATTATGGCTTAATCTTTTCAAAGCACTTTCATGCATTATTTAATATTGTTCTCACAATGTTATCAAATGAATTAGCACTCATGATGATAATCAGGGAAAAAGGAAAGTTTTAAGTTGCATATTATTTATGAGGATACTAGCCTCAAGGAGAAGAAGTGATTTTAGCCTCAACCATCTTGATTGGTATCCATTTTTCTAATTTTTATTTCAGTATTCTGTCCACTGTGCAATGCTGTCTCAAGGGAAACCAAAGTTCTTTACTTTTTTTTTTATAAAGTTTTTTTTTTAACTTTATAGTTTATTGTCAGGTTGGTTTCCATATAACACCCAGTGCTCTTCCCCACAAGTGACCTCCACCATGACCATCACCCCCCTTCCCCTTTACTTTTTAAGTATAATAACATCTAAGTTTTTATTTTATTTATTCTATTTGTTTAAGCATATGCTTTCCCTTTACAAGTTACAATTTATCAGAAATCTGGAGATATTTTATCATTTTTTCCTTAGGCTCTTCCTTTCCTGGTTTTGCTTCTTTCACACATTCAAAGAAATTCAATGTTGGATGTGTCTATTTATTTGTATGACTGATCCTATTAGCAAATTATATGAAAACATGAATGACCACTAGTTTTATTTTAATTAAACTTTTGATGTGGATGTTAAAAATACCGACATAATTTACATTTTTGCAATAGAATTATAGTGTCCAAAGGAAGACATTTCTTCCATCCAATTCTTAATATAAAGTTGCCGCTGTTGTAATTTAATATTAATATGGTTATCTTTACCACAATCCCAGCACTATGTTTGACTTTAAGCCTCCAAAGTTAAGTAAAGACTATGCGTCTTGTTTAACCATGAGTCCTTGTTATAATAACTGGCTTATAATAGATGCTTATTAAGTATTTATTGAAAGAGTGAACCATGAATACTGATTAGTTCATATCTGGAACTTTGCATTCAATTCTAGGGATCACAGTTTAACAAGGTCATGACAAATTGGATGAAATAGAGGGAAGAATGGCCTAGGTGCTCAAAGGTAAAGAAAGAATGGTTGGAATTGGAGATATTAAAGTTTAACATAAACTTTATATAATGCTACTTTATTATATAATGCATTGTATAATGTATTAATGTGTATATAATGACTGATTTAAAATGTTTGTACATATAATGCATGCTTTATATGTATATATGTAATGCATATCTATGACTGCTTTAAAATATTTGAAATCACCTTAAATAGGTTGGGAGGTTTGGTAGACATTCTCTGTGATGCTTCATAGAAAAATCATTAGGCCTAATGGGTGATGTTTCAGAGAGGCAAATTTTCCACTCAGTCGGACTCTCCAGATAAAGATATACAATTCGAATAAAAGGCATTAAATATATAGTGGGACCTATTACGTTTCTTGGTTTTAGAAACTGAAGTTTGCCTATTAGGCATCATAGAAGCAATTTTTTCATCATCTTGGATAATAGATCAAGTGAGCTTTACATTAGATGTGTAAAAATGTGATTTAATCACTTAACAAATGTTTATTGAGCTCCCAATATGTGCAAAGCCCCTAGGAAAAAACTTTATACTGTAGAGAGTGTTTATTTTCAAACTCTCACTTCAGAGGAGATTCAGAAATTATTTTCCCATCCCCATATTTGGAATTGTGGCTTCCTTTGAGAGGTGTTACTACTAGAAGTGTGTGATGCATGCAAGAACATGTACACACACACATGCACACACACGTGCACACACACGCAGAGGAAAAAAAAAAGAACAAAGAACGTTCCAGAACAACTGTTGACATGTTCTTTGTAGAAAATTAGAGTAATTTTATTTTCAAAAGATTGTCAAGATTTAGAAAATAAACTATTAGGACAAAAGATAATTGATACAGAGATCATGGAAAGCGTGGAACACTTAGGTAAGGAAGGATTTTTCCCTGTGACTTAATCTAGGAACAATCTATGCAACATGTTTAATCTCAGTTTTTAAATTATACCCTTTTGAAAGTTTTCCATTCTCTGGTTTGCTTTGCAAAAATGTATGGAGGACCCAAATTGCCTCTTGAACTGCCATTAACAAATATAGAGCATATTACCCCTAAGTTTGAAAATGACAACATTAAGAAATTTGAACTTTCTCAACCTCAACAGCTTATAAGTATACGTGAAGTCATATACATATCTAAATTAATAAGAAAGTCATCTGGGTGGCTCAATGGGTTGAGCATCCAACTCTTGATTTTGGCTTAGGTCATGATCTCACAGTCAAGGGATCGAGCCCCGTGTCAGTCTCAGTGCTGGGCATGGAGCCTGCTTAAGATTTTCTCCCTCCCCCTCCCTCTTTCCTTGCACATGCTCTCCTCTCTCAAAAATTTTTTTTGAAAATTTAATAAGAAAGATGACTGTCCTCATAATAACACATATACTTTAGTTTCTTACAAAGACTTTGGATTCATATATGTTAGTCATTTGAACATTTGAAAATGTTCAAAAGTAAATACACATGTAAAGTAAATATACAACTGGACAATTTCAAAACCTGCCCTGCATGGCATAGCTGTTCTCTGCTGTAATGGCCACTGTTCAAAGCTAGGGGTCCTCAGATCTGGAATGTTCCGCCACTTCTCCTTGCCTCTATGTTGGACAGAGCAGTTTATCCTCTGACAAGGGCTCTGGTTCCTCCATAGACAGTGTACTTGCTGCTTCCTAGGTGTGGTGAGCACCTTTATTGCTCTGTACTACCCAGATCCAGCGTCTCCTTTCCGAAGGTGCTTCCACTCTGCCAGTGTGGTGTCACGTGCACTGGCATGACTTGTTTTCCACTTCAGACTGTGATAATCTCTCTGTGGCTTTTCTGGGCAGAAGTATCATCTGTTAGTGGTTCCTTCAGCTCTGTGGGACCCCAAAACAATGTGGAGACCATGGAGGAGATCATAAGGAAAAGTGCCCTCCTGTTTGTGAGGTTCAAAGAGTGTTTCTTGGGCCGAGGTATGTGACAGAGTTCAGTAAATCTGCCCTTTTAGTGTACTCTAAAGTCTCTTCCTCCCTGGCACATAAATGTGCATTCAAGGGCATGGGCGAGCAGCAGATTTTTAGAACAGCTCTCAAACTGTACTCAGAATCTCTATTCTCTTTTAAAGATTAGGGTCTTATAACTAAGTCAAAGTCATGGGAGCACGATCCATGTTACCTTAAGTGTAGATTTTTTCCCGAGGAGAATTCTTACCCTCCATGCAAATAGATGCTTCTCAATTTTTGTCATATATATATATGACAAAAATTTATATCTGTATATAAGATAAAATTGTCCTATATAGGACAAAAATTTATATATATTTGACAAAAATTTATATCTATATATATGATAAAATTGTCCTATATATGGGACAAAAATATATATATATATATATATATATATATATTTAAATGTTTAGTTATTTATTTTGAGACAGAGACAGAGCAGTAGAGGGGCAGGGGTCGGGGGGAGAGGGAATCCCAAGCAGGCTACATGTACTGTCAGTACAGAGCCCAACATGGGGCTCAATCTCACAAGAGATGGAGACCTGAGCTGGAATCAAGAGTTGGATGCTTAACTGACTGAGCCACCAGTGCCCCTGTCCCATTTATAATCCTCCAAATGCTCAGTTATGTCTGGATGTCCAGGAGTAAACACAATATAGATATACACTGTAAGGCAGAATATAGAATACAGTAACATTTTCAGAAGAATCTCTGATGTTTAGAAACCATTTCTAGACTACTTGAATTTCCTGGTGTACATTTCAGAAATAGTCTATAAAGCATACATGAAGCTCAAAGGAAAGTGATTCTGTGTCATGGAAAAATCAAATAACTATGATTGACTGTATAAAAATAATTGCAGGCTGACCTTATTTTTTTCTTCTCTTATCTTTTTTCCAGAATATCTGCAGTATTTTCTCATTACTTTCTAAAAAAAAAGCTAGTACTGATTGGGTTAAGAAGGAGCCATCTCCTACCCTGTCTCCTACCCATGTAATATGCTCATTTTGGGGGCAGATAAT
Organism: Cryptoprocta ferox; assembly: GCA_028646485.1. Lineage (NCBI taxonomy): Eukaryota > Metazoa > Chordata > Mammalia > Carnivora > Eupleridae > Cryptoprocta > Cryptoprocta ferox. The sequence continues at coordinate 25,267,868 of CM053573.1, forward strand.
CTTGGAGCCACTGACTCCCTACACCATGTGTGAATCATGGCACTAAATAGGAATCTGATCTTTGATTAAATGACCTTCCTACTAGAAAATCTGAACATACTACATCTTGATAACACCTTTTTTAAAGTAAGTAAAATTTGTATTCATTATTGGGAGATTTTATGGGTGGCATTATAGTTTGGACTTATCCAGGACTTGCTCATGCATTCTCTCTCTCCCTCTCTCTCTTTGTGTATGTCTGTATCCTTTTATACACACACACACACACACACACACACACGCATATGCACATGCACATGCACATACACACATTATATACATAATCTGTATATGATTTTTTTCAGATACACTGTTGGTCCTTTTAGACATAAACATCAAGAGTTATTAGGCTAGACACAAAGAGGACACCTGACTTCTTAGAGTTCACAAATGTAGTATCAGAGAGGAAATGAATTTAGGTAATATAATCTTATCTCACTAAGGAGCAGATTAGATTAGGTAGGTTGCATTGCTTCCTGATTACTTCACTGCTAGTCTCTTTCCAAGTCTTATGCTATGAAACAAAGGTAATATCCTAGTGTTATGGATGAGATGTTTGTGTCTCCCCAAAATTTGTATGTTGAAACCTATTCCCCAATGTGATAGTATTGAAAGGTTGCACTTCCCTACACTTCTGGATGTTTGGGGTGGCCATATTGTTTTACCTTGATGAATAATATGTGAGTGGAGATTATGTATGTCATTTCTGGGCAAAAATTTAAAGAAGCTCTGTGTTTTGCCATATTACTCTTTTTTTCCTGTCTCAGCCACATGGGATCATGTGTTGAGATGGAGGCTGTATCAGGCTGTAATGTGGGTGACTATGATGAACACAGTCTCCATGCTACCCTGCAAGGCATGGGCTAGGTGAGGAAAAAATTAAATTTTCTTATAAAAAGCCACTGAGTCGCCTGGGTGGCTCAGTTGGTTAAGCCTCTGACTTCAGCTCAGGTAATGATCTCACAGTTCATGGGTTCAAGCCCCACGTCAGGCTCTGTGCTGACATCTTGGAGCCTGGAGCCTACTTCAGATTCTGTGTCTCCCTCTCTCTCTCTGCCCCTCCCCCTCTCATGCTCTGTCTCTCAAAAATAAATAAACATTAAAAAATTTTTCTAAAAAAAAAAAGAAAAGCCACTGAGATTTGGGTGTGCTTGTTAGTGCACAGCCTAGCTTATCCTGATTAGTATACTCATTAATGTAAATTAAAAAGCTAGTTTCTTGGCATATGATCCCATTTAATTTACAATCACTTATTGAAATCTTCTGTGCATAAGGAACACCACTAGGTATTTATTTGAGATGCAGATATAGAAATCAGTAAAACTCAAGCCTGTGCTCTCAAGATGCTCAGATTTTATTCTCATGAGAGTTGATCCTTAATAGCAGCATACAGGTTATGTTATGCTGGGTAATTCTATTCTGTATGTTGGGAAATAGGCATAAGAATTATCAAGGAGTAGTGCAGTCGTGTGTGTGTGTGCGTGTGTGTGTGTGTGTGTGTCTGTGTGTGTGTGTCTGTGTGTGGTGGAGAGGGAGGAGGTGTAGCAAATAACTCCCTATGTGAAAAGCAGAGGAAATACAAATCCAGTGATACAAAGAAACAAGAGAAAAATAGGTAGAAGGTATTACCAAGGATTAGATTTCTACCTAGGTGAAATGAAGCCAATAGAGAAGGGGAAGAATTAATTGCTTCAACATGCAATATTAAGGTTCAATGCAAATATAAGTGTGGTAAGAGATCTGGGGGGGGAACTGGAGTTCCAGAAAGAAAGACAGTTGGGAATGTCTGACATATAATAGGTGGGGGTTAGATAGGGAAGCTATAGCCCAAATGCACAGAAATACTCCAGGTGCAAAGAAATCATGGGCCCAAATAGAGAGAGGACATCCAACCAACGTGACACTAACGCAAAAAACAGGTTCTATCTTGGTACTACCATTTCCTTGTTATTTGAATTTGAGCCTATTACATAGTTTCTGTGTGTGTAAATTCCTTAATCTGTACAATAAGAACAATGTAATTCATGTCTACCTCATACTTGTCATGTGAGCATCAAATGAAGTAATCCCTATAAAGATTATATGATAGTGTCTGGCAGATTATAAATGCTTAGCAAAAGTAAACTATCATTTTTATGATGGCTACCATTATGTGATTATCCTTTCCCTAGAGTTCCAAGCAGTGAGTGTCTTGGTTCACAAAATTTGGGTGCCTCCATTAAAAATAAACATGTGAAATAATACTGAAGCCTGACTGATTTGGTGGAACCAATGTGCAATGTTAAGCCTAGTAATTAAGTAATTATTTTTCTTTATTTGCTTAATGTCTGGTTTCATTATTTTGATTATATGGAAGTATATTATTTGGTTTTCATAGGAGAACTTTAGCAATTCTCTTTAAAGGGAAAAGAAAAGCGTTTGCTGAAGCCATTACAACAGTTACTTTTTCTGATTTTTATTTCATCCTCTTTAATCCATTATGGGTTTTTAAATTCATTCAGTGTATTTGGTTAAAATCTTTCTCCTTCTTTCCACTTGCTTCCAAAAATGCATTTGCTATTAAACTCATTTTGTAAATGTGATACATTGATATGAGTTTCTGCACATTTTTATGATGCTGACACCAGTGAATACTAAGAGGAGGTTGAAACTGTTGGGTTTTTATGTGACTTTGATGACAGATATTGTTAAGGCTTTCTTTTCTGCTTTATGGTTTGAGCAATGGTACCTCTTTTTTCACAATGTGTAAGATAAAGTTCCTATAATGTTAAGAAGAAGAAACAGTGATTCAAAAGAATAAGCAGACACCCTGGCTCTAAGAAATGAAGGCATAAGAAAAATGAAGGGTACAACTTAGATTTGACTAAGGGTGTTTCAGGACTCTTGTCTGTTTTTGTCAATGATTATTGGGAAATAAATACTTTATCTTCTCTCATGACAGAGCCAGGCCTGCTTCTGAGTCAGACATTCTGCTAAACAATGAGGAAGTATTTTTAAATCATCTTTGCTTTCTTAAGGGTTGTAAAAAGGAAAATGACATCTACATCTTTGCACATGTTTAGTTTGAAGTCATATTACAGAAGACTAGTATTTGGAGGAAGAAGGGATTTTTATAAAAGGAAGGAGGCAGATGGGTAGACAATTACTGGGAATGCGTAGAGGCTAACTAATTTGTGCAATAAGAAAAACACTAATATTTAGCAACGGTACTCATCTTCAAAACTGTATTCCTCTTATGCCTGTCTCCTCTCTCTTCTTTCTAAATAAGGGGCATGCACTTTTGTTTATGTGCCTATTTAAAATTCTTTCATTTATTTACATGAATTTTTGTCCCCTCCCCCACCTTTTCCCCCCAATCCACTCAGATGTGTTGTATGTCTGTGAATTATACCCCAAGTGTGACAGACGATGACTATTTGGAGGATGCCAAGTAGCAGTTGCCCTAGCAACAATAACCAGGGGATGCTTCTCAGAACTTCTGCCTCCTCTCTTCCCCATCATTTCCCCTGTTTTGAGAGTTAGATAACGTGGTTACCAGAATTAGTGGAAGCTGGTTCTTCCCCCTACCCCACCTGCACCCAGCATAATGAAAGAGAGAAAACTCAGAGATGTCTGCCTTTTCCTTACTACCAGGGGAAATTGAGCATACCTCTGCAGTCAAGATTGAAAGGAGACACACTCCTAGAAGGAAAAGAGCTGTGTGCTCTCATACTCTAATAAATGCTTGATGGTAGGAGAATTGCCAGAACTGCTGCTGCAAACCACTTGTGAGGAATGAAAAAAAAATCATTGTTGTATTTCCAACGTGGGCTAAAAGAACAGTATGTAAATTGGACTGCAAGATGCTGTGTTCTGCAAGTGGGAATTTCTGGTCTGTTCTGAATCTGATATAGCAGATTTCATGTTACTTTCTTACATGAAGAAAACCTAAAACAATTGGAGTGTAATCTAGATAGTGAAATGGAAAACTTCTTTTAGTTACTAATGACTTTATTGATATGTATTTCCTCTCTCCCAAATAAATATTCATATTAAACCTAAAGAATGAAGTTTAAGGAAGATGCTATTTGGTTAGAGAAATGGGGTGGATTTCTGTGAAGCAAAAGAAGCTTAACTTTCAGGGTCTCTCACTTGCAAAGGCCCCTTCCAAGGCCCTGTATCTAAATTTGCATTTGTTAATATATTACTATTATTTTTAAAAAGCTGCTCCCTGATTATATGTACTCTAAGCTCCACAAATTCTGGATCCATCTCTCAAAACAAGGGGAAATATAAGTGACTTATTTGATCACATCTTCTTGCTTTTTTTTTAAATCACTTTTTGTGATATTTACGTTTGTAATGTTGTAGCTTTGTTTTGAATCCTTATGTCTGCTTTCACTGTTTTTTTTTCTTTTGCTTTGAAGGGATATTATAGATCTTCCATTAATCTCAAGCTTGCACAGTTTTAAACAAAAATAACAAAAAACATGGAGTGTGCATACATCATTGTACTTTCAAAACCATTTAATAAAAATTATGAGTAGAAAAAGAAGGCTTAATAATAGCAAATAAACAGATCGTTATATTTATTTATTTATTTTAATGTTTTTTTTTTTTTGAGAGAGACAAAGAGACAGAGTGCGAGTAGGGGAAGGGCAGAGACAGAGACACACACAGAATCTGAAGCAGGCTCCAGGCTCTGAGCTGTCAGCACAGAGCCTGATGTGGGGCTTGAACTCATGAACCATGAGATCATGACCGGAGCCAAAGTTGGATGCTCAGCCGACTGAGCCACTCAGGCACCCCCATGATCTAGTTATTTTTAAAAAGCTAATTTATCTCTTTGACCATGCTATTTAGAGTCTATTCTATGTAATTTCTGTGGCAAACATCTGATTTCTGACTGGAAGAAGTTTCTGTATAATCTTAATGATAAATACAGTTAAATAGGTGTTTAATGTAGGTTTCTTCAGAATTCCTTTTCCATATTCTTGGAATGAACAGTTTCCATCATATATGTGCCAATAATATTTGAGGGGTATGCCCCATGATACTTTAGGTTTACATCAAATAAACAATATTTTATAAATAATATACTGGACATTTTTGGTAATTATTTGAACCTAATACTCATGACAATTGTTATTCATGGTAACTAGTTACTTCATGGTAACTACCCTTTGAAAGATATGGTAAAACTGAAAAGTCTTTGTACTTCTACTAATTGCATGTAACACCATTTACCTTTAATGGAAATATCCAGTTCCTCTACCAAAACGTATTCTCCTAAGAACAGGGTCTATGTTTGGATTTTATATTCCAAGAGCACAGAACCTTGAACCTAACAGACTCTAATGTGTATTTTTTTTAGTTGGATCTTACATAATGAAGTTTTTAAGAACTTTGCTCTTAGACCCTATAACTTAACAGGGCTCTGTTAAGTGTCCCATAGTAGACACTACTTGAGATTTTTATCTTTATAAATATATATAAATATTTTAAAACAGGTAATATATTCACAAAATTCAAATTTAAAAAGAACAAAAGGAAACATATACATTGGAGAAAATTCTACTCCACTTTTTTCAGAGATATTTTAGGTATACACAAACAAAAATATACACATTCTCTTTAGCTTAGTATATAAACTATACAGTCTTAATATTTTATTAACATTTTGTGAATTGGCTCACATATGCAAACAAACAAAAAGCTGTGTTCTCATTCTATGTTATGGCTACATTGCATCTAATATATTTATATCTGTAGTATAATTTATTAAAGTAGTATTTTGTTGATGGATATCTTGATATTTTCCAAATCTTGCTGACTGAAACTACATTGCAATGAATAACCTTGAACATGACACCACATATTGTGCAAATGAGAAAAAAAATTATAAGCCATATTTCTATTTCTGAACTAAGGGTCAAGAGTTACATGTTTTTATATATCGATAGATACAGCCAGACTGTTTTCCATACAGGATGACTTGATTTATATTCACAATCAAAATGCCTCTTTCTTTTATTCATACTTACAGAATGTGCTATCAAATTTTCAGTCTTTGTTGTTAAGTAGGTACAAAAAGCAGTCACTGTAGTCCTAACTTATATTTGTTTCTATATTTGGAGAATAGACTGTTTTCCTATGTTTAAGAACACTCGAATTTATTTTCAATTTATCATAACACTCTTTATTTCCTTTTTTGCACTCAAGCAATCTGTAAATATTTTACTTATTTATTTATTTCTGTCCTTGGTCATCATTCGTCTTTTTGATTATTGTACGGGCTCCTTGAAGGTCAGTACTTCACTTTCTTGTTCATCACTGACTCATCAGCTCCAGCTCAGCACCTACCCCAGCAGGCGTTCTGGAAATACTGTCGGACGAATGATTTAGTGGAATAATGTGAGCCCACCAGAAGGTCTCTAGTATGCTGCCACAGATCTCTATCCTTGACGCTATGCCCAGTTACCTCTGAGTCTCCTAAAACTATCGGTGTCCTTTATGATTATTTTGAAAGTTTGCTGAGCTATTTGAGATAGAACTGAGAAACACAATACTTAAAGAGATTCCTACTTAAAATTTTAGAATATGACTTTCTTATGGCTTCTTCAGAATAACTAAATTGCAATTATACTGTAGTTTTCCATTAGGGAGAAAGTTCTCTAATAAGAATTCTAGGTTACTTAATTTTTTCATACTATCATGGAAAGGGAAACAAAGATGAATCTGGGAAATAGGTAAAGAATAGATATGTTTATTTACAGACCTCAATATTATATATTGGGAGCTGAAAAACTTCTGTGAAGGAGCACACAAAATTTGCTCCTTTGTCACTGAATAAGAATGTAGAGCTTTCAGGAATGTGATTGTTTTAAAAATTAATTGTCAATTATAATACTGCGTTCCAAAGCTTGTTCAGTAGAAAGTGTTTAAAGGGCTTTGTCAGTTATATAGAAGTCTGGCTTCATTCTGAGCAGGGCCATACCCCTGAGATGTCTCATTAACTGATTTTGGGATTTGCACAGAAGAACCCAGAAAAGGGAGGCTGGAGAACTAGGTAGTTGGGAGAGAAGGGTTTCTGAATTCTAGAAGACAGAGGGCCTTGTAATGTGGCTTGGACAAAAAAAAAAAAAAGCAGGCATGGGTAGAATGCTTAAAGAGACATGCTACTTTATAACCAATTTTAAGGGTCTCCCCCCATTATAATTCCTTGATGCAATTTCAGTTTAATTTCTTAAACTAATATAGTCTCAGGTAAACTGCTCTAGGGAAGCCAGAGTGTATATATATATTCATGGCCTGGGGTGAAATTGACTGAACAGAACAGGATCAGCCAAGAGAGACAATGATAGACAGAGGCAGTTGTTGAAGAATCCCAGCTCTGTGGTCAGAATTAAGAGGTGACAAGTGACAGCCTAGGTATATTAAGTGCAGCCCACATTATGGGGACCTCAGAAACGATAGAGATGGTATCTGAACTTCCTGTGTTCATGAGAATGGGACTTGGATTATAGTTAAATGGTAACAAGTAAGCCTAGAAGACTAGGAAATTTGGGACATATACAAATGTGGCTTAAAGAAATTGCTTATGGATATTTGTTACAGGTCCTCGGTGTAGTTCAAGAGTGGTTCTTGTCTCATATTTCAGTGCTTACTTTGCACACTTTCAAAAAATTACTGCTACATGTTCATGTGAATTAGTATTTTTTCTATAACCAGATTACAAACTCCTTGAAAAAGTAGGGATTAATTCTTATACATCATGCTTATCTCTCATTGTAACATGATAGTGAGCCAATATTATGGTGCTCAGCATATTTTTATTGAATGACACTTTATTGGACAGTTCTTTTTGGGACTATATGGACTATGATCTCAAATGAGTCTCATCACCTGAAATAAGATCTTAAATATGTTCTACATCTCCCTTCTTTTTATAATGTGGTCATTTCACTTATGATGGATTTGCTTGTTTCTTTTCATTACCATCCTCACTTAACTTTGAATATCTTGCCCCCTCAGTAACACTTGAATTTCAAGATTCCTTATAAAGAACAAGGTAACTGAACTGAATCCTTCTCTTACACTAAAATAAAATCAACAACGAATTCATATCTCAAATCTATGCTCATGTTTTGGGCATAATTCATGAATGCTTAAGTCCACATATCATGTGTCTATCCAACTGTTTATGCAACCATGAAGTACAAACATGTTTTAAAGTTCTGAGCAGACCTGTGACCAGCTGACACATCTCAGGAAATCTTTATTTCTCCCAAAGGATCTGTTCTCAAACTTTTAGAAGTTTAACTTATTTACGTGTTCTCAAAGTTATATAAATTATACTTGTTTCTTATAACTGCAAAAGATTACCAGTTAACAAATTTCAGGAACAGCAGTGAATAAATAATACACATCCGACCTCCTCTATGGGGTGGGAAGGATTGAGGAGAGGAGGAGAGGAAAAGAAAGCAACTGGTGCCTCAATCCCACATGCACACAGTTCCCCTCACTGACAGCATTACTGAGTTTGATCAGAAATCCTGCCTGTAGCTCACGAGTTAAGAAAATAAACCACTCTAAGGATGGAAGTGTTATTTACTTTCCTAAACATTTTCAAGAATAATACACCTAGGACTTCCAATCCAGCTGGGCATCCTAGGTGGCCCCATCATAGTTTTGAATAGTGAGTTTTCAGGATTGGTAGCAGAGAAGGTCCTTCTTAATAAAAAATTAAAAATGGAGGGGAGAGGGGAGATCAGGGCGTGGTTGTTCTCTCTGCTTATGCACAGCACGTTCCCAGAGACTGTGCAGCTGACGCGCAGCAGACTTTTAGTTTTTGTTCAGGTCTGGTTTTGATCTGCAGTGTTCAGGGATAAGCAATTCCTTTCAAGTTATTTGCAAACCTTGTCAAAGCCTGATTGCAGCATGACATTGATGACAGACTGATTATTACTTGTCTCAAAAAGCAGTGTAAGAACATATTGGCTTTCATGCCAACATCCAGCTTGTCATTAGCGTACAGTGCAAATGGCAGCGGTTTTATACCGGAATCCTGGAAGCCTAGGAAAAAGGAGGATTCACTGTTTCTATTGGTTCTGGAAAGAGTTCAATAAAATTTTAGGGACAGTTTTTATTAAGTGAAATTCCTGCAAACACCAAGACAAATGGTCTAGCTTTGAAGTGTCATTGGTTATCTTAAGAGGTATTTATTCCAGTAGGCTAGACAGAAAAAAATCAAGATATATAAAATAATATTAAAATATAAACAACTTGTTTTTGTGAAGCAAAGCTGCTAAAGCTTAGAAGTGAAGTCAGTTGTAAAGCTGTGCTTACTTGGAAGAAAAAAGTACTAAGTATTGGTAATGTCTCCGTAACTAAAGTCAGGTCCAACCAGATGACATAATTATCTGCTCAGGGTGTGAGTTCGACCTTGCTGTAGGTACTTCCCCTTTTTTAACCACAGACGCTCACTTGCATTAAGGAAGCATGTGTGTTCTGAATCCTTTCCAGGAATTAAAAACTCTATAATTTCAATTTTATTCAGGAGTCATGAAAGTTACTTACATGCCTACTTCATACTTAGAAAAAGGTTACTGGCTGGTAGCTAACCAGTAGTATCAGAAATCATGATCTTGTATTGCCTCATCACATATGTTCCTTTTACTATTTCTCACTTCTCTTGGTAGAAAGGTAAAGTGATAATCTCATTAGGCCACAGCTGTTCATTCACAGAAGGAACAACCACCTCAGTTTCTTGAAAAAAAAAATATTAACTCTGTAATGAGATGACTTGCTAAAGTTCGTTGGAACTTTCAACTGAAAAACAGTATATGTACATGACAAAATTTAAGTCAAATGTATAAAGCAGTATTTATGAAAGAAAAATCTTTTCCTTTATCCTGAGAGGGAATCACTGATATGTACATATATATGTTTATTGTCCCCCAACTTTTACATAACTTTAAGTAGAACTCAACACATTCTCAACATAGAGAATTTGTTTTATTCTCTGCTTTATTCTCTTAGCAGTACCATAAGCTATAGAGAATTTGTTTTATTCTCTGCTTTATTCTCTTAGCAGTACCATAAGCTATAGAGATAGGATTTTAGGTAGTCCTGGATTCCTATCTTACTTGGGATGGTGAGATTCCAGAGTTGACTGAAATTGACATTTGATTCATGTAAGTCTGATATGTTTGCTTATGAGTATGCTTGAACTGGTCCATGTGGGCTCACAGTTTGCTAAAAGAGATAAAGGTAATTATTACAAGAATAAGAAAAACTAGAACCCTGATACATTTGAGATGGTTTGTGCCAGTTAATTCTAGGCCAGACAGAATAAAGAACATTCTACTCTCACCCTGAGCAGGACCTCGGTTGGCCTTTCAATGACCCAAAATGATCATCACCTTTCTCATCTTGCTCAATTACCATCATCCACAGAAGGAAACATTGAAGGACGTGGGAGCTTACATTTCTGACATAGAGACTGCACCTGAACCTCTAGCTATATGCAATTGGCTTCATGTAGTTAAAACCTCACCTCCTTTACCTAAATAAAAATATCCGATATACTTTTCCCATTGGAATCTATCAACCACCCTCACCTTTGTAATAATCATTCAGGTGCTATACTACAAACCTTTCCCTCCCTAATCAAGGTTATAAAACAGAAGCTTCCAGTTCAAAATGGTGGACTCAATATACAAATCTAACTCCCTTACATTCCTAAATCCCAATAAAATGAGAAATAAATATTCAAAAATAATAAATATATTTTAGAATCTGAAAATTAAAAAATCAGAACCCAGAACTAGATTCTTTATGAAATTAGAATTATGTGGTTCTATATTATGAATATGATAGTTACATTTATGTGTCAACTTGGCTGGGCCTCAGGGTGCTCAGATATTTGGTAAAACATTATTCTGAGCGTTTGTGTTTTGGGATGAGATTAGTATTTAAATTGGTAGATTCTGCATAATGCAGATTGCCCTCTGTAATGTGGGCTTCATCCAATCAGTCAAAAGCCTACATAGAACAAAAAGATCAGCCTCCTCCACAGAAGAGAGAATTCTACAGCAAGAGACCTTTCAACTTAAACTGGAACATTGACTTTCCTGGATCTCTCCCGCCTGGCCCTCTGGGCAGATTTTGGATTTGCCAGCCTCCATGCTGGCTTAATATGAATTCCTTATAATAAATCTCTTTCTCTATATATTCACATCCTGTTAGTTCTGTTAAACTGGAGAAACTTGGCTAATACAATGGACTCTATAAGGCAGAGTTAGTAGCCATCTTAAACACACACAGTGTGAGGTACATTGAAAATGAGAGGGTTTTTTTTTTTTTTAAATTAAAGTTAGGAACTTAAGTTTAAGTATCGAGTTGGCAGGTAGAGAATAAGAATGGGCAGTGACACCAAAGATCAGATTTGGTAATCAAAATGATAGATTAAAAATATGCTTACAGTCCAGCTGACAAGGTCAACCGTGTTTGTATGTGTCTGTGTGTCTCTGTTATATCTTATCTGTCTTCTATCTATCATCTATATAAACAGCTAGTATTTGAAAGCTTACTGTGCCAGGCACTGTATTGAATACATTACATAGATTATCCCATTTAATTCTCACACTACCCTATAAAGTAAATACTATTACTATGTTTATTTAACATATATAAAGGTAAATTTTAATATAGTGAATTAACAATGTAATATAATGAATAATTTTTCTAGGCTTACATAGCTACTATGATCTGAGATTTTGGACACCAGTATCTAGAATTATTTGGTCAAAATTACGCAACTAGTAAATCATGGAGCTGAAATTAGAGCCCAGAAGTCTGACTTCAGAGACGATGCTGTTAGTCACCATGCTCTGTGAAGAATGGAGCCAGCATATTTTTAATAGCAAACCCTGATTAGGACATTACCAGGAAAGAAAATTTTAGCCAAATTCTCTCATAACTGTGTTCACAAAAAATTCTAAGTGATATATTAGTAAATTGAATCTATATATGTATACTAAAAAACTTAGTAAATAATAATGTAATGTGGTTTACCAGAAGGTTGCAAGGTTGGTTTTTAACATTCAAAAGTCCATATTGTAATTCACGAAATTAATCCTATAAAAGAGAAAAACAATATGATCTTATTTTTTTAATTTTACTTTTCATTTTAGAAGTTTTTTTTATTTTGAGAGAGAGAGAGAGGGATGGAGAGCATAAGGTGGGAGGGGCAGAGAGAGAGAGAGAGAGAGAGAGAGAGAGAGAGAATCCCAAGCAGGCTCTCTGCTGTTGGCGCAGAGCTGGTCATGAAGTTCGAACTCACAAACCGCAAGATCATGACCTGAGCCGAAATCAAGAGTCAGATGCATAACCAACTGAGCCACCCAGGTGCCCCAAATGTGATCATCTTAATATATATACAAAAAGCATTTGATAAAATTCCATACCCAGTCATGAAAAAACTACTAAGAGAACTAGAAGTAGAATGGAATTTCATTAATCTAATAAAACATATCCAGAAAAGAACTTACAGTCAGCATGTTAGTTTGTAGTAAGTATTGTTATCTTTTCTCCAGGGGTGGAAAGTGACAATGGTCACTATTTCTAATGTTATTCAGTATGGTACTAGAGGGTGTAGCCAATGCAATAAAGCAACAAAACGGGGGGCACCTGGGTGGCTCAGTTGATTAAGCATCCTGACTCCTGATTTTTGTTGAGGTCATGATCTCAGGGTTTAGAGATTGAGCCCTACCCACTTCAAGCTGGGCATTGAGCCTGAGATTCTCTCTGTGTCCCTCCCCAACTCGCTCGCGTGTGTGCACACATTCTCCCTCTCTCTTTCTAAAAAAAAGAAAAGAAAAATAAAAAAATAAAGTAACAAAACAAATTAAAGTGATAGAGATTGAAAAAAACTTTAAACTGTCATTATTTGAAAATGATATGGATATGTACTTAGAAAGTTCAAAAGAGCTCAAAAGAATGTACAAAAATGATTAGAATAATGTCAGTTTAATAGTTCACTGTATATAAAATTAATACACAAAATATACTTGCATTTCTATAAATTAGAAGTAAATATTAAGAAAGAAAGAAATGCCATTTAAAATAGTACAAATAAAATCCCCAGATATTTAGAAATAGTTGTAATGAAAAACATTCAAGTTCTCTGCATTGTAAATAACAACAAAAAAGAGTGCCAGGAAAAATGTTTTAAAATCCAAATAAATGGGTGGATGGAACATGTTCTTGCATTGAAGAGCTCAGTATTAAAATGTAAGTTCTTCCAAAATTGATATGTATATTCAATGTTCTCTCAATAAAAATAACAGAAGGGTATTTTATTTTCATTTTTTTTTTTTTTTTTTTTTTTTTTTTTGGGGAGGAGGGTTAATTGTCCTGCTAATTCTAAAATGTGTATGGAGATGCAGAGGATCTAGAATAACAAGGCAATTTTTTTTTTTTTTTTTTTTTTTTTACTTTGAGAGAGAGCACGTGCATGCAGGGAGGAGCAGAGAGAAAGGGAAAGAAGAGAATCCCAAGCAGGCTCCATGCTGTCAGCGCAGAGCCTGACATGGGGCTTGAACCCATGAACCGTGAGATCATGACCTGAGCCAAAATCAAGAGTTGGTGGCTTAACGGACTGAGCTACTGAGGTGCCCTGCAAGGCAATCTTTAAAGGAGAACAGATCTGTCTGTGTTGTACTGACAGAGATCAAGTCTTATTAGAAAAGTGCAGTAAGCAAAACAATGTGATATTGAATGGTATTGATATAGAAATAAACAGGCCAATAGAGTAGAGTAGGATATCAAAAACCTGAACTGACTCACACAAACGGTCACCTGATTTAGCACAAAGATGCCACAGCAGTTCAATGCAGAAAAGATGGTAGTTTTTAATAAATTACTGAGTCCATTGAATATCCATTGAATTGAATTGAATCCATCCAATTGAAAAATAAGTTGTTCTGTACCTCACACCATTCACAAAATTGAATTAACAATGGAATTTAGACATAAATGTGCAAGGCCAAAGAAGAACACTTCTAGAAGAAATTATAGGAGAATACTTTCATGAGGTTGTAGTAGGAAGATTTCTTAACTGGGATGAAAATAATTAGCTATGAAAGAAAAGATTAATAAGTTGGAATTCATTTAAATTAGTTAACTCTCTTCATTAAATGATAGTAGTAAGAGTATAACTACTATAAATCAAATTATCAAATGAGAGAGGATGATTGTATTTTACATATATCTTATATAAATTTTATAACTATATATAAACTTATAATTTGTTAGTTATAATATATAACTACATATAAATAATTATATCAGTATATATGTAAAATCAAAGGACTTCTATACAAGATATATAAAGAATGCCAACAACTCAGTGACAAAAAAAAATTTTAAGTTTATTTATTTATTTTGAGAGAGAGAGAGAGAGAGAGAGCACAAGCAGGGGAGGGGTAGAGAGAGAATCCCAAGCAGGATCTGCAGTCAGTGTAGAGCTGGACGCGGGGCTCAAACTCATGAACTGTGAGATCATGACCTGAGCCAAAATCAAGAGTCAGACACCCAACTGACTGAGCCACCCAATGAGCAAAATGCTTGAAGAATCACTTAACCAGAGAGGATATCCAAATGGGCACTAGGCATATGAAAAGTTTAGAATCATTAGTCCTCAACTAAATACAAATTATAACTCCAATGTGATAACACTACATCCAAGGAGAAGCACTAATATATTAAATACTAACAATAGCAAGTGTTAGGGAAGATATGAATCAAGTAGAATTCTCAAACACTATACAAATTAATACCCCAATTGATAATCACTTTGTTGGAAAATTGTTTGGTAGTATTTACCAAAACTAGATATACACATAATCAATTCCTCTCTGAATTGTATACATAATAGAAACGAATGTTTATGGAAACAACTAGCATGCACAGTAACATTCTCTAACTTTATTTATAGAAGTCCCAAACAGGAAACAACCCATTTATGCAGAAGCAGAAAAGAAATAAATACATTAAGGTATATTTATATAATGAAATATTTAGCAGCAATGAATAATAACTACAGTGGACACTGAAACTATAGAAGAAAGAAATTGCTTGATAGAGGTGGAGGGTCAGTACGAAGTACGTGTGTATTGTTTCATAAGGAACATTTAAAATTATAAAACATATTTCATATTTGAGCTTACTGAATATGAATTAAAAGCTGCAGGACTCCCATTTTGCTAATGTTGATGTATATACAGCAGGACAGCCACCAGAAATATTGCCGAAGCCAAAACCTGTCTAAGTCAAGACTTCAAATAGGCCTCAGCTGAAAGTATTCTCACCTACCAGGCTTAATAAAGACCATCCCCTGGAACCTTACACAAACAAGCATATGCATTAGTCAGTGCATGAGATTCAGTGGAGAAGACTTGGCAGAAAGACAAAAAAGAGTCTCCAAACTTCTTTGGAAAGTGTTTTGCCACTTATCCTAAAGCTATAACTCTGCCAACTGGAGTCAGTGGGCTATTATAAATTTATATATGCATTTAATCTG
Organism: Cryptoprocta ferox; assembly: GCA_028646485.1. Classification (NCBI taxonomy): domain Eukaryota; kingdom Metazoa; phylum Chordata; class Mammalia; order Carnivora; family Eupleridae; genus Cryptoprocta; species Cryptoprocta ferox. The sequence continues at coordinate 25,283,472 of CM053573.1, forward strand.
CCTGGAGAATTTTTTTACTTATATGTATATCAACATTTCAAAACAACCTTTTAAGATACAGAATCTTCCAAGAGGAAGGTTCTTTATAAGTGAGAGGCAGCTTTCCTTCTGAGGGACAGCAATGACTAGTTTGTTTGAGTACAAAACTGACAGTTGGAAAAGTCTGAAATATAATTCTGGCTTTTCTACTTCCTTAGGTTCGCCATACAGAATAAACACGAACCTGTTAAGCAAGCAGAATTTTGGAAGAAGCACATACACATTTTAAAGAAGAGCTAGAAACTCTACTGTAATAAGGGTTAGGGAAATCCCTTGACCATTATTTGAGTGACCCTGTCTGATTAGATCTGGATGAAAACCATTGGCAAAATTAGCACACAGACTTCATGAGGCTTTGCAAAATGAAATGAGAATGAGATAATAGGATTCTGTAGAAAAAGTATACAATTATGTGAAATTGTTTGGTCTTTATCATCTGAAAGGAAAGAAGTTTAAAGTATTGCAAATGAGTGATTTTTTAAATTAATGGAAATTAATGGAAAAATTAATGAATAATGAAGTAATATTATAGCCTGAAAGAAAAGTCTTACAGAAATTCATTTTGTTGCATTCTGGAGGAGGCATTTTAGCCTTTGCTAAGTCTCCTATGTAGATAGTGTTCCCTATCAGGATATAGCTGTTAGTCTTAGGCATCTCAGAGATGGTAATCACTAATTGCTGGTTGATGTACACTATGCAGATAGTACATATAGTTATTTATGGGTAATATTTACAGTCTTTTTAGTTTAATTTGCTGTAAGGGAACAAAGTTCACCATAGAGTACGAGAAAAGTTACCTCAAATTGTATCTGATGGAAAATGAATATAAAACAAAGGGATCGATGCTCTTAACAGGAAGCAGATGGAGAATTGTAGGATCAAATAGAGTATATAATAAGTAGGTAGAGGTGTCAGTAGAAGGATTCCAATATTAAGGAGAACTTTTCTTTCAAATGGACCTTCTAAATACTGGTTTAAGAATTGGTGGGATTATGAAATAAGCTAGTCAGTTCATTGGATTATTTGCTGGAGATTCAAGCTTCTCCAAAATGGAAGCATAGTCTCTTAAGAGGCGATTAGCAAACTCAAGTTTTAGCCAAATTCTTGGAGTAGGCTAAGATACTGGAACAGAAAATGAAAAATAATTGACATGATCATGTGTGATTTTGGTAGTTCTAGGTCCATAATTTACAAAAGATATAGGTTAGTAATTAAGAAGTAATTGTGGTGGGGTTCTTTGAGACTCTGGAAATGTCTTCTTCATCATCAAATTTTCATCCACTATTTTAGCACCCATTGATTATTAATTCCATCATTATATATTTATTAGTTTGTAAGCTACTGTAAAGAAAATATTCTTTCTTTCCTTCCTACTCTCCTTTTCTTCCTACCCTCCCTCCCTCTTTCTCTTCTCTTTTTCTTTCTTTCCTTTCTCTATATCACTTTTCTTTTTTTTTCTTTTCTTTTCTCTTCTTTTCTTTCCTCTTTCTTTCTTTTTTTCTTTCTTTCTCCTTCAGTATAAAATAGGGATTCTTATTTTCTTCAGTATGTCGATTATCATGTATTTTGATCTCAGAGTGGCCATATTTGGCCAGTGGGAGTCCCTTTAAGTCATTTGTCTTTCTAATATGTTTTTGAGTACTTCCTTATTTTCTGGCCACAAAAATGTCCTAGGAAACTTCCTCTTTTGCTAAAATGTCCTATAATCTAGCTTGTCTTTGCAACTTTGAGGTAAAGGAGGTTAGTTTCTGTTGGGTCTCGATTTGATGCTGTGTCCCAGCCAGGAGAATCATGAGTCCACCCCTTTTGTGATATGAAATAATTTACACTCAATCTGGCAGATTCCTTAAAGAATCTAGAAAGCTTTGATAGCCTTTTTAATTTCCTTAAAAGATGCAGACTTCAGTTGCTTTATGTTCTTTCAGTCGTTCCTATGAATGTCAATGGTGGAGGCAGTTAGACAATCTTGTTTACAGTGTACCCGAAGACAATTAATCAATCCTTAGCTATCCAGTGGATTACTTTATTCAAGTGACCATTTAAGTTTAAAAAATGGTCACATTGTTTGTCATTTAGGGTGCTAACAGGACACTGGATTCATCTTAGATGCTTCATATGAAGTTTTAAACAAAGAAATAACATATGGAGTTGAAGCAGGGATAAGAGAGCAAACAAGAGTTTGTGAGGTACCCAAATACTAACAATATGAGGGAGCTTTGGCCATTCAAATGGCCAGAAGGACACTGGAAGGACATAGTTATGGTGGGCCACAGGAGTGAAGACCATGGAGAAAGACTGATGAAAACATTAGTTTTAGAGGGACACAGCCACTGCCACACTTGTGGCAGGCATCAAAGAAAGGAGGAGAGGGAGAGTAAGTGCAGTTTTTTCTCTTTTCTTACCCTCTTCTGCGGTAGTCTCAGTGGCCAGACCTAACTGAAGGTCATCCTGCAGGAGAGCCAAGGACATGCAGTTCACAGCAATCACCTGTAGGATCACTGTATTAGTAAGGGTTCTCTAGACAAGCAGAATTAATAGAATATATATATTATAATCTCTCTCTCAGAGAGAGAGAGAGAGACAGAGAGAGAGAGAGAGAGAGAGAGAGAAGGAGGGAGAGGCAGAGAGAGAGATGGGAGATTTATTATGGGAATTGATTCTAATGGCTATGGAGACTGAGAGGTACTATGGCCCACCATCTGCAAACTGGAGACCCAGGAAATCTGGTGGCATAATTCAATCCCCATCTGAAGGCCTGAGATTGCAGTGGGGTGGGAGGCCTAATGTAAATCCTAGTCTGAGTCCAAATACCCAAGAACCAGGAGCACAGATGACTGAGGGCAGGAGGCGATATATAACTCAGTTAGGGAGAGAGTGAATTTACCCTTCCTCTGCCTTTTTGTTCTGTTTGGGTGCTCGATGGATTTGATGAAGTCCACCTGCCATCTCAGTCCACCTGCTTACTCAGTCTACTGATTCAAATGCTCATCTCTTCTGGAAACATCCTCACAGACACACCCAGAAATAATGTTTTACCAGCTATTTGGACATCCTTAACATCCCTTGGACATCCCAGTCAAGTTGACACATAAAGTTAACCAACGCAAGCACAATGAGGTCAGACGGGAGAGAAATGGGTTCTCTGGACAAAGGAAGAAGAGCCTGTGCATGTGCTCAGACACAGTCTTCTTCGCCACCACCTGGGAGCTCAGTGCGATTTATTCTGTGGCAAGGTTCCGGATGCTGAGTTTCCTATGCTTGATGCCTCAGAAATGCACTTTTAACTCAGTTCAAAAGATTCTGCCACACACAAGTGGTATCATATTTGCTTTATTAGAAAGAGCTTGTACCTTTCTCCTGCTCTTAAAAAATCCAATTTGTTGTTCCACTGAGAGAAAGCGTGTCAGGTGCATATGTGGATAAGGCATTCATAAACAAGTCTACATTCAGCTCACACAATCTAACCCTGTTAGGAGCTATCAGTTAAGGTATTTTCAGGGGGACTAAAGTTGATTAGGAGAGAACAAAGAAGCAAAAGTCATACTGCATAATAAAAATGGAAATTAGTTTAAATTCTCAGCTCCATTTCCTGAGCCAATGAACATAAAGTTCATGTTCTGCGCATCTGTTTGCTGAGATGGATCTACATTTATGTTAGGGTAAACTGAAATAAATCCCACATAGGTTTCTAGGGTCATCCTCAAAACTGAAAACATACCCCTCGGTCTCTCTGTGGGCAGATTTAGGGACAAACTCTTTGAGGTTTTTGTGCGGGTTGTGATTTCCTCATTTTTACAAGAACTATAAAATTACAGTATTTTCCCATTATATTTTCCCTTTTAAGCTTGGCAAGCATGCTGTATGGATCCGGTGCCAGTATTACATCCATGAGACACTTAAGGCCAAATGTCTACATTTTAGAAAATTTAATTATAAGGAAAAGAAGAATTTATAAAAAGCCTGCTACCAATATAAATGTTTTCATTAAATATATTTCCATCCAATTATGAAACAAAGAAGCTTTCCTTTTTCTTTTTTCTTTTTCATTCCTTGAACCATTTTGCCGCTGTGTTTACAGCCTTGTACTGCAGTGCTGTGCTAGCAAGGGAGACCAGAAAGCAGACGTGACCAGACACAAAGGTGATAAAGGCTTGTCTCATTTCAATGTTCAACCCGAGTGGAATGCAAATAGCAAGCAGTGCATGACAAAAAGTAAATGAAATCTTTAAAATCCTTCTTTTAATAATCTTAGATGGTATTGGCGGCTCAGGTAAGGCTTTTCTACAAATACGGGATTTTTTGCTCAGCAAAATCCCCTTAAAAGCCAGACAAGAGGTAATATAACTTGGTCTCTTCAATATAAAAGACATGTCTTCCTTTTACACACTGCCTTTTCAACACACAAACACACACACACACACCTATATTTTTCTAATGGCTTCTCATTCTTATATCACATGATTACGCGCTCTCTTTGCAAGTGTGTTTGAAGACCTACGTGATAGGACACTGACCTGGATACCAGAAGCTTAAAGGTCAGCAGGATACAGAATGGGTTGTCTATGAGATCCCAACTTGCCTGGAGGAGCCATGCACATAGACAAACAACAATCCGGTACAACATGACAAAATGCTCTAATACAGGGGCAAATAAAGTTCTTGTTGGAGCACTAGCAAGGGAGCAACGAGTTATCTCTTTTGGAATTAAAGAGTGTATCTGAAAACATACATCAGGACTAGATTATGAAAGCTCAAATAGGAGGAATTTGTCCGATGTAATAGAGAAATGCATTCCTGGCAGGGAGAACAGAATATTCAAATACATGAAGTCCTATGATGTTAAAGTCCTTTCAAATTTGCACTCATTTTGTTAATTCAAGATTAACCTGACACCTTCAAGAAGAATGGAGCCAGCTCTCTACACTCATTTGAGTTCAGGTCAAGGGAGCTTTCAGACTAGCATTGAGATATATATTAAGGTAGACCTACATTTGAATTTTGACCCAGCCTTAGGCCAGCCACCGGCTATGAGTTTTAGTGCTCTAACATCTGAAATAGCATAATACTCCATTAAAAGAGTCATTTGCGGTTGAGGAAATGACACAGGTTATAGAAGACAGGGCACCTGGAAGACGCTTGCAAAAACTGACTTATTTATGAAGGAAGTTGTAGTTTAGTGTAGTGTGATTAGCACAGGTTTTAGAATCGGATAGACTTGGAACTGTATCACTCTCATGCTAAGTAGCTGAGTAAGCTTGGGCACGTTAAGTAACTGTTGTGAATGCCACTGTTCTTACTTGTAAGATGAATACAATGGGGCACAGTTAGTAGCTACAGTCGGGAAGACAGGGAATCCTGAACTCAAGGGAACGCTTCCAGCATATCGCCTAGCCCACAGCAGCTACTCAATAAATGAGTAATAGGAGAATGACGCAGTCCAAACATTTTATTTATCCTAAACTACGATGCAGGGAATGAGGGCAATATAGTACTTATATGAGAAATTACCCATTCCGACTTTAGAGAACCCACACCATCCTACCACCTTTCTAAAATAGTATCTGTAGCCCCCAACACTTCTGAGATAGCATTAGTGTCTTCCCCACTCTATCCTCAGTTTGTGGGGATGGTGGTTGTGAACAGTATGGTAATTACGAAGAGGAGGTTAGAATTAAAGAAGAAAGGCAGGGACAGGATGTTCTTGGTTTTGCCATTCTAGAACCTTCTTCGCCCTTTCCCACCCTCAACAGAACAGGTTTCTGACATAAGAACACAATGATTATGATATAATAGATTCCTAAAATATGCATTTGAGATAGATTAAAATTAGTGTGAGGATCTCCTCTCCTATTTTCCTCTTGAAGCAGGTTTCTTTGTCTCCTGCAGCCTTGCTCAAGCTGAGCTTGTCAGCAGCAGCAGAGAAACATTTGTGATCTGAATCTCAGGCTTGAAATTGTTTACTGTTGAGTATATTCAGGCATCACTGCATTTTTTTCTCTCTTTAATACGTTACTGGCAGTCGGATGGCTTAAAGTATCTCTGTCCAAATGGAAGCTTTTTTTTTTTTTTTTTTTTTTTGCTTTGTTCTCTATTCCCTCTGCCTCAGACACATGGCCACCCAGCATATGCTGTGTGTGCTCAGTGCAGGGGCCGCCAGCACGCAAACAAAGCCGGGCGGACGTGCCCGGCCAGAGCAGGCACGGTGGCTGTGAACTCCGCCAAACCGCTGGTCATTCAGTCAAAAATTCAGATCAAAGGGTTTCTTTGACTGAATTAACCATATGAACAGTAGACCTGTCATGTTTAGACACAGAAAAGAACAGTAGTAATTCACAAGTTTCTTTTCAATGCATTGCTGAAAGACAATTCCCTGACAATTTTGATATTTAAAAAATTCAAACTAGATCATTATTGGCTGAATGCACTCCAATTGCTTTATAATTTGCAGAGGAAAGAGAGGGAGAAAAGCCAAAATATTGGTTTTAAAGACAGTCCCCATATCTGCCTAGAAATTACGAGGATTTTTAGAAAGCTTTGTAATAGCTATTCTAGACACAGCAAGCAGTATTCAAGATTGGTATATTCGAGCAGGTAATTTCTCTGTATGTCTAAATTATAATATAAATAGTTTGGGAAGAAAAGCGAACAAACTTGCAAATAAAAGTAGCTAATAGGGTTTTTTTAAAGTGGTAGCCACACATATTTTTGGCATTCCTTTTTTCTCGAGGTGATACTTTATACCGCACAGCTTGTTTTCCACACAGAGAAAACATAATAAAGAGAGCTTAAAAGATTCAGTGTCTTAATTCCCCTGTTTTTCTAAATTTACATTTCACTATTTGAAAGATAAATACAGTACTTTTTTTGGAGCTTTACATGGATGCACAATTTTTGCTATTTCTGTTAAGAATAATTTGTTGGCAAACATGGTACATCTCACTAAGTTTAGCATAAACCAGGATATTTACAGTTACAATAAGAGAGTGCTTCCTCAAGCTGGCACGCTTTTTTTCATGTGCAGTAAGATTAAATAGCAGTGGCCATTGGACTATGTAAGAACATTGAAGCCAAGTACTATAGTTTCATGTCTTTGAAAGGACAGTGTATATATTTGATTTATGACCAGGACTCACAAGGAAACCACAGGCAGGTAAGCCTAACATAGCCATGCCCCTTCCATGGCCCAGAGGATCCAAATTTCAAAGAAAACAGTCAAATGCCATAGATGGCAGCAGCTGTAGGCAAGAAGTCACATTAACTATCCACCTGTAGTCAGATCAATTCAATCTTGTTGATTACCCAAAGTTGACCACTCTCTGTTGAGTGGTGGGGTTTCAAAAGACATAATGAATGACCCTTGAGTAAGCTTGTCTGGCTGATGCAAAGAAAGGAAATTAATAGTACAAGATAATAGGTAAGAGATGCCTAATCAGTGGGTATTCTGACTCATCTTTCTGTTCTGATTTTCCCTTTGCCTTACCTCCATTTTCTCTAGTTGGATACTGAGTTATGAATACTGATTGTCTCTCTTAGAATTTTATATACTCTGAATTATAATTGTCCAAATTCAGGTTTTGTCAAAACCCTTCTACATTTTGTTAACATTCTACTGTTTCATTTCTTGGCTTTAAATTTGTCAGAATATCTATGTCAATGTCTATATCTGCATCTATATCTATAACTATGGCTATGGAGTATCATCTATTTATCTATGTATATATCCATATATGTCTGTACCTATATATGTAAATATAATCCCATATTTTCTTTTTTTAAATCTTTTAATGTCTTTATTTCTGAGAGAGAGAGAGAGAGAAAGAGAGAGTGAGTGGGGGAGAGGCAGAAAGAGAGGGAGACACAGAATCCGAAGCAGGCTCCAGGCTCTGAGCTGTCAGCACAAGCCCAATGCGGGGCTCGAACCCACGGACTGTGAGATCATGACCTGAGCCAAAGTCAGATGCTTAACTGACTGAGCCACCCAGGCGCCCCTATAATTTCATATTTTCAAGAGAAAAACAATTGTATGTGAATTTCCATAATATATTACTTAAACTAACATTCCTATCTAATTTATTAAAATTCCTTTTCCTGACAGAATATACGTGTTCATGTGTGTGTGAAGACAACAACCCTTAAGTATATGTATATTTTATTTCCTAGGGGAAAAAAACCATGAATTTATACTCTTCAGCCAGATATTCATGGCCTTTAGCAACTTTTCTCCAAGCGAACTTTTCTATCTTAATTATTACAGTTCTTTATCTCACACTCATTTTCTATTCAGATCAGTTCCTTACATACAGGAGATATTTTTTCAGCTTCTTTTTATTGATCACACAATTCCCTAACCTAAGCGTTTTCTCCTTTACATTTCCATGTTTATATATTTTATACATTCTTTTTTTTTAAATGTATATTCATTTGTTTTGAAAGAGAGAGAGACAGAGAGACAGAGAGAGAGAATCTCAGGCAGGCTCCACACTGTCAGCACGGAGCCCAATGCGGGGCTTGATTTCACAAACTGTGAGATCATGACCTGAGCCAAAATCAAGGGTCAGATGCTCAACTGACTGAGCCACCCAGGAAGCCCATAAATTTCATGTATTTTTTTATGTTTGTCTCAAGTACACCTTATATCATGAAGTTTTTCCTGATTTTCTCAGTTGACATACGGTCTATCAACTCAGGTATAACTATTATAGTTTTTTCCGCATGCTATTTTGAGTTATTACTTTATAATTGGATATTTAATTCAGTATTTATCAATTGTTTATTGTGTGTCCAGTATCACAGCAAGAGCTTGGGATATGAAAGTGGAAAAAAACTCTCACATTGTTTCCACCCTCAAGATGCTCATAATCTAGGAGTGAGACAGACATGAGAACAGATACAATAGTATGTTGAAAAGGCTCTGAGTGTGTAGAACAACAGATGCTATTATATAAATAAATGGCTACATTATTATCTGAGGCATAATGACGTATGTTACAAAGGGAAAAGTGCTTGGCCTGAGAATGAAGCCTGAACAAAAGTTCACAGTGAGCCACACAGGTTACAGAGTAGGGTGGCCCAGGGTATTGCAGATAGATGTACACGTGCAAAGTCACGTGTTCAATCACATATTTGAGTACAACTAAATAATTTCAAAAGACCAGAACTTAAGTTCCATGGAGGGAAGTGGTGAGAAGATGAGACAGGCAGTAAGAAGTAAGATGAAAGAAGCTTACTCTCTATGCACAGGAGTTTGGAGCTCAGCTTGTAGGTTAAAGATGAGGAGGATCAGATGTGGGTATTAGAAATGTAATTTTGAAGAAGCTGCGGGTTAGGGAAACCAGTTAGAGGGAAAAATGAGGTTAGTTTCTGAGATAAAACATAGGTAGCAGGGATAGAGAGGTAAAGACAGAAGAAGGGACTAGGAAGGTTTCTGTGCGTCTGTCTTGAGAGGTACCGTAACGAAAACAGGAAATGCATGAGAAGGCACAGGTCTGGTCCATGCAGAATGAGGATTGCTCCAGATTGGGAAGCTTAGTTTTCACTATGTATCCAGATGTTTACGTAGAATTATTAACCCTGCTCATAGACGATTAGATCCTTCAGGGTAGGATCTGTAGCTTTTTATTCTATCTCTTTCCACTTTATATAATCCAGTGTCTTGAATGTAACAGTTGAATTGGGAATAAGTAGACCTGAAAGGGGTTATGGAGGTCTCAGAAACCGCTCTGATTTGTCCTGTTAGGGCCCCTCTGTTCCACAATAGACCGCTGCTGCAACTTCGAAGGCAAAGAAGTTTCATGAATTTATTCCCTTCTGCCCTATGATTTTAGGTGAATTCGGTGATTAGCACACAGTTCTTCCAAGCAAAATGTGTTTTCTTCCAGACAGTGGAATTCCTGGAAGACTTTTGCTATTTCATGTGTCCTGTGAAATAAGTTGGTTGATGGTCAGCTATGATTTTGCTAAGCCAGCTCATCAGATACCAGAAAGTACGGAGTGGTTTTAAGTGATAAAGATATTGATGGACCAGTGTCTCAAAGGTTGTATCACGACTGGAGATACCAGAGTATCCAAGTTTAAATCTAAATATGCCTTGAAAACATATATCATAAAGATTTCCTGCATAAATATATTTTGAGCAATGAAACCAGGACAGTTTTTTATTGAAGTGGAAAATAAGGAAGCATTAGGGGCATATCCAGTGCAGTATGTTTTTCAGCTTGTGTGTATCTCAGACTAACGTCATGATTCATTTATGAATCTAATATAATATATAATATTTGAAAACCCAGATCAACTTTTTTTGATTTGGGTCTACTTTGGAAAGTGACTGATTTTGTTTCTTATGTCATTTGCTGTCCAGTTTTACTAACACTGTAAAATAACATTTTAGTTTCAACTATTTCTCAGGAATGAAAACACAAATTTTTGAATTGGTAGGATTTCAATTTCCAAAGAACTACTAATTTCAATTATGATGTTTAAAATGATGTTTAAAGCATTTTTTTCTACAAAGCTACTTATCCAAATAAAAACATTTTCTAGTTAAATTTTCTGATATCGCTGAATACTTGGAGCAAGAAAAAGAAAAAATTGAGTAAATTGAGGCTTAATTTTTTTTCTTTAGTTTTACTGAAAATCTTATATAAACTTGAGAGGACAAATATTTGCCAAAGCATTATCGCAGTATTTCATTTTTTAGAATTGTTCATAATAACCTGACCCATTACTCTAGTTTGGATATAGTTGTAATAGGTTTTTACACAGGAATAATAAGGCAATTTAACACCCAGAAAAGAAGAGGGGGGACAAATATAAAGAGAAAATTTAGATACACTTTATGTATCTTTTACATGCTATAATCAAAAAATAAGTTGTATAATGGAAAACTAGTCAAGGAGTAAGAGTAAGAAATTCAAAGCAGGTGATATCCATGATAATTGAGGATAATTAGGACAGAATTCCTCTGAGGAGAGCGGCCCAAATTTCGGTTGGCTCACGAGCTAAAGCAGCTGTGTCCGACCTACAAAGAAGTGAGATGCAGTTTTATTGCCCTTGTTTTGAATCTTGTTTTCATTAACATGCTCCCTCACTGGCTAAAAAGAAAAAATGTTCAATTCTGCCCCTCGGATTTTAGGAAGTTATGCAGTTTTGTTGGAGATACTGATTTAAAAAAAATCACAAAACACATACTTTCATGTATGGGGAATAAAAATAGTGTCTGAACTTGTAACTATGTAAGAGTGGCAATATGTGGGATGATTTATTTAGGGAATGCTGATTCTGACTTGAGTGTAAGATTTGAAATGTTTTTTATCATTTCCTAGACAAGAAGACACAGTTTCAGGAAAGTCCCCATGGAAAACAAAGAATACATTTAGATTAATGATATGGAAGCCAATTTGACGATAAATTATATTAAAATTTTTTTTGAAAATAGATTAATGAAAAAAGAAATGTAGTAAGGCACTACCAAAATGGCCCAGCAGCCATATTTCATGTTTCCAGAGGATATATATTGTAGCAAGTGTTGTAGTCTAATTCTCAAGAAATTTCATTCAATCTGCATTTTGAGACAAAAGCTATTTATAATAGTCACAGTCATCCTTCTTTTGCTAGTAAGGGAAATACCAAATACCCCTTGGATAGAAGAGCAAAAATACCATTATCATATTTTTGCCCATGTAAACATTTTCTTGTATAAATGATGTGATCTTATACCTGGGACATTTATACTTTTGGGGAACAGCTATTGACTTTGTAGATAGGAGAAATTTTATACTTTGCCAATTCTTTTTTAAATTAAAAAAATGCTTATTTATTTTTGAGAGAGAGAGAGAGAGCGAGAGCACCCCCGCCCAGTGGGAGAGGGGCAGAGAGACTTCAGGAAGACAGAATCCGAAGCAGGCTCCAGGCTCTGAGGTGTCAGCACAGAACCTGATACGGGGCTCGAACCCAAGAACCGTGAGATCCTGATCTGAGCCGAAGTTGGACACTCCACTGCCTTACTGATTGAGTCACCCAGGAGCCCCACCTATTTTTTTTTAAATTTTTTAATTGCTCATTTACATCAGGGCAGGAAAGTTTAGAAGTGATCATTTACTCACAGGGCTACACCTGACCTTCCACCTCATATCTTTCCTCCTATCATAGGTCAGTCAAGATAGGACCGTATTTGAGCCCATATTTGTATAGAATAGCTCCATAGTATGTGTTCTGGAAATTACGAAGCAAGTACATGAGATCTTACGTTAAGGAGTTATTTCCGTAGAATGCAGAGACAAGAGGCAGAATTTAGGTGCATAGCTATAGGAGTAACATAAATCATACTACATTATGAATTGCTAAACAACTTAGAGGAAGAAAGATTTCACCCACAGTTTTAATTGAGCTTAATTTTACAACGAACAGAAAATTTCCTGGGGCTTACCCATAGGCCATATTGCAATCTACAAAAGAATAGAAAAGTATTTTTTGTAAATTTAAATATATATATTAAAATATAATTATGATTTTATTATGATAGTGAAGCCTAAAAGGTAATTTGGTGTGTGTGTGTGTGTGTGTGTGTGTGTGTTTAGGGAAATTTTCCCTTGTCATTTAGTTTTGAATCCTTTTGAATAAGTGATATTTCTTGAGTTTTTTAATATTTATTCTTTACATGAGTCGATTAATTCCAATTCTAGAACTGGAAAAACACACATTCATTATTTGTGTGTTGCAGGGAAGCCGAGGAGAGGGTGCTGATAAACAGGCTGACTAATGGCTAGACTCCAAAACTATTTCCCTAGGCCACAGTTTGATGAACACTGTATTAAATCATAGACACACAGAATATTAAAGGAGGAAGGAATCTGAAGATCACCTAATCCAGTGCCACCTTTTTTACAGATCCGGAAAGTAAGCCCAGAGGATTAAGTGGCTCATCCACAATTACATGCAAGTTGGTAACTGAACCTGAACCAAAACCCAGATCTTCTATCTCATGGTTCAGTGTGTTTTCCCAAATCATGCTAGTTTTCCACTTTAATTCTTTGAAAATGTAGTATAGCCACATCGTTCAAAATTTATAAAAAGCATGGAGTGAGAAGGGTGTGTTTCACTCTTTACCTATTTTACATACTTCCCATCAACCCCTCTCTCAACACTCCCTTAACAGGTTACCTCCTTCAACACACAGCTCAAAATCACCCTCTCATTGAGGGTTCGCTTGCCTTCTCCAACTACACTGAAACCCATACCCTAGCACTCTAATTTCTGTATAGAACCAATCCTATTCTACCATATTGTGTATTTTCCTTTTTCCACTTGCTGTTTCTCTCCTCACACTAGAAAATGAGACACACAGAGGAAGGAGTCTTTGTCTGTTTCTTTAACTACTATATCCCCAGTGTTTGGTGGGAGTTCAATCAGTATTTGCTGCTTTGAGTTAAATTGAATAACTGGACATCGAACTGCTAGTGTGTTTAGAACATTTATGCCTGAATATTCTGTAATTTCTGCCTTCTGAATAACGATAGTATGCTGTTTAGTATGTGGATATTCATAAATACCACATCTTCATTGTGAACTGTACCTTATATGATTATCAAGTCCCCCCCCCGCTTTTGTGCCACTTCATGTTTTCACTGAGTTCCATCTTACTTGGTAATAAAGTCACGCCTCAACTTCTTTTGATTGGTGTTTGCATGGTACAGTCTTGCCCATCTTTTTATTTTCATATTTATTTCATACAATCTTGTTATGTTTTCTTTTGTTTCCCCCAGTGTTTTTTTGTTTTTGTTTTTTTGTCACTATATGGTCTCTTTCATTTTGGTATATTTATGGGTGTGGGTATGTGTGTATATGCTTGCACATGTGTTTAATATTTAGGAATATTTGGATTTTACTCCTCTTGCTATAATTATAATTTTGACACACCATTTTTATTCATTTAGACAGTGTCCATTGGTTTCCTATAATAATAAAATTAATACATTTTCTCTTTCTTCCAACATTTGATTATCTTTTTCTACTCTTTACCTTTGTCTTGTTAAATGCGCATAAACTTATATTGCTTGACTTGCCAAAATGATGTATTAAGCTTTTAGGTATTTTAGGTAAGATAATCAGAAAAACGTTTTTTTCAGTTTGTTTATTTATTTTGAAAGAGAGCATGAGCAGGGGAAGAGCAGAGGGAGAGGTACTCTTGATACCAAGAGTTGGATGCTTACTGACTGAGCCATCCAGGTGCCCCAACGCAGAAAAACTTTCTGTATGGCCCATTAATTTTTTGTATTTCTCAATGAATGTTTGTGTCATATTTATTACAAAAGGTTGAAAAATGGTGAGAAAACAATTACACAAATTTGGGAAATTAATAACCCCTGTGTATTGATTTCCTAATACTGTTGTGACAAATAACCACAAACTTAGTGACTTAAAACAATCCAAATTTATCATCTTATGGTTCTGGAGGTCAGAAGTCTAGAAGCAGTCTCACTAGTCTAAAGCCAAGATTCTTGTAGGGCTGGTTCCTAAGGGCAGCTCTATGGGAGAATCTGTGCCCTTGCCTTGTCCAGCTTCTTGGTCCTGCCTATATTTCTGGGCCCGTGGCCCTTTTCTCCATTTTCAAAGCCAGAAGAGTAATATCTTCAAATCTCTCTGCTTCTCATCACACCACCTTCTCTAACTCTACCTCCATTTTATAAGAGCTCTTGTGTTTACTTTTGGGCACACCTAGGTGACCTGGGATAATCTCCCCATCTCAAGATCCCTAATTTAATTACATCTACAAAGACACTTTTGCTATCTAAGGTAAAATATTCACAAGACCCAGGATTAAGATGTGGACATCTTTGAGGGGGCATTACTCAACCTAACATTAAATTATGTTAGTAAGTGGCAAAACTGTCACTTACTATAAGCTGAAAAATTTTCAGTGTACTCAATGATCTAGTGATCCCAGTCAGAATGGGAGGTTGAGCAAGATGGTTTCAGGCAGAATGTCAGACATATTTTGGTTACTTTTAGCTTCATATGATAAGCTTCATATGAAAGAGATGAGCTCAGAAAAGTGAGAGATTTTTTTATTTTAATTTAATCTTTTTAAAAATTTGAGGTGTAACTGACATATCACATTATATTATTTCAGGTGTACAATGCATCGATTCAATATTTGTATATACTACAACATGATCACCACAATAAATCTAGTTAACATGTGTCACCATACGCAGTTACAATTTTTTTTCTTGTGATGAGAAATTTTACCCTCTTAGCAACTTTCAAATAGGCAGTATGTCATATTCCTAGTCAATTTCCTATGGTCACCATCCTCTACATTATATCCACATGTCACTTATTCACTTATTTTATAACCAAAGTTTATATCTTTTGACCCCCTTCACCCATTTTGGGAGGGCTTTTTTCCAAGCTAAATACTCATGAAGCTTCATGTATTTCTTAAGCCTCTTCCATAACCATAAAATCATGCCTGACTAGCTAGTCTGCTGTCCTGCAAAAGATAATAACTGTATAGAGAAGACTTGGATCCACAGACTTTCTTCCTGAGGCAGAACTGCCCTAGCCAAACTGCAGATTCTTGAAAATTAAAAGATTATTGCCTTAACCACTGATTTTTTGCATGATTACAGTAATAGGAAAAATATATATAAAATAATATTACAAATATTATATTTTACACATTCATATTTTATTTGTCATCTATAAATGATATTCTTTGGCTTCCAGATATATCAGAAGAGATCATCAAGAAATTCTTCTTTCAGTATTTCCCTACCTTCTCTTTCCTATTAAAACAATTTTTTAATGTTTATTTACTTTTGATAACAGAGAGAGACAGAGCAGAAGAGGGGGAGGGTCCGAGAGAGAGGGAGACACAGAATCAGAAGCAGTCTCCAGGCTCTGAGCTGTGAGCACAGAACTTGATGTGGGGCTCGAACCCACTAACAGTGAGATCATGAACTGAGCTGAAGTCAGATGCTCAACTGACTGAGCCACGGTAGGCGCCCTTCTTTCCTATTTATTATTATTATTTTTTCTTATCAGGGAATATTCCTTTGCCTGCTCTGACTTTAATCCTAATCTTTGCTGTTGTTTTACAGTTAAAGATATTCAGTGTTTTCTTCCAGTTATCTTTTCATATTTTCACCAGTCATTCCTTAATTAGACAGTCTCTTCCTTTGGCACTTTTCATAAAAAGGTCTCTTGGAAATAAAATTCCATGTCTCTTGCATGTTTAAAGTAATTATCTTTGACTTTGATACTTCCGTATGGCTCGTCTGAATATAAAATCGATGGTACATACTTTTTCTCCTTAAGTATATTTTTCCAGTAACTTCCAATTTGGAAAGTTACTGTGGAGGAATTTGAGATCAGGTTGATTTGTTTTTCCCTTTATAAGTGTCGATACTTTTGCTGGTCTCTGTATCTTCAGTGTCCAATGTTCTTAACAGACTGTCTCTTGGCCTGTTCTAGGTCAACTTTTAATAACACATAGTGTTCTTTTTTGTTATGAAAAGACATCCTCTTTCATGATTGTTTTTACTGTGATTAAATATACATAACTTTAATTTTATCATTTTAACCATTTTAAAATGTACAGCACAGTAGCAATAAATATTTACATCGTTGTGCAACTGTCACAACCATCCGTCTCCAGAAATTTTTTTCATCTTCCCAAACTGGAACTCCATTTGGGAACTCCATTTGGGTAATTCCATTATTCCCTCCTCCCCCACCCCCAGCAACCACCATCCACTGCCCTAGTTTCTGTCTATGAATTTGACCACCTTGCACACTTCACATAAGTGGAATCGTGGTATTTTCCTTTTGTGATCTTTCATGAGTCTTATAAAATTATCCCTTTGAGTATATTTTTCTGTTTTTTGTTTTGTTTTCCTTTCATTGGGGACTTAATCAAGGACTCTAGACATGCGTGTATTGGAGAGACCTCCACCTAATTTAAATAACTAATATTTTAGGTTATTTTTAACTCTTCATCTTTCATTTTTCACTTCTCTATTCTCTATCTTACTTTTAACTCTTTTTCTTTTTTAGTAACCATCCTCCTCTGTGGACTTCATATTTCTCTTTATTTCTGCAATGATTGTTTGTACTTCTTTTCTGAAGTAAGATGGTTCATTTCAGATCCAAATTTTCTTGACATCTTTTACCTCAGTTCTTTACTTGTGTTATAAAGGCCATTGTTTCATGAGGTGTATTTTTTTTAATTCATGCTGAAATATTTGTTCACAATTTTCATAGAGGCACCATGTCAGTGCATTTACTGTGTGGTGTGCTTTACGCTTCATTTTGTATATGATTTTTGTATAGCTGCTCTTCAAGTTCCTTTTGTATTACTCATCACTGAAGGAGTTGAAGTTTTTTCTGGACAAGATGTTTTCAGAAAGTTTCTGTAGGGTTAGGGATTCCAGAGTATTCTTTAAAATTTCAAAATCCAGATGATCTCTCCTCTTGCTGACAATATATTTCTAGAGTACTTTTTGCTAAAATTTCCCTCCTGGGAAATTTTTTGTTACTTCTCCCTCTTCTGCTTCTTTCATCCAAACCACTGCAGGTTAGGATTGGGCGCAAATTTGCCACGAGTGCTGCTCAGACCTGTTCCCACTCTTGTTACTGCAAAAAGGGCTATACTTTCACAGTTCACAGTGAGTCTCTCACCTCAGGTAATAAATATACTTTTGCTGATGCTTTCTTATATACGCTGCTACGCAATTCTATGCCTCCCATATTATTCTCCACAGTTTCTTCTATGTAGCTTCTCCTCAATATATACATTTCAATTCTGCTGCCTAGTTTTCCTGAAAATGCAGTTAAAGTGGTCTTTGTTATCATTATAGGTTTTACATGATTTCTAGGAGAAGAAAGGAAACTTATGTGCTGACTTATACTGGCAGAGTCCCTTAATCATTCCTTAGCTGGGCTCCAAAATGTAATACAAGTTTCAATTGGGAAATACATGACCTTCATATTGTATTATACAGTATGTGAGGTTAGGTTCCATGACATCATCTGGAGTGAATTTCATGAATCACTTCTGATATTATCTTTGTATTTATCTTTTTATTTATCTCTGTCTTCCACAGAGTGCTTATTACAGTATCGGTTGTATAATAAGTGCTTAACCAATGTTTATTGGAATCTAATAGATGACTGAATAATGGATATTATCTATCAAAATGATGATGAATTTTTTAAGGTCGTCTTATGCAAAATATGAGAAATTCTCTATCTACCCCCAGAATCTTTTGCCTACTCAATTAGTAGACAAATTTATCTAACCAGTCAATACAGTATCTACCCAAGTACCTCTTAATTGATTTTTGTTTAAATAACAGAGCAATATTTTTAAATATAATCGTTGATATACCACACATTTAGATAGCAGTAGTACTAATGTAGAAGGATAGCTTCTATGTGCTATGAGACGTACATTTAGTACATCTGTATTCTGAAATACAGAATAAACCAATGGCATAACAAATCTTTATAATTATATCTGAATCTGAGAATTAGCATAATCATTTATTCACAACATTTGAATTTATCTGTTCCTTTTCATCTAGTTCAATAGTTTACATGGTTTCACACTGTGGAAATGAGCTGATCAAGAAAGAATTAAAACTGATATTTTCTTAGTAGAGGACACAATGTGCCCTTTATATGGACTTTTCCCCAGCAGTTAAATGATTGTTTGTTTTAACTTTTTTAGTTTTCTTGCTCTATCTTTATGTAACATTTAAAATTGACATGATATTAGAGAGGCAATTTGTGTAATTACAAAGACTTTTCTAATCTCTGGATTTATACTGATATATAATCTTCTCAAGATGAAATAAAAGCCCTTGGTTAGTATGCTGAGTAAGAAGATGTCAATTTTCAATTAAAATCCAGAATAAAGTAACCCTACTGAGCATGAACACTGTATTTTGTGTTAATTATCTTAATTTAATTGCTTTTTATTAATCTTAATACTTAACAAATGATATATCTGCAATGAATATTTCAAGAAGCTTTGCAGAGGCTTATCATCTCTCTCTTCGTCTTGAATTTGATTATAATAAATATGAAATGTAAAAGTATTACCTTACATTTTGATACGCGTATGGTGAAATAATCACCACAATTGGGCCTGGGTGGCTCAGTCGGTTGGCCTTCCGACTTCAGCTCGGGTCATGATCTCATGGTTCATGAGTTTGAGCCCCACATGGGGCTCTGTGCTGATGACTTGGAGCCTGGAGCCTGCTTCAGATTCTGTGTCTCCCTCTCTCTCTGTTCCTCCCTTGCCTGCACTCTGTCTGTCTCTCTCTCTCTCAAAAATAAAGATTAAAAAAATTTTTAATTAAAAAAAATCACCACAATAAAACTAATTAACATTAGCTCCTTAACTATCATCTCTGTAGTCACTTTTTGTGTATGTATATGGTGAGAACACTGAAGGTCTACCCTCTTAGCAAATTTCAAGAATGTAACGCAGTATTTAACTATAGTTACATTGTTCTACATTAGATTTCCAGACCATATTCATCTTGCATAACAAACTTTTTATACCTTGATCAACATTTCCACATTTTTCCCATCCCAGCACCTTAGTAACTACCATTCCACTCTGCTTCTCTGAGTTTGACTATTTTAGAGGTAATAGGATAGCACTTCCAAGATTAGCTTTTGAAAAGACTATGCCTTCTGTCTGCAGTGTTTTTTCTCTCTCTGTCATTACTTGTAGTGCTGGGGACACCAGCTGCCATGCTGTTAGCAGCCCTGTGGGATGACCTTGGTAGCATGGTGAGGAAATGAGGCCCTCAGTTCAGCGGACTGTGAGGTAGTGAAGCTTTCTGATAACCGCTAGAGCGAGCTTCGAAGCAGATGTTTGAGTCCCAGTTGAGTTCTAAGATGCAGCCTTGACCTACAGCTTGACAGCAACCTCATGAGAGACCTTGAGCCGGAGGCACACAGTTAAGTTGTGCCCAGATTCCTGACCTACAGAAGCTATAACATAATAAGTGTTTTATTGTTTTAAGGTGTTAGGTTTAGGAGTAATTTGTTAGGTAGCAGTAGGCAACTAATATAATTACCAATACCCTTACCTCCCTAAATCAGGTGATTTTTCTGATACAAGATTACTGAAGTAACTTTTCCGAGGCTACAGACAAGTGTTTTTTCACAAATAAAAAATTAAGTGGGTCATCTCTTCCCAACATTCATATTTTAAAAGTATATTTTCCAATATAAATTTTGGAAGTTAGTAAGATGGATGGAAAAAGCCTCTTTTATAACATTTGAGATTATTATGAACTATTTTAGAAGAATGTATATATATATATATATATATTTTTTTTTTCCCACTGATGTGCAGCTGGTTTCAGAATTATATCAATGTTTATTTTCAACTCTGTTTTTTTAAAGCTCCGGAACCATATATATATAGCTACCTATTCAACATCTCTACTTGAATGCTTTCAAGTTATCTCAAACTTAACATATTTATAACTAACATGATTATAACATAATCTTTTCCTTTTCCAAATCTGCTTGTCCATATTTCTTCTCTTAGTGAGTAGTCTCCTCATGCCTCCATTTCTGCACTCCAGAGAGTGGGGAGTTATCTATGACAGTTTTCACAGTGAGAGACAGGTTAATTTCTGCAACAAATAGTAACTAATTTAGGATGGGTTAAATAACATAGAAACACATTTCTCTTTCACATGGTTTCTAAATAAGTGACCCTGGATCATGGGGGCAGGACTGCTATTATCAGTATATGACTTCCATTTCTGGCTTTGAGGCAGTTTGTCCAACACTGACCCTCTCTCCATGGAAAGAGAGAAAGGCAGGGGAAAGAAACACATGACCAAACATAGTATGCATCACTATTGCTCACATGCCACTGGCCAGGGCTTGCTTACAAGAATACTTCAAACGGCAAAGGAGTTACAGTCTGAGAAATGTCATCTCTAGCTGATTGGCCATGAGCTTAACTAAAATTTGAACGTGCTAGCATGGTTTGGGATTAAAAGGATAGATTCATAGGGCAGACTGGGTGGGTTCACATTCCATTGACCAGCTCTTTGATTTTTCATGAGTTAGTCTGCTTTTCTCTGTTTCAGATTCCTCTTATGTGAAAGGTAAGTGATCTCATCGACTTTAGAGAAAGATATTTCTAAAGTACTTAGAACTGAGCCTGGGACATTTAAGTGTTTTTCAGTTAAAATAAGTGTTATTAAGAAGGAGATAATGGATATTGGTGAACAGCAAGCACTTAAATTTCAAGTCCCCCCCATTTATTCTCCATATTTGATCTATCACCAAGTTCGCTGATTTTTCTTCTTAAACAGTCTCCATGTCTATTCTAACCTCCTTGAATCTACTGTTCCTTCTCTCTACCCTGAAACCTGCTCTTCACACCGTAAGAAGATTCTTTTCAGACTGAAAGCATGATCATTTCATTTTCCATCCATCATTCTTCATGATTTCTCCAAACTTTTTCCTTTTAGAATGAAGGAAAGAAAAAAAGGAGGGAGAAAAGAAGGGAGAGAGGAAGGAAGGAAAGAAGGAAGGAAGGAAGGGAAAAAAGAAGAAAGGGAGGGAATGGGAGGCTCCTTTTATACCCTACAAGTCTCAAAGCTTCTCATGGTTTTTAGAAAGAAGGAAAGAAAAGAGAAAGGAAAGGAGACTCCTTTTTACATGCTAAAGCTTTATTTATGCTTTTGGCTCTCTCTCTTCTCAACATTCTATATGTCTTATTTTAATTTACCTCATAGATATACTATACTTCTGTTGATCATATTTTCCTTGCACACATTCTTCCCCTGCATGGACTGTGTCCACTCCTTCTTAAATTGACTCCAATTCTTTTCTTCAGGTTTAATTTAATTGTCGCTTCCTCTGTAAGTGTCAGTAGCCACATATGTAAGGCCAGGTTCCCTGTCACTTACTTTCAAAGTAATGTAATTTTTCCTACAAAACGGATATCATAGTTTGTGACAATATGAACTTATTGTTGGTTTTTTAAAAATGATTTGCCTTTCTTGCTATACAATAAGCATTTTAAAGATAGTAATCAAGTCTGCTTTATTATTATTATTATTGTTCAAAATTCTGTTTCTAGCTTATAGCACATGCCTGGCACATAAGAGGCATTCAAGATATACTTGTGATGGAAGAAATAAATACCTAGAAAGAAAATTATATGATATTAATGATGAAAATGAATACAAATAATTTGGTAAGAATAGAGTCAGGAGTATTTTTTAATGTTTTATTAATTTTTGAGAGAGAGAGAGAGAGAGAGAGAGAGAGAGAGAGAGAGAGAAAGAGGAAGTCGGGGAGGGGCAGAGAGAGAGAGGGAGACACAGGATCTCAAGCAGGCTCCAGACTCCCAGTTGTCAGTACAGAGCCGGATGCGGGACTCAAACCCACCAACCGTAGGATCATGACCTGAGCTGAAATTGGATGCTATGCTCAACCCACTGAACCACCCAGGTGCCCCAGGAGTATTTTGTTACTACACATGATCCAGCGCTATCTACTGAGATGGATTGTGCATAATAAATTAAAAATGACTCAACAAATTTTATCTTTTAAATTGTCCGATGAATTTTAAAACATTTCTCCATTAAGAAATGAATCAGTCGTAATTATGAAATATACTCACCATTAAAACAGCAAAGCAGTTTAAAAATTTTTACCATTAGAAAATTTATAAACATATACAAAAGAAGAGTATAATCAACCCTCATAAACTCATTAGCACCATCAATGATCATCTGTATCTTGTCAGATTAATTTCATCTATCTAGTCACCTTTAATGGAGTATTTTGTTTTTTTTTGTTTTTTTTTTTAAACTTTATAGTTTATTGTCAGGTTGGTTTCCATATAACACCCAGTGCTCTTCCCCACAAGTGACCTCCACCAAGACCATCACCCCGCTTTACCTTTTCCCCTTCCCC
>CM053573.1:25306978-25347491 GCA_028646485.1 Cryptoprocta ferox
GTTGTCTTCTTTCTGGCGTCTGTTTCTTCTTTCCCCCACTTGCAAATCCAAGTTTTATCCCTTCAGTCCTTCTCAGTTCAATCCATACGGGCGTGCGCGGATTACAGAGCTCCCTGCTCTTCCGCCATCTTGTCCTCCTCCTCTAATGGAATATTTTGAAGCAAGTCCACAAGAGAATGTTATTTTATTTCTAAGTATTTAAATATATTTCTTTATGATGACAAGAGCATTTTCTTACATAACCTAAGTGGCATTATCATATGTAAAAAATTATTCGGTACTCAGTTTATATCCAATACCCAGTATGTATTCAAATTTCCTCTCTTGTCTGAATTTCTTTTTACAGTTGATATTTCAACTGAGGAGCCAAACAAGATTTGTTCATTTGTATTTGGTCACTATGGAATTTGAAATGTTTAAAAATGAAAAATAAAGCTTATGTTAAGTAATAGATCTCATTACTTGTGACTCTCTATCAGATTGCTAAAAATATATAGATTTTGAATAGTCACATTTACTTGATTTTAGTAACCACAAGCATGGCAAAATAAAAATTACAAATTCTTGAAATACTTCCCACTAGGAAGTGGTACCTATGTCCTCTGCCCTGGAATCTTTGACCAATTAAATATGGCAGAAATGATGGTGTGACAGTTTAGGGGCCCAAGTCTTAAGAAACTGGAAGCTTCTAGGGACACCTGGGTGGCTCAGTAGGTTATGCATGTAACTCTTGATTTCAGCTCAGGTCATGATCTCACACTCGAATTCAAGCCCCATGTCGGCTCTGTAGAGTGTGGAGTTTGCTTAGGACTCTCTCTCCCCTTCTGTCTTGACCTCTCCCCTGCTTATGCACTCTTTTTTTCTCTCAAAATAAATAAATAAACATTAAGAAAAAATGAAACTGGAAGCTTCTAGCTTTTGCCTCTGAGAACTCTCTTTTCAAACCCTGAGCTACCATGGAAGCAATCTGACTACCCTGAGACCACCATTACGGATAGGCTATGCATAGGTGGTGTACTGTGGTAGATGGAAGGGTCTGGGGAGATGACGATCGACACAACGACCGTTCCCAAAAGATGATGGCCAATGGAAACCTGTTCCCAAAGGCTGATGGCCAATGGAAACATAACAACCGTTCCCAAAAGCTGATGGCTAATGGAAACGCAGACATCCCTGGAAACGCATACATCCCCAAAAGCTGATGGCTAAAGGAGACGGACCAAGAGCTCAGCTAATGGCAAACTTTATTAGGAACAGCATCTTATTTTATACCCTCCTGGCAAGCTTGGAGAGCACAGTAAATGTTACAGTAAATGTTTTACTCAGAACAATAGCTACAGATAAAGGAAGGACAGATCAGGAACATCCTGCAACTGTGCATGGGTATACCTCCGGAGTCGTGGTCCTTGACGCACTTGGCTGGTGACCAGGAAGGCACCGTCCTGCACATCCTCCAGGAACTTTATCAAGTCCCATATTCCCAGCGTTCTGAGAACAGAGATCAGACAGGAACGGCTCTCTCCATTCCCCAGCAGTGTACTTCCAGCTGAATCCAGTAGTCTCGTCATCCCAATCAGGATACCAGATATCTTGGACTATTTGGGCCACTCTGACAGAATACCATAGGAAAGGTGACTTACAAACAACAGAAATTTATTTCTCACAGTTCTGGAGGCTGGAAAATCCAAGATCAAATTATCAACAGATTCGGTATCTGGCAAGGATCCACTTCTTGGTTTATAGATGGCCATTTCCTCACTGTGTCTTCACACCGCGGAAGGGACAGGGGAGCTCTCTGGGGTCTCTGTTATGAGAGTACTGGTCTCATGAGGGCCTCATCCTCATAACCTACTTACTTCTCAAATACCTCACTTCCGAATACCATAATATTGAGGGTTAGTATTTAAACATAGGAATTTTGAAAGGACACACACAGCCAGTTTATGGCACTAGAAATGTGAATGAGGCTGTCCCATACCCTCCAGACAAGCTGGCCTGCCTGCTGAATAGCACTGGGTGACCTCAGTCAACACCATATTAACAGGAGAACCATTCCACTGAGCATTGACTAAACGCTTAACTCACAAATGTGAGATATTATAAAATGATTGCTGTTTTAATTTGCAAAGCTTCAGAGTTATTTGTTAAGTAGCAAAAGCTAACAGGAACCTAGCAAAAAGTAGCCTTTTCTCAGAGCTACCCTGAAACCTCTAATTATTGTAAATTAACAGTAGGTCAAAATTCAACTAAATTTACTAAACATGTTTACTACAACCCACTAATATAATACAAGAATATAATCATTTAGCTTTGTCATTTTTTCCCTTCTGGAAAAAGTCTCTCCCAAACCCTTATTCTGGAGTGCGTTGATAGCAAGTTCACTTGGCTACAACTTGCCAAAAGTTTGCCTACAGGTTTTCCTCTCTGTTTCCAACTTCAATATAGCTGTATTATAAATACACATCCGAGTGAACACCTTATAAATATGTCCATCCAGATGAAGGTCAGAGAAAGATGGAGGAAAGGAAATAAAATAGGCTAGAGAGACAAAAATGTCTAGTAGTTAACTTATAGACTGCTTTATGCTACTTTAAGTCCTAATATGGGCTTCTATTTGCTTCAACTTCCAAAGTTTAACCAATTTCATCTTCTGAATATGCTTTTTTGATCTTTGAGAAAAATTATTCTAAAACTTGAATGTTTTTAAATATTTTTCCCATGAAGAACTAAGTTCTACTTGAAGTATACCGAAGTGTTAAAGATTGAAAAGCTGGTTACGTCAAAGATTTTTCATGGAGTTTTTATTCAGGAAGTGAGATTTTAAAACAAATAAAGTCTTCACAGTATCTAAGTCTGTGTATGTACTCCATGGACAGGATGCTCCGATACACTTAAGAATCTTCTGATGCAGTGAACAGTCTGTTCACTGGGAATACAAGTATATAAAGATCTTTCCTTTCTAATTGTCCCTCATAAGTTTAGTTTTTTTCCATATAATCACCGAAGTTATCCCCTAAACAATTGTGGCCAATTTCTTTCTCAGTGGCATTAAAGAGCTTAACATTTAATATTTTTAAGGCAAACTAATTTTTTGAATCACAAGTATATTGTAAGTTTTTACACTCCTCATCCATAAAGTATTCTTTTTTTCTCTTTTTAAATCTCTTCAGTTCTCTTCTACTCTTTCCTGAATTTCCAACAGTTGTTTTCTGGTCATTTCTTTGCATTTTAAGCAAGTTCATTTATGAATCTAGTGACCAAGAGTAGGGCCTGTAACCAAAGTACACAGTATCTGGTTCTCTTTCAAACAGACAAGAATGTATTTCTCTTTGGAATGATCAAAGGGCCAGGGCAATTGGCAACTTTCAAAGCATGATTATGGGTTAAACATTATCCTGTTCCTTCTAAGGCCAGCCGCTGAAAAGAATTCTTTGGCTAAGAAAGAGTTTCACTTTTTTTTTTTTTTTGGATGAGGTTTATGTTTTAATTTTATTTATCTGGACAGTTATAAAATGCAATTCTTTCTTGTGGCTCACAAATAATAAATTTCCAATATATATGTCAATGGTAGAATGAAAACATTAAAACTTATAGTACATTTTCCAGGAACCAAATGACTGGCATTCTGCTAAGGTATCCACAGTTAGAAACCACAACTGAAACAGGCCTGTGGTGATCCCTAGCCAAGAGCAAGTGCTAACAGGTTTTCTCTCCAATATTCCTCGTAAAATACAGATCTAAGCACTCCATAATTTTCAATCCCTGCCTCCCTTCTAACAAAAATATCTGGAAAGCACCAGGATAGCACCTAAAGCAAAAATAGTCATCCATTTAATTTATATGAAAACAAAACAAAACAAAACAAAACCTCCTAGTAAACTTCTAAATGAGTCAGCTACATCTCATCTTCAATAGGCAAGCAGCTGACTTCCTTCTTCTTTTAGATTTCTGGTAATGTTTTACCTCCTTTCAGAAATCAGGGGCACATTCATCAACTAGGATAAAGAAAAAAAATCCTTTATTTAGCTTTTTTTTTTTTTTGCTAAAAATTTTTGAAAAAAAAAACCAATATAGAGTAAAAGTAGGTAGACCTGGAATTATTGTGCTACTGAAATTCATTTATAATGGTTAGATAACATTTACCATGCTTTGTGTCTGCTAAGAAAAAAATAGTATTAGTTGCTTAAGAAGGAAGGCATTTTGGTCAAGTAGCCAAACAGATCTTATTCCTCCTATGTGCAAAGCCTAGGCTTTGAAGCTATGGGAGCAACTTACAGTTATAAAATAAATAAATTATAAGAATGAAGAGTACAGCATAGGGAATATAGTTAATAGTATTATAATAACATTGTATAGATGGTAAGATTGTATATGATAACCATACTTACCATGGTGAGCATTGTGTGATGTATAGCATTGTTGATTCACTATGTTGTACACCTAAAACCAACATAACATGGTATGCAACAATATTTATATTAAAAAAATTAGAAGACTCTATGCCCTTGATATATTTTAGAAGAGAAATATATCTATAGATGACAGTACATAGGACCTGCATGGTTGACCAGTTCTCTCAAAGACAGAGACGAGTAGAAGAAAGCAGAGACACCAATTGCATTTTACTTGGATTTATGTCTCTGGAGTCAGAATGGCTTGAAATCAAATCCTGCATAAGCCCATAGCAGCTGGCATTGCCTTGGGGCCTGTTACTGAATTTCTCTAAGCCTCTTTTTACCTCTATAACGGGGATCAAAGAACATATTTCTCAGGGTGGCTGTGAATATTATATTACTGGAGTAAAACAAATTCTGAACAACATGTTTTACATTAGCTATCTAGGACTTAAAGTTATACAAACCTTTATTTAACATGAAGTTATTTTACCAAACTGGAACCAACAACACCTTAGTAAAAATTTAATAGCTAACATCAGAATAGGTGGGCCCTTAAAGTAACATTTCCTCAAACAGAACTTTTGCTAAGCTTAAATTGTCAAGGTATTTAAAAAGATACAGGTGGCTGACTTATACTGAAATATAAAACCAAAACCTGAAAAATGTTTCAACATGATTGAGTTTTATCTGATTGTTTAGTGGGGCAATTTACAGCTACCCCCATGTGCCAAATTGGACACATAGGTAAGCAGTGTCTAGTGCCTGCCAATGACAGATGTTTGTAGTCAAACTAAGCTAAGTGCAACTTTCTGAATTTCCTGGATTTACTTTATTTGAAAAAAAAACATCAATATGAGACCTTGTTAAATGTGGATTTATTTGGAGTGATATGAAAGGCCCAACTAAATGTAATGTAACTATAACATTGTAATTTGAATAAGTTATAGCTCCATTGTGCCTGGATCTTGTGTATAGTGGTACTTGAAATCACATAATATTGTAAACATTTTATAGAACATATAAAACATTGTTCTACATGATCTCCAGGGTGAGTGTTTCCAATTGTCTGAAGTATTTCTTCTTGATTATTCTTAAACTAAACTTGTGGTGCTTCAGCTTGAGTTATAACATTAGTAAAAATGGAAGGTATTAAATATCTGTGTCCATATGTTCGATCTCCTCTGAAGGATTCAATACTGGAATTTCCTGTGATAAAACAGTATTAATAAGAACAACAACAGGAGAAGCAAAATATAAAAGAAATAGTGGAACTCAATTTATAGAAATTAGTTTCTTTATATATAGTGTGTTACCTTGAAATGGGAAGTGACTGAGAGTGCTGTTGTTTTTGTTTTTTCAGGGAGCTTGTTCCTACTAAAATAATGATAGCTAGCAGATTTATCTGGTCCTTCACCCAGGAATCACTCTATACTCCTTTAGCCATCAGTCAGAAAGAAATAATATTGTAAACATTATTCAGTAATAGCATATTTTACCCATATATTCTTATCTAATTATAATCGTTACTATCATACTACTTTTCCCCAAAGCTAGAGGGGGATAAAAAACAGGGAAAAGGGTGGAGGAGGACTAATGAACCATAGAAGTTTCTTAATGGTTTACTAAATAAAATCTGATCTTATGCCCTCCAAATTAAAGTTTCTAGATCTTTGGGGAATACCGTCATTGAAATACATGTCTTAGAGTGACAATATATAGCATAGAAGATAGGGAAAAAAAACACTGAGATCAATAAGGAGATGAAAAGAATTTTTTAAATTTCATAGGAAAAAGAAAGCAAATGACATAGAGAAACATTAAAAAACTGTTATATAATAACAGTTTATTTATTTAAAAATAAAGCACACTGCTTCTAGAATTACTGATCTACCAATTTAGCACAAAGATGTTGGTCTGTTGCATAACACTCTTCTGAAAGGTGTAGATTAAAAAAAAATGTAATGTTTATTTATTTTTGAGAGACAGAGACAGAGATAGTGCGAGTGGGGGAGGGGCAGAGAGAGAGGGAGACACAGAATCTGAAGCAGGCTCCAGGCTCTGAGCTGTCAGCACAAAGCCTGATGTGGGGCACAAACCCACGCACAGTGAGGCTAAGACCTGAGCTGAAACCAAGAGTCAGATGCTCGGGCACTTGGGTGGCTCAATCGGTTGGGCGTCCAACTCTTGGTTTTGGCTCAGGTCATTCATGATCTCACAGTTTATGAGTTCGAGCCCCACATGGGGCTCTATGCTGACAGTGTGGAGCCTGCTAGGGATTCTCTCTTTCTCTCTCTCTGCCCCTCCCCTGTTCACTCTCTCTGTCTCTCTCTCAAAAATAAAGAAATAAACTTAAAAAAATTAAAAAGATGAGAGTTGGATGCCTAACTGACTGAGCCAACCAGGCGTCCCAAAGTGTGGGTTTTTTAAAATGATATCTGCTAAAAACAGAAAAAGAGATCAGTCTAAAAGTAGATTTCCAAACACCATAGAGTTCTAATGGTGACAAGTTGAACATCAAGTTTGATTTTGGTCAAAAGGAAATAAATAAATATTTAAAGCCTTGATTTGATAGTTAAGTCCAGATCATGGTTGGGTCAGCATTAAGCACATAAAATGTAGTTAAAATGTAAGGAAAAAAATGACTGATGAGATGTGTACATGTTTTATTAAGTTCATATTAAATGGTAACATTTATATTACTATCTGTCTACAAGACATAGATACCTGCATCTGTGTAAAGGTAGATGTTGGGAAAAGTGAATAAGCAAACTAGTTCCAGAAAATGTTGAAAATCAAGTTAGGAAATGATCACCACTAGTGGTTGCACATAATAATTCAGTGGGAAAAGTGTCCAACCATGTGTGGCGAGATGATGAATTGGCAGTTTTAGGAAGATGGTGACTGCTTAGACTCTAATTAATCCACTGTCCTCAGAGATGAAACTCCTGAATAAACATGATTATTATAGGGTGATGTTAAGGGAGTTAAATAATGAACTGAAGTAGGCATCATTTGAACAGGTGTTGATAAATGTGGCAGTGACAAAGGAGACAGTGGAGAAAGAACCAAGGGCAGCATTGGAGAGAAGAGAGAGGGGCTACTAGATCTTTGGAAAGGAAGAAAGTGGAATTCCTTACTAGCTCAGTGACCTCAGAGAGGTTTTAGGCTCCTTAGTGAAGAAGTAAAAGGAGATGCTGTACCATGCTTTTATCTGGTTTAGCAGGGAATATAGCTCACTACATCAGGTATGAGTGCGAAACATTCTTTATGGTAGAATTGATTTGGTAACAGTGGCTTGGAATTTTGTAAGGATTTAATGCTTGGGAAAAGATGGAGGAGGGTCAATGAATTTAGTTCTAAGCAAGTCACCTAATCTTATTATCCCTAAATTTCCTTATCTATAAAATGTTTATTTATGGGGCCTTTTCTAGGAATGAAATAGTTGGCGATTTTTGAGTCACCTATACTGTAATTAGAAATCATGAGTGAAAACACTTTGTGTTCCTCCCAGGAAAGATTCACTTTAAAGTTAGCATTGCTTCTATTGTATCTTTAAAGGGTCTTCTTGTCTTTGCAGGATTTTATATAATCCAAAGTACAAGCAAAAAGGAAAAATAATGACCTAACCAGCAAAATAGCATTTAAGCCTAGCTCCATTTCATTACGTTAAGGATTCTCTAAGAATAACAGACACCACAATAGTACTAAACTACCTCAACATTAAGAGATAATACAATATTCATTACCCCAGCTAAAATAATGCATAATAGATGCATTCAGCACTTTCTGTCCTGGTTCACTTTCGATTTGGCTGATGGCTTTTGAACCATTGTTTATGTAAGTATACCAACTTTGAGGGAGAGAATACATATCATTAAATCATTATCAGTGTATCAGCATAAGCCATCCACTTTTGAAAGGTCCAGTAGTGTTAGGCTTAGACATTTCAATTAAATAAATCATTTTGAGTTCTATTCTATAGCATAGCATATTTGAAATATCAAAACTGAAACAAAGTTTTATTTTAAATCACCCTTTTACTTTAAAAACAAAGAAACGAACTGGTGAAATTTCTGTTATCAACATCCTTTGGATCACTGGTGGAATAACAACCAGGATCAGCCTCTGTTCAGATACAATGCCATCTGATATCAAACATTAGAGGGAAAAAACCCTCCAAATGATTTGATCCTTACTTGTCTCTCTAACATACCAGAAAAAAGAAAGCCATAATAGAATAAATAAGCATAGTCAAATGCATAGAAACATGTTATCTTGCACAAATTGTGTCATTACAGGCAGTAAATAAGGATGTCTTTCCTTCCTAAAATTAGAAAACTAGAGAATGAGCTTCCAGAGCTTCTATATTTGTCACTTAGAGAATACATTTCCTCAGTGACTACACAAATTCTGAAGCTAAATTGTTTTGAATGGGTTCTAAAATATCAAATACATCTGGATCTGGCTCCTATTTCTCAGCTGGGAAGAATGGAGAGGATGATAATCATGTTTTCCTTTCTGAATTTGATGTAGCTCACACTTGATCTGGGCATTGCATGATGAAATGGAAGCAGGGAAGGGAATAAAGAGATTGGTCATCTTGGCCAAACAGGTAGGCTAAGGGAGAATATAAATGGAATGTGGGTGATTCTGACAACCAGCAGTGCTTAGGCCAGGAGTAGGGTGCAAAGCAGTTGAGGTCAGGCATTTCAGGATCCAAATCCATGACTCTGGGCCTCCTCTCTATGCTCAACCCAGGGCATCTTGCCAGGGTTATGGCAGCTCTTTTTTTTTTTTTTTTTAAGTTTTTATTTATTTATTTATTTATTTATTTATTTATTTATTTATTTATATTTTGAGAGAGACAGAGAGACACAGACAGAGGCAGAGAGACAGAGAGACAGAGAACATGAGCAGGAGATGGGCAGAGAGAGAGGGAGAGAAAGAAAATCCTAAGCAGGCTCCATGCTGTCAGCACAGAGCTCTTCATGGGGCTCAAACTCACAAACCACAAGATCAAGACCTGAGCTGAAACCACTCAGCTTACTGAGCCACCCATGCACCCTGATAGCTCCTCTCTAAGTATCATTAAATCTGACCAGAGCTAGGAAAATTAAGACTTTTGAAAATATATGGAATATAATATTCAGTGACAGCTGGAGAGAGTATTGTGCTCAGTTTATGAAAAAAAAAGTAGGTAAAATTTAGAGGATGTAGCATAATGGAGAAAAAGAAATTTGAGTAAAAATGGACAATGTGACATAAAAGGTTTAGTTAATGTTCTAGTGTCAGTATGAGTTTGATGCTAGTATGTTCTAAAAGTGGCAAGATTTTGTTGCCCACTTAAAATTTATGTACAAAAAGATAGAATCATATAAATCACTTTTCAAGGAAAGGGTAGTAAAAGATATGTACGTATGTTTAAATAAAACACTCAAAATGCTGGCAAGACTATATACTTTGATTCTGAATTTTCCTTTCTTTTATTGCAAAATAATATCAGGCCCTGGACTTCCACAAGGACTCTTTGTTTTTGTTCAGGAAACCTCAAATCCATGACTGCTAATATGGCTTATAATTGTCTACATAAAATGGAATAGAGCATTACTGAAATGTTTGAGTGATCCTTCAGAAGCTTAATGAGAAGTACTGCTTAGCTGATAATGTCAAAGAAAAGAAGTTCAAAACTCTTGGCTGAATTCGAATGAACCCCAGCAAAAGCATTCGTTGGACAGTATCATTTATCTGCTTAAGTGATTCCTTTTTTGCATACTGACCTTTATATTCATGACTCAGCAAAATGGAACATGATAAAATGGCATTGGCCTCTACAGTTTGTTTTTCAGTTTCCAAATCTCAAATACTAAATCGATGAATGCTGGGGCAGACTGCAAGGCAATACATTTAAGGAACATTTTCTGAAAACCCATTTTGTGTCTAACAAATCAGTTTCCACTCAAATTAAGAGTTCTGTGGAAGATTTTATACTATGTAGTAAAAAAAAAAATGTGTTAAGAAATTACTTCCTGAGAGTTGGGAGAGCACTCTATTAACACAATGTTTATTTAGGTATTTAATAAAATGATCTAGATAACATTGTATTTTGGTTCTGTATTCACAAATTTGTGTAGAAACACAAAGTTAGGTATATACATGTGTATATAAATGTATATGTAATATGTATATATACATACATACACAAAGTTGTGTGTATATGTATACATACATACACACATACACATAAATACCCACATTCATACATACACAGATACATGATAGATAAATAGATTAGATAGATAGATAGATAGATAGAATGATGATAGAGTTCCACTGAAATGATTTTTGTGGGATTATTATTTTTTTTAAATCACAGATGATGCTTCTGTCTATATACACTGTCAGGATGATGCAGAAATCTCAAGAAGGTTATCTAGTTAGTGTATTGTCATCTACAAGCATTATACCATTTATCCCAGGTAGTTAGCTACAATATCATAGACTATTAGAATTGAAAATAATCCTTGATCCCTTTTCTCTCATCGAAACATTGGATCATTACAGTAACATTCCAAAGTTTAACCAAGTTTCTGTTTGAACATATCCAGTTTGTTTTTGAGGAAAATGCTCTGTCTTGTGAGTCTGAAGTTCAGGAGTCTAATGACCAGTCTTCAAGCCCCTAGTCTTGTTCCCTTTTCCTCCTCTCTATAAAAAGTGTGCTGGAGAGACAATTACTAAGATCTTGTCTGACTCAGATTTTATGAATATCTCACTCTCTCATAGCCAGGGAATCTATTCAAACCCTGTACTGTTCTTGCTGTTAGAAGGGTACTCCTTGGATCCAGCTAAAACTTATCCCTGTGTCATTTCAGCATCCATTTTTGTGAGTTATTCTTCATCTTCAGAATCCTAACACTACTCAGGAACAAGTTCTAAATTCTAAAACTCTTTAAGAGCCAGGGCACTCTTATCTATGTATAACAATACTCTTTTGATTAAAGTGAAGCCAATCTTTGGCTCTTTTCTTAAAGAAGCTAAAACAAAGGGAGCCATCAAATACGCTCTCTGCTGGATTACACAAACTATTATGTATGATGGAGTAGACCCCCATCAGTAGGCATGGAGATCACCTGGAATGTCCAGATGGTTCCTCAGAATGGGGGTTTTCAAAAGACCATTGCTAGACATATGTGTCTGGTTAGAATGTTTAACCTTCATGGTCTTTAATCATGTAGCATTATGTGAAATGCCACTGACTGAATGGCTTGATGGAGTGTTTTGAGATTGTAGACTTTCCAATCTCTTGACGGCCACCAGAGGCCCTGCAGCCACTGGGAATGTGATCCCTGCAGTCTGAATGCCTCACTATTGGTCTATGAGAAAAAAGGACAGATGGGAGTCAGCCTTCACATTGTGTAGATGGGCATTGGAGTGCTGTGATCAAACAAATGCATGAGAGAGAGAGAGAGAGAAAGAGAGAGGAGAGAGAGAGAGAGAGAGAGAGAGAGAGCGAGAGAGCTCAACCGCTGGACTGGGCAAGGAAATACCTGAAGTAATGTGGTTATGTTCCAGTTCTTCCCTAATTGTTGATAATCTCAAAGACATTTTCTCCTCAAAAT
Source organism: Cryptoprocta ferox (assembly GCA_028646485.1). NCBI lineage: Eukaryota > Metazoa > Chordata > Mammalia > Carnivora > Eupleridae > Cryptoprocta > Cryptoprocta ferox. The sequence continues at coordinate 25,318,992 of CM053573.1, forward strand.
TAAATTCATGTATAGAAGATCCTCTTTGGGATGTTTACTTTTCAGAGGGCAAAAAATCATCTGTTATGGAAGTTTATTACTCTACACACCATAAGTACCGATAAAACTGAAGAGGGTAAAAGCCATAGTTGTTCATTTTCAGGGCAGCTGAAGTACATGGGAACGGGTTTTACAGGAGAAGACATTTGCATCAGCCTGTTATGACACCGAGTACCGACTCAGCCACTATTAGCTGGAGCAAGTTACTGAACTTCTCTGAACTTCAGTATTCTCAGCTGTAAAGTTGGAATCATTTCAGGTGATTTTAGGTGATTCATTATGATGAAAATTAGATAAGCCATGCGAAGGGCTTATCATGATGCCTGAAACCTGTTCAACTCATGAAGGGTAGCTATTCTTAACTATTTATTAGGATTATAATGATCATATTATGCTTGTGAGACATAATAATGGCTTAGCAGCAGAACTTGACCTATGACTCTTCTGTGCATGTAAATGCCTTGTCCTATACGTGGTGATGATTTAGGCCATTTCAGTATTCATCTACCTGTCAGACTCATAGTTCAAGCTTTGTAGTTTTGTTTTTTTGTTTTGTTTCAGGTTGTTTTTTTTAATGTTGTTTACCAGACCTCACTGTCATACTTCTGAAAAGCACTGAAGCCTGGTGGCAACATCTCCTACTTGCTTTTTAGGCTCTGATTCTGTCCAAATAGAAGCATATGAGCTCTCTCTTTCATTTCTTGGGGGTCAGCATCTTTGTTATTGTTGCCGAAACTCTGGAAAGAGACTGATACGTGGGGCCGTGCTAGCCAACTTGGCAGCATGCTTTTTCAGCCCACTTGGCTGTGCATAATATTCTGTCTGAGTTTGGGAAGATCTGTCTGCTTTTTTCCTTTGTAGAGAGGCTATGAGGAATGAGGCAATGGATTTGTCTTATACAACGGCCTGGAAAAATAGGCCGTGGCCTAACAAATAATGAGAGTTGCATGGCCTCCTTCCAGGGAGCTCCTGGCTGGAGACTGGAGGACAGGTTGAGACGCCTTCTGATAGATTTTTTTTACTAATTGCCCTCTTTCCTAAAAGAAGTCCTGTTTAAAATAAAAGGTTGGGGGGTGTTGGGGGACGTGTGGGTTCTTATATAGTGAGAGATTCTTTAAAGAAGAATCAATCTTATGCAGAGTTAGAGGTCACAGGTCAAATCATATATCCCAAAAGCATAGCAGTAAACCATATAATCCTCCATATATGGCGGTGAGGTGTGCTAAGTTACAGGTCTGACCTAGTCCCAAGTGTTCCTCATTTGAGACTGGCCTAAACTATTTCCTTGTCATAGATCCTCAAGAGACTACACACTATCCCTTTTTGCTATATTTATCTATGCAAATCTCTTCATCCTCGTAGGGTCCGCCTGTTCCAGATGACTTGTTATAGTTTTCTTGTTTTTCCATCAGGGAGGAAGCCTCAGACATGAACTCTAAAGGGTGTTTTTCACTCTGTACTCCACCCGCCTCTACACACATACTGTCATTTTAATTAGCTTTGCAATGATGACCGAGTAATGTCTTTCCTATCGGGCACTCTTTGTCATTTTGGTTTAGAATTCGTGGAATGGGAGAGGCTGGAGTATCATCAATCTCCAGAGGCAGCTGATCTGACTCAGCGTCTGCACCAAAAAATACTGCTCTGAAAAAGATGCCATCCCCTCGTCACTGCTAACACCTAGAGTTTCCGCATTCCCTGTGCATCATTCACTTAACTCCTCTACTGCCTGCATTGCTTATGATGGCCATGGCCAGGCTCTCCATTTCTTCATCTCAGAATAATGCTCCCCAGAGCTGCTTTATGGAGCTATTCATAGATAAGAGCAATAACGAGTCCAACGACATGGCTTCCTTTTCTGTATTCTGTGACATTCTTATGTCAGCCGACGGTGTCTGGCAGCCACACAATGAGGCCCTGCATGTGTCAGGGAGATGGATGATATCTGCAGTGTCTATATCTCAACACTGACCCAGTGAGCTCCTGCTGAACCTTACCTCGGGGATGCTAGATTCTCTGCCATTGAATTAGAAAGGCAAAGCACCCCCTTCCAAGTAATGTCTTATTTGGTACCAATACAAAATACTTTAATGGAAATAATGACACGCATTAGGTACTTTGATGGATGGCACATTGTGCTTTCTTCCTCAATATTCCTGATTATAGGACTCTTTGTTGTTGTCTTGTTGCTCTGTTATTATTTTTTCAAAGCTAAAACAAAGAACCTACTAGTATAGGTAGTAGTTCTTTATACGCTTTACACACATCATTTCTTCCTTCAACTGAATGGAATTGACAAAAAAGAAATTATAAAGGGTATTCATGAGCCCTACTTCCTTAACAGGGAAGTAGCCAGTTAATTTTGGGAAAGTCTGTTCTGATCTAAACTGACTGGTTTTTGTTTCAGCATGAAATCAGTTCTGAACTGGGCACAAAAGTGCCACAGTGGGGTCTTTGGTAATGGATTATCAATAAAGTCTCAGTACTACTAGGACCATTTAGGCGCATCTGAGCAAAGTGGGATTACTTGGGATATGAACCAAAGGATTAACAACAATGACTACTTCCACCATCTGTTTTCTGGGGTTGACTTCATGCACGTGTAACTTGCGCTGCCACACAGGGCCCTATGCTGAGATGGGCAGTTTAATGCTTTGCTGGAATCACCTTGAGATTCTTAATAAGAGGAGCTAAATATTCATTTGTACTGGTCCAGCAAAATATGGAGCCAATCCCAGTACCAGGTACTGCTCTATGCTTTATAAATAATAACAGGATTCCTCCTCAGTTATCCTTCTTCCTCGGTTGGACTGAAATACAACAAGGTAGATGTCAGAGTACGTGCTAGGATACCAGAGTGAGCATGAAGCAGCCTGCCCACCTTAGGAGGGTTTACACAGGAAGTGGCCATAAGAACCTGTTCCATATGTCTTGGATCCTCAACAAGACCAATGGTCTAAAAGTAGATCAGAGAGAAAATATTTATAAGGATACATCTTCAGAGACAGCCATCCCCTTGTTATGAGTCCCCTCCTTTTGTGGTTAGAAAGATAAGGGCTTAAGGGGGACACAATGGACTGATATCTGACTCATGCCTGAGAAAGCTGCACTGAACTATGGCTTAGATCTAACTCATACTTCTGTAAGTTAAGAGAGAAGCTAAATAGAGGATCGAAGGGAGGTGATCTTGTTTGTTGGAATAAGAGATGATGCTTGAGAGTTGGAGGTGGGCCACTGGGAAGACAGTCCTGGCGTAGAATTACCTTGGGTCTTCCAAGGTCTGTCTTGGGACTTCTGGAGGCATGAGAAGATGCCAGGGGAAGGATTTTTGCTGGTGAGTAGTAACTGAGACAGGAGTCAAGGCTCTACAATAGAAATGTATCTGCTGAGACCATCAGAATCAGGAGAGAGATTGGCCAAAGATAAAATTTATTTTTTTAATGTTTATTTACGTATTTTTGAGAAAGAGAGAGAGTACAAGCAGGGGAGGAGCAGAGATAGAGGGAGACACAGAATCTGAAGCAGAATCCAGGTTCTGAGCTGTCAGTGCAGAGCCCAACATGGGGCTTGAACCCATGAACTGTGAGATCATGATCTGAGCTGAAGTTGGATGCTTTATTGACTGAGCCACCCAGGTGTCCCCAAAGAGAACACTTAAATAGTTCTCTAAAGGAACCATGAGGATAAGGGTCAGCTGTAAACATGTGCATGGCCTTCCACTAATGGCTGCCAGCTTAACTATCTGCCAGACCAGAAAGCATAAAGACCTCAGATATTCCTTTTTTTTTTTTTGCTCTCTTCAACTTTGATTCTGAAATGCAGCTGAGGTGAACAGGAAGGGAGAAGAACCAGAGCCCTTGCACCATGGTTAAGTTCCAGCTGGAAACAGGTGCCAACTGGTTGAGGGGTCAAGTTGCATGTTAAATCATACTTGTCATTTTCATTATTATATCAGACTAAACATTCTGGTGACTGAATTGAGCCTGTGGTTTTTCAATTCATAGTAATACCTGGACCTCTTTAATGAGAGTAAAAGCAGAAGCTGACTGTTCCTTCCAGGGACATGAGAAGGATATCTTCTCCCACTATTCTATAAATTTATTCAGTGATCATAGTGCACACACATCATGCTTGTAAACACATTGGTCACATCCTTATTACTCATTTAATCTTCCCAGTGCTTTGCATAAAGTACCACCTAAATATTCAAAAGTAAAAAAAAAAATAAGGAACACAGAGGTTAAGAGACCTTAGCAAATTAATAGATGATAGTTCTAGAATTTGAAGCCAGGTCTTATTTCTTATGGTTTGTTCTTTTAATCATTGGATCTGATTTTCTCTCCTAAATTAGGAAAAAAGACACTATTTATTAACTACTGACTATATGCCAGGAATAGTGCTAATGGCCTCACATATATGAATCATGACTTAGATGCCTTGTTACCTATAGGGGCAAAGTGACATTTAGAGGGTTTAAGTAGCTAGTCTGTAATTAGTCAGTGACTAGTGTGAGACTACATGGGTTGCTCTTGTCTTCCTCACCCAAGATCTGGGCGGTTTATCAAGAGAGCAAGACAGAGAGGGCAACAGAGAGAGAGGTACAGACATTTTTCACTCTACTTTTCTTCTCAAATTAGTAATATCTTTGCTAAAATAAAATATATATAGAAGTCCTTCTAATCAGATAGACAGTAGTAGGCACCCAAGCTAACAGCAATATGATTATTAGCTAGACATAGTCCTATTAGTAGATTACCAAAAATCCAGAAAGAGAAAACTGACAGTCAGGACAACCTTAGTGAAAAATGAAGTGACTAGGGGCACCTGGGAAGCTCAGTCGGTTAAGCGGCCAACTCTCGATTTCAGCTCAGGTCATGATCTCATGATTCATGGGATTTCACCATGCATCGGGCCCTGTGCTCACCAGTGCGGAGCTTGCTTGGGATTCTCTCTCTCCTTCTCTCACTGCCCCTCCCCTGCTCCTGCTATTTCTTTCCTTCAAAATAAATAAACTTTAAAAAAAAAATGAAGTGACCAACTATGTGTCACTCACTCTAAAGTGAAATTGTAACATGTGAGAGAGGGGTCCTCTCTCCAATTTCAAGGAATATTCAGAGAAGTCTTCATAGAAGAGGCAAGTCATTTATAATAGTTTTATTTAGCTCAAGGACAAAAAGCAAAGCATCTAGATTGGGGGATGGCAACAAAAGCAAAGTCACAGAACTGGGAATAAATATAACTGATTAAGGGAGAAGACGGGGAAAGACTGCTATTTGTTCTAGAAGAGCAGGATATAAAGTTGTGGCCACATTATTTACGCACAGAGCATGATGTATGTGAACATGCTGTGGTAGGAAATGAGAATTCAGGGTGGGTTCTTCAGCAAGTGATTAAGTAACAAAGGTGAAGTTTTTGAAATATCTGTAGGAGGATGGGATGCTGGATGGACTGGAGTGAAAAAAAAAAAAAAAAGACTAAAGCCAGTGATGATAACTAGAAATGTGTTAAAGTTGTCCTGGTATGAGATGGCATCTCTTTCGATACTTCGAGTGCCCAACTCTTTATTTAGACTCAGGTCATGATCCCAGGGCTGTGGGATCAAGCCCCAGTCAGGCTCTGAGCTGAGTAGAACATGGAGCCTGTTTAAGATTCTCCATCCCCTTCCTCTGCCCCTCTCTCCAGCTCATGCTTGCACTCTCTCTCTGTCTCTCAAAAATAATTTTAAAAAGTTTAAAGTCAGCATACAATTGTAGTTTCTTACCCTCTGCACTTGTAGTCAGTAGAATATTCAAAGGAAATTCTGAATGTACTGAACACTTATGGGCAAATGACTTTTATTTAAAATTCCCTAACATGCTAGCTCTGTCGGTGAAGCATGCAACTCTTGATCTCGGGGTTGTGATTTTGAACCCCATGTTTGGTGTAGCAATTACTTTAAAAAATTAAAAATCTTAAAAAAATTAAAAATTAAATTCTCACACATGCTTTCAGGAGGTGGGATGCTAAATCAAAACTTATCATCAAAAGCTTTGTTGAAAAAGGCCAGGATGCCATTGAATAAGGTAACAGTAAGGTAGAGCAGGGACTCTTACTTTGTCCACAACTTCTCTTACAGTATCTTTATAATAAGCTCTGATGTTCTCTTGGGGGGAGGGTAGCAGGTGCTATGGGGGATGGGGAAGCAGAGGAGTAAGTCATTGATGTGGCACATTTTCCAAATTTCTCACTGCTGATATTCATATTATGGTTTCTGTTTGAAGTGTTGACAATGGAGGAAGCATTGCTAAGAATGGCTGTGGTGGATGAGCCAAGAAAGCCCGAATTGCCCTTCCCTTTCAGATCCACTTGTCTCGTGTGTCTCTGACATGAAACAGAATCAACTTAGAAGGGGCAAAGTAAGGTTACCTAGGATCCCAGACAAATTTCTTTTAAGTTTGGCTTATTCCTTTGAATGATTTCTTAAAAATTGACCTTTCTGTTGAGGCATTTTCTAGAACAGTAGGATGTCTTATTGAAGCATGCCTGTTGAGAGTCTTTGAACGCCCCCCCCCCTTTTTTTTCCCACAGCTGCACAAGTGTACTTCGGCTTCAGACCAGAAAAAACAATGTGATACTATTTTTCCTCTTTTCCGGAATACTCAGTTTCCTTTCTCATGAATTATAATTTACTTGAAGTAATGAAGTATAAATGTATCTTTGAAATCAGATGTTAATTTTTGCTCTCACTTTTAAAACTACTTTTTGTTTGTTTCCTTACAATTTACCAATCAATTACATCCCCATGAGTGTAATGCACACATGGCTGATTTCTTCGGGGCTTTATATCTGGAAGCAAGGCATGCTGCCCTCACAAACCTGATCCTGAACTGGTAATAGGTATGTTCAATGATTTGGTCAAAATCAAAACGTTCTCAAGAACATCATACAAAGTACTTGAAAGGCAGTTTCCCTTAAGTTGAACTGATGAATCTTTATGAAAACTCTCTAACTGGTTCAAACATTTTGCTCAAAACACAGTCTTATAGGTTTCAAATTTTTTATATTTTTAAATTGAAACCAGCAAGATTATTGAAATAAATATTGTTTGAGAAACCTAACACTGCAAATAAATCTATTAAATAGCTAGTGGGAGAGGAGAAGCTAGAAGAGTAGTGAAGGAAGTAAAAGCATAAAGAAATCCAGACCTAACACTAACTCTTATGATGATAAGCATTGTTACTCTTGCTGTCTCAATTCATTCTTAGTACCTTAAAATACTTAGGTCACCATCTGTAACCTGTTATACCACAAAAATGTTCCATTTTGGTTTTTGTAGTTACTCTTGAGCAAAACAGAAACCATGTAATTTATAATTAAAAATTAAACAAGACCAATACGATCTTGTTATTGAGGATTTTATAATAGAATTCCCTTCCTAATATCCATTTCCTATACTTTTTCATATTCAACTACTGTTATCTTTCCAAGATTATTACTAGTGTAATACTTGACACTAATAATAGTCATTAGAAATGGCTAATTACATGGTTCCTCACACAAGAGGAAAAAAAATTCCTGAGCCACCCCAAATTATAATGGCAGAGATAAAACTTCAGAATTATTTTCAAGTCAAGATGAGTCATTCTAATATTATGAGATACTATTTTATATTTGTCAAGTACTTTTTAATTATCTAGTTATATGTGTGTTTTGTATATAAACATGCTGTTTTACTGAAATGTCCAGTAAATATTTATTGAATATTCACCATTTATCAGCATCATACTTGGTGATAAGCATATAATGATGGATATGAACAGTCCTGTCTCTACACTGTCGTCTCCTTAACCCTCCTCAGGAAATGGGAAAGAATAGTATTATTAGCTGACGTCCAGAAATCAAATAACTTGCCAGGCTTCAGAGTTAGTGAGTATATAAGGCATCCTTATTCCCAGCTCAGAGTTATATTCAGAACACTTAGCATTTCTCAAATTGTGTTCCACTATGGATATTCCACAAAAATAAGTTCGTATTATCAAAGAACATTAGAGACATTTTAGGCTTTTTCTTCTTAGGGGAGATTCAAAACAGACATTAGCACATTAAACATGTTGAGAAGCAGTTCAGTGGAAAAGTATAATTTAATTCAGTGAGTCTCACACTATTAATACCTCACTCTCTATAGTTTTTGCATGCAATGTGTCATGCTTGTATTTTCAAGATCTAAGCTCATGAATACATTTGCTTAGTCCAGTAAGTGAAAGGATTTTGAAACCCAGTTGACCTCCTTGCTTGGCAAACTCTTTGCCAGAGTGGCACTCATTATCTTCACATGATAAGTCAGTATTAAATAAATCTCAGAACAGCACAGTATGTAAACCACTGTGCTCCTTGCCAGCCTTCTTCGTCTTTTGGAAAAAAAAAAGAGAATGTCTTTAAGAATTAGATTTTATATCTTTAATATTTAATATTTTTCAAGGAGTTTAATTCTTCAAATATTATATGATGACACAGTGTTTTATAACTATACAATGAATATTCAACCTTCTAGAAAGGGATGCCTGAAACTAATTGCAGTTTGGTTTCTTTGCCATTTGGGTGGATGGTTGGGTGAAAGGAGCCCACATCTTTGTGGGATAGTGCTGTGCCTTACTATCCATAACTTTATCCCACAAAGCCATCCTAATGTTTGCGTCATGCAATCTCTGTAATAAAGAACCCTCTTGTGACAGCTTGTATCACAGTTTTCTCTGCAGATGATAGTGAGCCATATCCAGTGAGGTTCACTGTAGCAAAGTTTCAGTGTAGTGTAATATTTACTAGATTTATGAAATTGCATAATTTATTTTTAAAACTCACCTTATGGTAGTAAGATGGACATATAAAAAGCTCTCATATTTAAGGTACATGACTTGGTGTATTTGGGGATAAGTATACACTTGTGAAATCATCACCACCATCAAGGCCATAAACAATATATCCATTATCTCCTGAAGTTTCTTCCCACATCATTATTATTATTGATGATGATGATGATGATGATGATAAAAACACATAATATAAGATCTACACTCTTAGCAAATTTTAAGTATACAATACAGTACTATTGGCTAAAGGCGCCAAGCTATATTACAATAAGCCTCCAGAACTTATTTATCTTGTGTGGCAAACTGTATATTTTGACTGTTACCTCCCCAATTTCTCCTGCTTTCAGCCCCTGGCAACCACCATTCTACTTTCCCTTTCTTTGAGTTTGACTATTTAGATTACACATATAAGTGAGATTATACAGTATTTGTCTTTCTGTGTCTGGCTTATTTCTCTTAGCATAATGTCTTCAAGGTCCCAAATGACATGATTTCCTCCTTTTTGAAGGCTTGATAATATTCTATTATGTGGATATACCACATTTTCTTTCTTTTATTTTGTTTTTTTAAATTTTTATTATTAAAGTGTAGTTGACTTGCAATGTTATATTAGTTTCAGGTGCATTCCTAGTGATTCAACAATTCTACATTATGTAGTGCTCACCACAGTAAGTGTAGTTACCCTCTGTCACTATACAATGTTATTTCAGTGTTATTGACTGTATTCCCTATGCTGTGCTTTTCATCTCCATGACTTTTTGTTTCATAACTGGAAATTTGCACCTTTTAATCTCTTTCACCTATTTCCCCCATCCGTCCACCCCATTGCACTCTGGCAACCATCAGTTTTTTCTCTGTAGTGTTGAGTCTGTTTCTGGTGTTTTGTTGTTGCTGTTTTTTAGATTCCACATGGTATTTGTCTTTCTCTGTCTGACTTATTTCACTTAGCATAATTATACCACATTTTCTTTACCAGTTGTCCGTCCGTGAACATTTAACTTGCTCTCATGTCTTGACAATTATGAATGTTTCAGGAAACATGGAAGCTCAGGTATCCTTTTGAGATCCTGATTTCAGTGCTTTTGGATAAATATCCAGAAGTTACATTGCTGGATCATATTATAGTTCTATTTTTAATTTTCTTGGGAACCTTCATATTTTTTTCCATAATGGCTGTACTAATTTACATTTCCACCTAAAGCGTACCAGTGTTCCCTTTTCTCCACATCCTTGCCAATCCTTACAATCCTAAAAAAATAATAATAATGGCCATTCTAAACGTTCTGAAGTAATACCTCTTTGTGGTTTGGATATGCATTTCCCTGATGATTTGTGATGTTGAGCATCTTTTTATATACCTCTTGGACATCATTATGTCATCTTTGGAGAAATGTCTATTTAGTTTCTTTGCCAATTTTTTAATCTGGTCACTTTTGCTATTGAGTTGTAGCAGTTCCTTATATATTTTGCATAATATTTTCATAAAAATTTGCATTATCAGATACATGGTTTGCAAATATTTTATCCTATTTTGTTGGATGTCTTTTAATTTTCTTGATTGTTTTCTTTGCTGCACAAAAGGTTTTTAGTTTGCTGTAGTCCCACTTTTTAAATTTTTCCCTTTGTTGCCTGTACTTTTGGTATTATTGCCAGCACCAATGTCAAGGAGCTGTCAAGGTGTTTCTGTTTTTTTTTTTTCTTCCAGAGGTTTTAGTTTCAGGTCTCCTGCTTAAGTGTTTAATCCATTTTGAATTGGTTTTTGTGTAAAGTGTAAGATAAGATTTCAATTTCACTCTTCTTACATTGGATATCCAGTTTGTCCAATACTATTTATTGAAGAGACTACTCTTTCCCCTTTTTGTATTCTTGGCATCCTTATTGACGATTAGTTGAAGATGTATGTGTGAGTTTATTTCTGGGCACTCTATTTTGTTCCATTGGTATGTTTTTATGCCTGTACCATATGGCTTTGATTATTTTAGCTTTGTAATATAGTTTGAAATAAGGAAGTGTGTGGGATACCTCCAGCTTTGTTCTTCTAGCTCAGGATTGCTTTAGATATCTAGGGTCATTTGTGGGTCTATATGAATTTTAGGGTTGTTTTTTCTAGTCCATGAAAAATGCCTTTGGAATTTTGATAAGGATTGCGTTGAATCTGTAAATTGCTTTGGGTAGCATAAACATTTTGATGGTATTAGTTCTTCCAATCTGTGAACATGGAAAATCTTCCCATTTATTTGTGTCTTCTTCAATTTTTTTCAACAGTGTTTTACAGTTTTCAATGTGAAGATCTTTCACTTCCTTGGTTAAATTTATTACTAAGTATTATATTGTTTTTTGATGCTATTGTAAATGGGACCGTTTTCTTAATTTCTTTTGTAGGTAGTTCATTTTTAGTGTATTGAAATGCAACTGATTTTTGCATGGTGACTTTATATTCTGTAACTTTACTCAATTTGTTTATTGGTTTTAACAGGATTGTTTTAGTGGAGTCTTTAGAGTGTTCTATATATAAGATAATGTTTCTGAAAGAGAAAATTTTAATTTTCCTTTCCAACTTGGATGCTTTTTATTTCCTTGAAATGACATACCAAAACTTATGGGATACAGCAGAAACAGTTCTAAACTTCAGAGGAAAGTTTATAGATATAAATACCCACATCAAAATAAAGGAAAGATCTCAAGTAAATAGTAAAACCTAAACTTTACACTTCAAGGAACTAGAAAATGAGCAAACTAAGCCCCAATCTAGCAGAAGGAAAGAAATAACTAGAGCAAAAATAAATAACATACAGACTAGAAAACAATAGACAATATCAACAAAATTAAGGGTTGGTGTTTTGAAAATATCAATAAAATTGACAATACTTTACCTAGACTAAGAAGAAAAAGACTTAAAATTAGAAATGAAAGAGGAGACCTTGCAACTGATACCACAGAAATGCAAAGGACTATAAGAGATATACTATGAACAATTATATGTTACTGACTTGGGTAACTTAAAAGAATAGATAAATTCCTAAAACATACAACTTACCAAGACTGACTCAAGAAGAAATAGAAAATATGAACAGAACAATAATGAGTAAGGAGATTGAATGAGTAATGGTATACAACCTAACAAATGAAAGCCCAGGAACAGATGGCTTCACTGGTGATTCTATGAAACATTTAAAAAAGAATTAACCCAGTCCTTCTCAAACTCCTCCAAAAAACTTCCAAACTCATTTTACAAGGCCAGCATTATCTTGATACCAAAACCAGACAAGTACACTAAAAGAAATGAAATTGCATAATTTTTATAAAAATCTGTCTTGAATTATGGTAACCAACCTATGGACCAGGATCACATTTGGCTCTTTGAGATTTCACATATAACCTTTGCAAAAAGTTTGAGGATAACCTAATCATTATCTATTGGATTCATACTATATTTGTTAGAAATATCCTAAGTTATCAAATAACATGAAATTCTCAGTTTATTCAGAAACAGAAAATTATAAGTAAACTTTTTAGAAAAATAACTCCTAGAAATCCTGAAAGTCTCTGGTTTCAAAAAGTATATTGACCAGGAGGAAATAGACCAAAATTGTAGGACAAATCTGCCGCTGGCTAGGCATACAATGTTAAGTGGTTAATTTCCTTAACTGGTTTTTTTAGTTTATTTATTTATTTTAAGAGAGAAGGAGGGAAGGAGGGACCACAGCAGGGGAGGGACAGAAGGAGAGAGAGGGAAGAGAATCCCAAGCAGGTTCCACACTGTTAGTGCAGAGCCTACTTGGGGCTCCATCCCATAAACTGTGAGATCATGACCTGAGCTGAAATCAAGATTTGGGTGCTTAACTGACTGAGCCACCCAGGCGCCCCTCCTTAACCACTTTGAAACCAAGTTCCCTTATCAGTAAAGTATGGATATTAATACATCTCTGCTTAACTCAGGCATACAAAAAAGAAAAAGTATGTTACTTATGAAGATACTTTGTAATTTAAAAATTACTATAGTCTTGTGGTGCCTGGGTGGCTCAGTCTCTTAAGCGCCTGACACTTGATTTCAACTCAGTTCATGATCTCCTGGTTTGGTGCATGAGATTGAGCCCCACATCCAGCTCCACACTGTCATAACATAGCATAAAAATTTTGATACTATTAGTTCTTCCAATCTGTGAACATGGAATATCTTTCCATTTATTTGTGTCTTCTTCAATGTCAGGGTGGGATTCTCTCTCTCCCTCTCTCTCTGCCCCTTCCCTGCAGTCTCTCTTTCGCTCCCTCTCAAAATAAATAAATAAACTTTTTATATGCTTATTGAATAAATTAGTAAGTGATTCTGAAGTTACCCAGGAGATCCCAATCATCACTCATATTATAGACATACAAAAGACAGTCAGATCACTCAGGAGATTTCAAGATTTAGGAGGTATGTGCCAGGAAGCAGGGACAAAGACCAAATATATATTTTTAATTATACTATACATGTTAAAACAAGTAGAGCTCACTGCATATACAAAAACTAACCCAAAATGGACCAAAAACCTAATTTTAGAGCTAACACTATAAAACTCTTAGATCTTCATGACCTTGGATTAGACAATGGTTTCTTAAATGTGACACCAAAAATATATGCAACAAAAGAAAAAAAAGTGATAAATTGGATATCATCAAAAGCAAAAACTTACATGCCTCATATTCATATGACACTATCAAAGAAGTGAGATGACCACCCACAAAACAGGAGAAATTTTGCAAGTCATATATCTGATAAAGGACTGGTATCTATAATACATAAAGAACTCTTATAACTGAATAGTAAGACAAGTATCCCAATTTAAAAAGGGCAAAGTATCTGAATAGGCATTTCTACAAAGAAGATACACTAATAAGCAATTAGCACATGAAGAGATGCTGAACACCGTTAGCCATCAAGGAAATACAAATCAAAAACAAGATGAGATATCTCTTCACACCCACTAAGATGAATATAACAAAATAAGAAAATAATAACAAATGTTGATGAGTATCTGAAGAAATTGGAACCTTTATACATTGTTGGTGGGAAAAAATGTAGAAAAAGATAAAATGGTACAGTCCAACAGTACCTCCAAAGGCTAAACATACGTTGCCAGATGACCTAGTAATTCCACTCCTAGGTGTATATCCAAGAGAAATGAAAATATATGCCCATACAAACTTGTACACGAATGTTCATAGTGGCATTATTCAATATAGACAACATGTGTAAAGGACCCAAATACCCATCAACTGTTGCAAAAATGGTATATCCATACAATGGAATGTTATTAGGCTAAAAAGGAATGAAGTACAGATACATGTTACAATATGAATGAAGCTTGAAAATATGTTACCTAAAAGAAACTCATTAAAGACCACATATATTAAGATTCCATTTATATGGAATGTCCAGAAGAGACAAATAGAAAAGGAATGTAGATTGCTGATTGCTGAGGGCTAGGACAGAGGAGAGGAGAAGTTGGGAAGAAATAGGGAGGGGCTATTAACGGATCCAGGGTTTCTCTCTGGGATGATGATAATGTTCTAAAATTGATTGTGATGATGGTGGAACAACTCTATAAATATACTAAAAACCATTAAATTGCACACTTTAAATGGTGAATTGTATGGAAGGTGAATTATATCTCAAATAAAGTTGTTTTAAAAAGTAGCCACAAGAGAGTAAAAAGTAAACATGGGGGAAAATTGTGTTTGCTCTGAATTCTCTTCCATTCTACTTTCTTATACTTTAGTTTAAGGGTACTTTTCAACATAGCCTTATCCACATCATATCTTTTGTAGAGCATAATGCGGGTATTAAAAGAGAACATTTTTAATTAATGGTTTCTAATGTGATAACATAACAGATAAAACTTTTATTGTATTTATTTTATATTAAGATTAAAAGGAAAAAAGTCAGGTTTTATGGAAATTTAATGGACAAACTGACATGTGCATTCCTACTTGTCCACGGGTGAGCCGAGGGTCTCAAGCACTGATTGACTGATGGCATTCAGGATATTTTGGAAGAAGAGGGTGGAAGTTCAGCAGCTCAGTGGCCCCTTTAGATTCACCCACCTTTCATTCCTTAGAATATGTATTGTAAAATATTTACCTGTAAGAGTGGTTTAGATTATAGCCTCCTAAAAGTAGGTTTATTGCTTTTTTAAAAAAACTGTCTTCTCTGCAACCTTAAAAAGTAAACTAGATAATAGCATTTTGTAACTGAGGTCCTCAGTTGTAACTGAGTGGACATTCTAATGTGAGTTTGTGAACTAAGAGTTACATGCATTTGGCAGTGTGGGTGAAGGTGTGGATTCAAAGCTAGGAAAGTAGGAAAGTAGAAATAAGAGGGGAAGAGTGGGAGACACAGACAAAGAAATAGATTGATGGAGAGAAAGAATGTGTCCGGGGACACAGCAATGATTCAACAAATAAGATTCACGTACCTATGACATACAAATGCATTGTGAAAGTTTTGAGGATAAAAAAGAACATGGACTACATGGTTTGACATGGAGGTTTGGGGTTTCAAATAATTATAAAGTATATTTTTATCATAAAAATAAATTTAATATCTGTAATTAAATAACTATAATATAATATAATTTGACTAATGGAAAAGTGAATTCACTTTGCCTGGAAAAGTCGAGGTAGCATCGAGTATTGATGCTGGATTTGCTGTTGTTGGATGAGAAGACATTTTCTAGGCTGAACAAACGAGGAAAAGGTTCTACAATCAAAGAGTTTACTCTGTGCTAAGGCATAGAACAAGACGTATAGAAGAAGATCTTCTCTGGGTGTTTTCAGTGTAGCCAGAATCCCTAGGATTTGATGAAGTAGCTA
Source organism: Cryptoprocta ferox (assembly GCA_028646485.1). Classification (NCBI taxonomy): domain Eukaryota; kingdom Metazoa; phylum Chordata; class Mammalia; order Carnivora; family Eupleridae; genus Cryptoprocta; species Cryptoprocta ferox. Next base: position 25,334,732 of record CM053573.1, read on the forward strand.
GAGATTCTGGGATGTTCCATATACTCTGCACTTATCATACATTGAAAATGACAGCATAAATAATCTATGACAGTTGAGCAAAGCGTCATATTCTACAAACACCTTATAAATAAAACTGATCTTTGGCCCCAGAAACATATTACTTCCAGTGTTTTGCCCTTTGCATTGCTTACTGTTTTGCAAGACAAAACATCTTGATTTTTAGCTAATTTTCTTCTAAAATATTTTCATCTGCAAATTTATAGGTATTAAACTGCATTCCAAATATTAAAGAGCCATTTGCTTTCACCACTTGACTTTAAAAGCCATTTGACCTTAGGAGGAGATTGCTAGCTCTCAAAAAATGTGTTCCTGCAAAGAACAATCCACTTATAAGACATATAACCATAGCCTGTTTGTCTGCAGTCATTTTCCTCACAGATAAAGGGATCACTTTAGATAACTGCAATAATAACTACTTAAGGTAAATATTATTAACATTAGAAATTAAGCTGTATTACAACCTAAAAAGAAATGAGATGTAAAGAGCAGCAGCAACAGCAACACACACACACACACATGCACACGCACACACACACATACACATACACACACACACTTTCACTACTGTAAAGCTTTCCACAGAAATTAATTTACTCTGAAAAGTTTTTATTTTAGGTCAAATATTCTGATTATTTGTAGCTTGAGGAAGTCAAGTGAGTGTCACAAATCGTCGTGATCAGTCTTGGAGCAGGAAATTTCTATAGGCCTCTGGCACCAGAGATGATTTTATAAGAAATATGATGTCTGGATGTCATGACTTCTTACTCAACTTTCAAATAATTATAGTTCAAGTATGAGTTATAGAACTAACTCAGCCAGAAGGGTAAGAGACTCTCTGCCCCTCACCAGTGTGCTTGTCCTCCCAGCTGTCCTGGTGATTCATTTTGGCTCAGGTCAAGTTCATTACAACATCTTCTGAGACATGGAATTGCTTGGCATTGAGAAATCTGCCATGCTTGGACACCTGATTTCCCTCCTATGTCATGATTTAACCTTAAGAATATATAAAGAAAAAGAAAGCATTGGGATCAGTCATCACACAAGAAACATTTTCTCCTAAGACATTAAGCACTATTTCCAAAATAAAAGAGGATGAAATCAGTTGGAAAAAAAAAAAAAAGAATACATCTGTTATCATGAGCACTAGATGTTGTTTATAGGTGAGGAATCACTGAATTTCTACTCCTAAAACCAATATTGTAGTATGTTAGTATGTTATGTTAGTAATTAGTACGTTAACTAAATAGAATTTAAATAAAAATTTAAAAAATACATCTGTGTGTCACAAAAAGTAGAGCAGATATTTTAATAAATATTTAACTACTGTGCCAATCTTTTGTATCATTTGTGTGGATACTTGAGAATGAACATTATTTTTAAAATAACTTAGCCTGTGAGTGGCCTTGCTATCTTATATGAATGAACCTACATTATACTAAACCTCTGATACAAAACTTCAGAGAATATATTAAAGACTGTATTTACATTTCTGAATTTAACTCAGAATATAATAAATTGATAACCTGTAAGTGAGAGTAGAGTTTTAGAATAACCAGATATTATTTTGCAAGAACCAAAGAGAAAAAGGAAGGTTTTATTTTAGTTTTTATATATAAAAGCACAAAAATAAAAAGATCTCTACCATATGGAAGTACAAAATATCTAAATTTACATCATGGGAGATTTCTATGATGGAGTCAGAGATGAAAATATAATTGTTAGGAAAAACAAAAACACATTTTAATTACTTTGTGGTTGAAGATGAGCTTATTATCCTAAGAGTACTCTCTCAAGATGGTTATATAGCAGCCATATCCTCCTCTTTGGCCTTCACAGGGAGATCAAGAATGGAATATTTTTAATCTCGAATTTTTAAGGAGTATAACATGCCTAACTTGTAATTATGGAGGAAAAACATAAAAGCAACAGCTAAGTATCACATAAACAGTATCTCCTTGCAAAGTGTGCCTAAAGTCTGTGATTTCATCAGGGAAAAGTAGAGATGGGATAGCATTTGAGGTAAACATGATATAACTTTTAATTACCTCCACCTCTCCAGAAGCTCTTTATTGGAAATCAATTCAAAAGAGAATATATAAAAATGAGTAAAACTATAAGCCTTTAGAAGTGTTTTTAGCACTACCCAATAAAATTTCTACAAATCCAGAAAACATTTTGTCTCACACAAAAATAACATAGTAAGCAATTGCCTTCCAAAATGTACCTGAGACAATTTACCTGAGTTATTCACTCAGTGAGGGAAGCTGAAAGCAGGGTTCCTCTCTTCAGGAGGAATTAATTAAGATGACTTAAATGAAATCCTGCGAGGAGACTGAGGAGGTGACTGATATTTGAATAGGATTTTTCTCAAGAGCTAAAAGTATTACGGCATACCATACTATAAGTTGAAATATTCAGTACTTATCATCTCTAATTATTTTCATATTTGTATGTGGATGGTTAAATATCATCTATTTAAATATGGTATCAATAGTTTAACTGGACTAAAGTGATGTCTTACTTTTGTCAATTTAATAACTGTTTAACTAGACTGAATTGCTCAATTGGACCAGTCTCTAAAACAGTAGAGAAGCAGGTTAGTATAGAAGTGCAGTGGATAGGGTATGTACTATACCAGCTGGAGTGAAGTACAGGCATTTATTTATTAAAAACATAGGCTGAACCACCCCTAATACCTGGGAAGTCTGGGACAGGAGTACAAATGGGAGCATGCATACATTATATCTAAATATTTAAAAACTTATATTTCTTGCTAACCAACTGTGAAGTAAAATGTTTTATCATATACAATTGAATAATAACAAACTAGAAAATATGTTTAAATCTGGGGTTTTTGAATGATTGAGTCAGCCAAATACCAGGGATTGCTAAATTCAATTATTAACGCATATAGCTGAATATTCCATTGAGTATAGCTGCATATGTATAAAATAAAATGTAATTCATAAATTTTATGTATGTATTATGAACATTTATTTGTACCTTTGTTTCAGCAAAATCATGCATTGGTCTGTTATTACCAAGATTTTCACATCATTTGTATTCTAATGATATCTAATGATGTAAAGAACTAAAATAATAACAGTTAATTATATCCAGAGTTCACAATAGTGGAATTATCTTCATCAAGAAGCATACATTAATGCAAACTTAAAAATTAAATTAACTTTAATTGCCTTTCATATGTTCTTCCAAAAGTTATTTTTTTTCTCTAAAACATTTGATATTATCTACTAAAAATTATGGACAAATACACATTATACTGGATGAATATAATAATCTGAAGTCCAGATTTTATATATGGCTGAGATTTTAAATTTAATTTAAAAAATGAATTGACTCTTACAAAATTGTTTTATAAAAATAAACTATTTATAATTCTAACATTCAGCAGTAACGCAGATGGCCATGTAGAGTATAACCTTACATGTCACATAAAACTGTTGCAAATATGCTCCTTCATGTTTAAAATTTTTTTAATGTTTATTTATTATTGAGGCAGAAATAGAGCATGACAGCTGAGCTGTCAGCACAGAGCCCGATGCGGGGCTCCAACTCATGATCAGTGAGATCATGACCTGAGCCGAAGTCAGACACTCAACTGACTGAGCCACCCAGACGCCCCAAATATGCTCCTTCATGAATCCCTTCCATGCCGTACTATAAATGAGAACACCAAGAAATGATATTTTACCAGGTAAAAATTTGTCATAGTCATGCTTTTTGAGAGAAGGACTCGGCAAGTTTCTTTGTCTTTTTCTCTTGCCAAGGTGCTTCAGCAGATTGCCCCCTCCCCATACTCTGAGTCGGTGTCTGTCTTCTGTGTCAGCAGTCCAACAACCCCCAAGCATAGCTTTGGATAAAGGAGTCAGAAAAAATATATATGTGGAGAAGTGTTCTCCTGAGGCCTAAATAATGTACAGTCAAGAGAGCAGAAGTTTTGGCTCGTAGATGGTGCTATGCCAGAAATAGAAGCCTCCATGTGTTCTTCAATAATTTTGTTTCTGGTGTATCTCTGTGACATATGTCCTGGCAAGGGCCACTGTTGCCAGTCTGAAGGGTGACACTGACTATAAGATCTAGAGTTAGAGGCATCTGGGTGGCTTATTCTGTTGGGCAACTGACTTCAGCTCAGGTCGTAATCTCCAGGCTCTTTGGTTCGAGCCCCATGTTGGATTCTGTGCTCATAGCTTGGAGCCTGGAGCCTGCTTGGGGTTCTGTGTCTTCCCCCCTCTCTGGCTTTCTCACCCTCTCCCCCTCTCGAGCTGTTTCTCTCTCTGTCTCTCAAAAATAAATAAACATTAAAAACAAATTTTAAATAAATTAAAAAAAAAGATCAAGAGTCAGATCGCTAGCATTTGAATTAGGGTTTCACCATTTATTTGAGGGACATATCAGGCTTTCCTCACACACCTCTGCAGATCCTCTCAGCCACACCTTCTCCCAGGCCCTGGGCTGTCATTCCATCCAAGCCCCTGCTGCTGTTAACAGTCTATGCACAGACTTCATTTGGCTCAAGAGGGAAGTAAATCAACCTCACTTTGAATCATTCCTCTGCAGCGCCCCCCGTACCTCCTTCTCTAGTGCATCCCTGTTGACGAAAGGAGCATAAAATGCCAAGGAATCCTTTTGACAATGGTCCTTGCCCACCCAGAAATAAATGTGGCAAAAACACATGAACTCTCAGATAATTCTTCCCCTTCCCTCTTCTTCAATGGATCGACAGTTCTGAAATGCATTCATTATAAAGCCTCTCAGAAGGTGGTCCTAGGAGATCCAGAACAGTTGATACCAAGTGTTGAACAGTTCAGTAATGCTACCTTATCTTGAGTTTCCACTTCCTCGTCTCAGTCCCTTTCCCCTAACTCTCACTTCCTTGGTTTTGCAGTCCCTAACAAAAGTTTAGCACGTAACCCTTTGCCTCAGGCTCTCTTTTCAGAGGAACCCAGACTAAGAAAATGTATGATCCTAAGTACATAAAGTCCTCTATGTATCAATATCTTAACATAGAAATGGATACCAGTAGTATTCACCTCTTAGGACAATTGCACTGACCAAATGTATTCATACATGAAAAATACCTAGAACATTTCCTGACACAAAGAAAGCAGAATTCAAGGCAAAATTTTATGTACCAATCACTTTACATCCCCTTTCCCAGCTGCAGAATTTTTTTTCAAATAGAAGCCAGTGTTCTTGGTTCCATGACAATTTTTTTAGTCATCTACATATGTTATGCATAAATCTTAAGTGAGACACTATGCTATATACCAGAGACTAAGATAAAGAACATAATCTTTCTCTTTAATAAGCTCATCGCCTTGTGGAAGAGAAAGAAAAATTAAAAAAAAAAAAACAACAACAAATGCAGAGTTACAAATACTGACAAGAATATTTACAACAATATGGAAACAGAAAGCAGTTACCTGAAATGGGAGGCTTGAAAACCCATTTTAGGTGAAAGTATAGCTTAGCCCAATTATGAAGGGCACTGAGAGAAAGAAACAAATGTACAAGCATTCAGGAGACATGGAAAAGAAGAGTACATTCAGGTGTGGCTCAGCTAAATTGCTAAAGTTGCTCCACCTTCTTGTATGTAAAGCTCAGAGTGAGGAGAAAGGAAAAATAGAACTAAAAAGTAGCACAGAAAATATCATGATGAGTTGTGTATATTATCTCAAGATGTTAGTTTTTATCCTGAAGCCATTCAAGAACCATAGAGGGAGTTTAGACAGAAGAGATGGACTTTTAGAAAAAAAATCACTCTGTGGTGGTAGAATGAATTGTAAGGGACAAATTGCAAGAGGGTGAATTTAGTAACTCAGACCAAAAAATGACGTGAGCCCAGGCAGTGGCAAAGGTGGTAGGGATGGAGGGGCAGGAACTCGTTTGAATTGTATTAAATAGAAAACTAGACATATAGGTAAACAAATATGCAGCAGAAAGAAAGATAGATATTACATATAGATGGGTATACATGAAAGCTGTTACAGATAGATGAGTATTTATCTGTACATAAATATATGGAAATATGTTTGGCGACTTACAGAGTGGTGGATTGAGAGAGAATTCCATGCCATTCTCAGATTTTGGCTCAGAAGTGGTGGAAAACTTACCAGTAATCAATAGAAGGTATATCAGAGGAGGACTCAGTAAGCAGGGGGTTTGGAGAGTATGTGATGGGGTCAGTTTTGAACATGTTGAATTTGAGAGGTCTGTGTGACGATCAAGAGCAGATACTCAGAGTTCTGGAGCAGAGAAGGTAGGCATTGCATTGAATTTCTGGGGAGAGAAAGGAGACCAAAAAAACAGTACTTAAAAATACTCTCAGAGTCTGTGAAGATTTGTTCTTTTGAAAATCTGTCTATAAACTTTAATAGATAACCAAGTTTAAATAAATGCTAGCTCTTTAAGGTTTTTGACCTTATATATTCAGCTAAGGAAATTGGAACAAATTTGCTTTGTTTTCATTAATCTTTCCTAACATTCCACAGAGTCAGGAAAGGGAAACAACTTCAAAATGTCAATAAACAATTAGCTGAATTACTCAGAGCAAAAACAATAAGAGCAGTTGATAGTTTCCATATATTTGGGATGTTTAAAAATATGTTAATGTCAGATATCATATGTGATAAATATATTACAACTTAAAATAATTTGAGGTAAAAAATGTCAAAGCTACATAGATCCTTCAGGAAAGGTCTCTTATGAAGTGATGTTTAAGCAAAAATCTGGAAGATAAAGAACATGCTATGCAAAGGCAAAAAGGTATGTCATGTAGAGAGAACCGTGCTACATAGAATATTGAACTGAAACATCTTTAAAAACGTACTATTTGATGGAAATTATTCCCTCCACAAGGAAATGCTTAGAGACCAAATTATTTCAGTAGTATGGTTTCAAGGAACTGAAGCCAAGTGCTCAAAAATAAAATTCAGCTTCTTAATCATATTCAAGAATTGAATGCTTGGGCAAAAGACCAACTTAGAACCAAATCCCCAGACTTTGGTTAATTATGAAATGTCGGAGTTCCATAGACTATGGCATGGGAGTCGGCCACAGACTTCATTAGACTAACTTGTGGTATCTATTAGGATACTGAAATGTCTCAACAGTATGGGAAAACACAAATTAAATATATTTTAAGACATACAATTTTATATCCCAGAGTATATGCTATGGATTTCATTTAATCTGTATCAAGACCAGAGGACTATTATGAAATGAAAATAAAACTCTTCGCCCTGTATAAATTCTGACTCTTACATATGCAGCATAAGAAATTAGATAAATTTGTTACAGCCACAAGTTCATGGTAGCCAAATAAACTTGCCATTTGAAAATGTGAAGTTTCAGCACTGCCATTTTCTTTGGCAGGGATGGGATCGGTTCTAAAATAAATACCAGTAAACAGTCTTCCCTGTTAATTACATGTGTAACCACCAGCCGTTGGTTTAAATTAAGGTCCATTTTCTTTTAGTTTTCTATGCCCCAGTCCCACGATCCCTGAAATAACTGGAAATAATTGAGGAAAGATAACAGTAGTAAAAGACTCAAAACCAAAACCAATCAACATAACTCTAGACAGCAGTACAGTGTGACCTACATTCTTCCAACACCTATTCCATATATAGCCACAGTTTTCACCTGGCAGCTATTACATTAAAATGCACATAATATAATACCTAGCATATTGTGGTTGTTTGTTGAATGGACTGCTATGATGAGTAGCCCTTAAGAGCTTTCAGTCTAACAAGCTTCATTTGAAGTTCTTGAGGCCAATTCTTATAAATGTAAAAGATGGTCTAGTCTCTGTGACTTAGTAGTCACAGACAGTGAATACTAGATGCAAAGTGACTAGAAGCAAAGTCAGTATATTTAGATACTGGCCAGGTGGCTGAAACATTGAAAAGAGCTAGTTAAATTAATTAAGGAATCTGAAATTTGGAGGCAGAGTCAAACTCCACTGTGTAGATAGGGGTAGTGAGCATTAGTCTGTGCCTTAGATTTTCCCAATGTAAAAGCCAGCTGAACTTTACATGACTACATATACTGAAAAAAGAAAACTTGATCCCCACAGAAATATCCACCCCACCCAACAAAATTAGTTTTTAAGTTTTTATTCATTCATTCATTCATTCATTCATTCATTGATACTTAAAAATGACTTCTATGACCTAGAATAATTAAAAAAAAATTTTTAATGTTTATTTATTTTTGAGAGAGAGAGAGAGACAGAGACAGAGTGTGAGCAGGGGAGGGGCAGAAAGAGAGGAAGACACAGGAAGACACAGAATCTGAAGCAGGCTCCAGGCTCCAGGCTCTGAGCTGTCAGCACAGAGTCTGACGCGGGGCTCGACCCCAAGAACTGTGAGATCATGACCTGAGCCGAAGTCGGTCGCTCAACCGACTGAGCCACCCAGGTGCCCCTGACCTAGAATAATTTTAGATCAGATTCTCATTCTTGCCAATTCCCAATCATTTTTGGAATCCTTGGTTAAGTCTTACCTGGAAAATTCCTTCCAGCAACATTCATTCCTTTCCTCATCCACCCCACTGTAGGTGTGTGTGTTACGTGTGTGCATGGCTTTAGCTAATGTTTACATAATGCCTACTACACACCACTCTTCTTTACATATATTGACTTATGTATGTGTGAATCATCGATTCATTTAAACTTCATTTAGATTATAAAATGCAAGCGCATTATTATTATGCCCATTTTATAGATGAGGAAACTGTGAGGTTTAACTAACCCAAAGAAACCCAAATTGTGAGAGGACGGTAAAAGAAGTGTTTGAACACAGGCTGAAGGCTCCTGAGTCCACCTTCGTTGCCCTACTTCTTCTTTCTGATTCCTGTGTTTTATATGGTATGGCAATATTATCTTTTACATCATGATTTCCTCTTCCACACAAGGGTTAGTAACAAGAGCTTCCATCTTTTTCATATTTTGTCTTCAGAGTCAATTAATGACATGTTACCTTGCAGGTGTGCAAAAGTGTTTATTGAATAAATGAATTTGTTTGCCTGGAAGGAGCATTCTTGTCAAAAGTACATAGTTTTTAAGGTTTCCGTAAAGAACTGAAATTAGCCAATATAATACAATTATTGAGATAAAATGTTGATTCTTGAAACTTTTCAAAATTCCTATCATATCCAATGGTAATTTACTAATGGTCAACCTTCCATAAAAGCAATACAATGTAACAGAAAAAAGGTCCACGTGCTACCTAAACACTATTTTCTTCAAATATTTGAAAACAATTTTTTTAGTTGTATTTTCAGTCTGGCACAAACTCTAATTCTTCTTTTCCCCTTAAATTCACCATCTTAGGGCACCTGGGTGGCTCAGTCGGTTGAGCATTCGAATCTTGATTGCAGCTCAGGTCATGATCCCAGAGTTGTGAAATTGAGCCCTGAGCCCTACATAGGCCTCAATGCTGAATGTGGAGCCTATTCTCTCTCTCTCTCTCTCTCTCCCTCTAACTCTCACCCTATGTTTCTCTCCCACTAGCACTCTCTCTTTCTCTGAAAATAAAAAAAAATAAAGTAAACCAGGGCTCCTGGGTGGCTCAGTTGATTGAGTGTCCGACTTTGGCTCAGGTCATGATCTTGTGGTTTGTGAGTTCGAGCCCTACATCAGGCTCTGTGCTGACAGCTCAGAACCTGAAGCCTACTTCAGATTCTGTGCTTCCCTCTCTCTATGCTTTTCCCCTGCTCACACCCTCTCTCTCTCTCTCTCTCTCTCAAGAATAAATAAAAGTTAAAAAATTTTTAACTAAAATAAACCTTTCATAATTAAATAAATTTAAATTAATTAATTAATTAATTAATTCACCATCAGTCTAAGCTCTGATCCAGAAAAGCCACTCTATTTCCAACTACTATAAGCCAGATTAGTTTTTCTCTCCTATTATTTTCTCAGCAGTTTACAGTGAACATTTTGTTACTTTCAGCTGTGAAGTTGTCTGCTTCCTAAACCAGTTGTTCCCACTCTTTTAACCATGGGCTAGGTGCTTGGTTTTCTACTCTTGGGCATGTCTTAAATATAACCTGCCCAGATACACTATGTATGTTCTTGACCCTCAATTCTGTATTATGTGAGACCCTTTTGAAAAAAAGAAGCAGAAACAGAACCAGAGAGGATAGCATACCTTCTGGGACCGTGTTGTCATGTGATATCAGTTTCTGGTTCACACTAACTGAAGGACACCAGTTCCTTCTCAGGAAATAAATTGTTCGGTAAGAATTTTTCCACACAAAATGTATTGAATGACTGCTTTCTCAATACTCTTTTATTTTTTTTTTAACTGTCTGGCTTTCCTATTTCTACTGGCTGCATCAAGGAATAATAATTCAATTAAGTGAATACACGTCTATCTACAGTGCTGCTGGGGTCCAGGTATACAGCCTTGCTGTATAGGGGGAGTCAGTGGGAGATGGGAAGGCTTGAGCTGCAGCTACATCACCAAGTCAAAGTCAGTCAAATTTTGTAATGGCTCTTTCAGGCATATATTTATTTCTTAAAATGTTTGTTTATTTATTTATTTTGACAGAGAGAGAGAGACAGAGAGAGACAGAGAGAGAGCGCATGCACATGAGCAGGGGAGGGGCAGATAGATGGTGAGAGGGAATCCCAAGTAGGCTCTGTCTGTTAGCGCAGCAGAGCCTGATGCGGGCTCGATCTCACGACCTATGAGATGATGACCTGAGCTGAAATCAAGAGTCAGTTGCTTAACTGACTGAGCCACCCGGACACCCCTCAGGCATACATTTAATATTTGGTGAAGAAAAATAATTTAGAGTGACTCTGTAGTTAAGCAAAACCTGGAAGGACTCCTGGATAATTGAATTATAGAATGAATTCTATGTAAAGATTTTATTTTTGTCTGTTGACTTTTTAGTTATAAAATAGTACTGTGTTCTTTGTAAAACATTTAGAAAATCTGGAAAAGTACAAAAGGGAAAATGACGATAACCCATAATCCTACTATACATAAATAACCACTGTTAATATGATCATGTATTTTTTCAAATTATTTTATGCATATATACAAATGATTAAGACCTATATCTTGTATTATCTATTTTGCTCACTTAACACTATGACCAATTTCCCAAAGCATTATTCTCCTAAAACATGTTTAAAAGGCTGCAAAATATTTTGTCATATAGGCTATCCACTATGATAACCAGGCTCTACTTTTGTATGTATTTGGTTTATTTGGTTATTTCTCAATTTTTGAACATTATTTAAAAATAACCACCATAATTAGTGCCTCAAATGCCTCTGAGGTCCCATCACCTCACTATTGATTCCAGCAACAACTGTAGTAGACAGTTCTGTTGGGGCATTAATTCACTGTAGTTTGGTAGCATCTCTGCTAAAGCAATATCTGTCTCTCACTGTGAGGCCAAGAATGCCCAGGAATTGGCAGTAATCTGTACAGAGTGTAGGGAGATGGAGAAGAGAGATAATAATGCCTGCAGAGTAGCCCTCAACCAGTGGGAGATGAGACCTTATGGATGAATGCTTCTCCCAGTTGATTCTCAAGAAAAAAACCCCGAGAGGCATGTTATGGGCTCTTGAGGGGATCCCAGGTGGGATTAAGCCCCAGTTTGTCACCTTGACAATATATGCTTTTAATGCTTTTTTTCTCCATCCCTCAGCATCTCCCACCCTTCATTCCTGCATGGCGGTATTACCACACCAACACAAATCCTTGTCTCAGACTCTGCCTTGAGGAGTGGGGACAGCCACGCAGCTCAGTTAGTGTCCTTTCCATAATTCTTTGTCCATACGTCCAATCATTTCCATTGGACTTATTGTTACAGGTAGAATTGGTGGATGAAAGCCAGCAATGAAAACAAGGATTTTGATATACGCTGCACACTGGTAAATTGTAATAAAACAGAAAAATACCCATTTCCTAATTACCATGTTTCTCCTAAATTGACTTATTTTTATTTTTCAGCTTAAATTTATTTCCATATTTATTTAGCAGATAGCAATTTTATTATCTTTTGGATTATCTTTAATTGTAGAACAGCCATCCAAGGCAGAGACATTTGTGTTCAAACTACATGACAGTGCCTCTGATTTCTACCAAATCTTTCTCAACCAAGAATTTCACTGACCTTTCAGACTTGAACACAACTAATCTCCTCAGAAGGAATAAAATGCCATAAAAAGCTATCAGCATTCCATTTGCACTCTTTTGAAAAATTAGTAGAATGTACCTTTATTCAGAGACATCTGTTGGTAAAATTTTCCATTTGCCAATTCTTGTTCAATTACTATTTTGTTTATAATATAATCTCTCTGTGAAATGTATTCAAAAGCAGGGTATTTATTTGAATAGCTTTGTAATTGCTGTGCTTCCTTTGTCTGCAGAGGCCTAGCCTAATCATCTCCTGGAGAGTTAAGGTGCAACACCATGATTTTTAATCCACCTGCTCTGGCTCACATCCAGTGGTTATATCACAGGCCCATACTGATCAGTTGTTCCATGCATTCTGGTTAGTAATGTTTTATAACAAAGGTTACTGGATCTCAAAAGTTCAGGAGGGCCTTTCCCTAAAAAAATGGACCCTTTTTACTTTAAAGAGAATTCAACTCTATGTAGTCTTTTAGACTTTTTTGAGCCTAATTTTTATTGTTGCCCTCATTCTGTCTGGTTTCTTTTTTTTTTTT
>CM053573.1:25347991-25373384 GCA_028646485.1 Cryptoprocta ferox
ACCTAATAAGATGAGGACAGAGAAATATCCTTTGGATGTAGCATTCTGTGATTGTAAGTGACCTTGGCAAGAATAGGTTAAATGGCATTGTGTGGGCCATGCTTGGGTGTGAAGCCAGACTGGTGTGAATTGAAGAATGAATAGTTGTTGAGAAAGGAGAGACAGCAAATATAGATACTCTTTTGAGAAGGTTTGCTTTGAACAGAGTTAGAGACAGATGGGAGTGTAGTGGAAAGATGATGATCAGGGGCACTGAGAATTCATTTTTAATTTGGGAGAGATTAGAGGGTGCTTGTATGAGTGTTGATATGATAAGATAAGTTTCTCTCAGTGACCTCCTATAAAGGGAAAACACATACCTTTCGAAAAACTGTTGAAGCAAACAAAAATATCACCAAGCTCTCCTTTAAGAAATTTAATATGCAGTTTTAAAAACGAGTAAAACATTCCATTGCAGTTAACTTGAGGATACCCAGTAGAACATTTAAGACATACTAGGATAGACAAAAGCACCATTGAAGAAGTCTTGACCAGTGTCATAAACAGAGGAAACAACCCAAAAGGAAATATCATTTGACTTTTTTCCTACCATAAACATACTCCCAATCCAAGCTATCACCTTTGACCCTTAAAGTTGACAGAAGTTATCAACCCAGTAGTCTTCTAACCCCAAATGTCTCTTTTTAAATCCGTCTTTCTCTCTCTCATCGTCCATTGACTCAATTACATGCTAGCTATACACCAACACTGTGTCCTGGTTGTTTACCTGGGTATCCTTGTACAAGGAACCAAATATTTCTGAACTTCAGAGGCTGAACTTTCAGTGAAGATATCCACAGTCTGGCCTGTGCTGACCTCTCTAACCATCTTCTCTCACACTTTATGCTGGAGATGTCTATACAGCAATGGATTACAATTACCTTTATACAATTTGCATAATTTTATTTACAAATACATATAAACAGATATTCTTATCCCTGAATCATTTTCTCTTATCCTTAGGGTAAGTGACTTCTCTACCAAACTTTCCTGCATTTCCATTGTCGTCATTATGATTTCTATCATAGACATGCAGTGAAAGAGAGGAAACAAAGCCTTGTATAAACTATCTCTCATTCCAAGCCCGTAATTTCATTCTTGGCAAAGACCACATGTTATTTATCTCTGTGTTCTCTGAACTTGTACATAGTAACACTCAAAATGTATTAGTTGATGAAATGAAAAGAATCAATGAAAAATAATATGAGGCCTTTTCAGTGTTTATAAAATCGTTAGTTTCTTATCTTATTTAGTCATCCAGTATCTTCTTGTTTAATCCATTAAATAGATTCAGCTATTCATTTAACTCCTTCATAGACACTCTTGTGTCTATGTAATAGACATGTAAAAGACACTCTTGTGTCTATGTAATACACATGTAAAAGACAAATCTTTTATTACATTTTTTTCTTTCTAAAAAAAAGCAATGGAGGGTTTTTATTCTTTTTCTGTTAGTTATTTGCTTACTTTGATATTTTATGTCAAAGATATAAGTATCTTTGATATTTTAATTTTCATATAATTGTCCACTGTGAATAGTGACATTTATATTTTCAATGACCATTACATAATACATTTACAATATCTCTTCACCTATTACATTACTATATTCTTTTGTGAGGAAATGATCATATATCTATTAAAATATGGTCTTGAGTGAAGGAATTAATTAGGAATATCTGGAGATCCCATTGCAGGCCAGGGGTAAGATGCTATTAAAATACCTGACAAGTAGTAGAATAGCACTCAGAACTGGAGAAATGACTTAGGAAAGAGAGAGCTTTCCATAATTATTTGTGAAATTAAAGCCTCCATAAACCCAGAATAAAGGTAATAATGGGATTATTTGGAAAGAATATTGGATTACAGTCAATATGGTAATAACATGTAAAATAACTATATTCTAAATCTAATATAAATTGTATAAGCCACTAAACCAGGAAAAGAAGGTCAATAAGGTTTTCTTTAGTCAACTGATAGTGATTTTAAATAAAGAGAAAGGTTGACAGGCTCATATCAAAATGAGAATACTGAATGACAGAAAAGTTTGAAAGCAATGAGATCTCTATAGAACGGTCTTCTCTGATAAAGGTAACATTTTCAGGGCAGACATCAGGTCTGAAACTTGCTCATAGGAAAAAATTAGATGGGCTCTTAATAGTAGAAGGAAACCTTAAGGAAACAATCACAAGTTGATGAAATTGAATTCCTTTCCTTGAGGGAAGGGAATGGAAATGTCAGCAAGATTAAGAAAATTAACCTTAGGGAGCTAATTGTATCAAGTTCAAAAACTAATATGGTGAATCTTTGGGTTTCTTCTAGAAAGTGGAGTTCAAGGAAATTGGCTATCAAAAAGAATATAGTTCTGCCCATTCAAAACAAATCATACCAGGATATTTGAAAGTCAAGCAGAGAAACAAGCCAGTGTGACTAAATCCAGATTTTGGACAAAGTTGAAGGGCAAATGAGAAGATCACACGTAGCTAAATTTAGAAAGAGTATTACAAAAGAGAATAATAGAATGAGAGCAAATTAAATACCTAATAATTGCATATAAAATATTTATAAAGAATTCTCTTTCTTCAGAGAGGGTTAAAAATCACAACTAAGAAAATATATTTTTTTTCCTCATTTATTCATTTCTTAGATATTTATTGAGAGCCTACTGTGCAAAGGGCATTTGTTCAGGCACTGGACTGTCACCAGTGAACTGAACAAATGGAAGTCTTCCCTTGTGACCTTATATTCTTAAAATATTATAAGTACATCATAAAAATTCATTAGAACATCTTCCAATGTAATTTGTGATATTGTGTTAGTTCAATTCTACACACTTTTACATTATTTTTTGTAATGATGATTCATGCTAATGCAAATTGATAACCCTGGGGACTAAATACTTTATAAATTTCATTTATTGAAGTAAGAAGAAGTAATACATTTTAGAATAATATTCAATGATAAAAGTTGAGATCTAAACTTTTGTTGTTACTGCTATTGATTCACTTAACCATATCATCATAATATATAACAGACACTACTTTTTACCTTCATGATATCCTTTCTTTTCTTTCTTTCCTGATTTTTTTTTCAGGCAACAACTACCCCACAGCCAACACACACACACAGCTAGGTATCTTGGTGAAGTAAAGCCCACTCTCCCTCCAGGAAGAGAATGATGGTCCAAGAGAGACAACAATCCCCCTTGCCAGTGATTGGCTCAAGAATGGACATGTGACCCTACTTAGGTTTATGAGGCATTTACTCAAGGAAGCCCCCATTTATTCTTCAAATTTTAAGTGAAACTATTGGCAGTCATACTTGTCATCATCTAAAAAGAAATAAATAGATGGAAGGGAAAATGAACCTTTAATATAATCCCTGGAAATAAAGTAGGACATATTTTAAAACCTTACTTGAACAAGTCTGTGGATGTTTTTTTTCTCTCATCTATCAGTTAAATTAAAAAAATACAGTATGAGAAGGTCATGATTGCTCAGTGGAACTGCTTTCCTAGGTGATTTAAAATTCATTGATGTTCTATTTGACAGTCCTTTCCTAACTGATTTTACTCACACTTCCCATATAGTTCCCAGGAGACCTATGACCCAAACCCTGGCCCCTCTTAAGTTTCAGATTTACACTCTCAACCATTTCTCTGAATGAAAAAAGCATGTCTTGCTCATACAGCAAACCTAAAATGTCTCAAACTGAGCTTTTTGTCTTCTTTCCTGTCAGCCCGTCTGCCTTTGTTTTCCACCATAGATTATACAGCACCACTATCCTCTAGATTAATCAACCAAAAAGGACTCCTGCAATTTCCTTTGTCTCATTTGTTTCTGAAAACAGATTGGCCATTATGACCTGTTATTTCTAAATCTAATTCTTTCCTCAAATTAATCTGCCTATTTCCATTTCTGTAGCCAATGTGTTATTTAGGAGCTTATCCATTTTCCCGGACGTCGCAGTGGTGATCTAGCTGGTCTCTCTCCCTCTTCCTCGTGCTACCATCAAGTTATTTCCTTACTGGGAGTGTGTGTGTGTGTGTGTGTGTGTATGTGTGCGTGCTATGTACCAAAAGCTTGGCAGAATATCAAGGTCATCCAAGATATGACCCTTAAAACTCTTTCCAGACTTGTCCTCAATTTTATTCTCCTCCATGAAGTCTGTATTACACTCAACCTGGGACATTCATCATTTCCAGAACATGTTTTTCTTTTTTTCCTTGTTCATAGTGTTCTCTAGGATGCTATGTCATAGCATGCTATGTCATTTGGATTCATTCCCAAAATCCCAAGGCAAACTACCTCCACTTGGAAATTTTTTTTTAGTTTTAAAATTTTTTTTTTTTTTTTTTTTTTTTTTTTTTTTTTTAGATTTCCAAGGACAATCATTCTCTTCCTCCTTGTCATTACCATCAGGTTTTCTTTGGGCTCTATCAGGCACTTACCTATCTTCTATACAATTCATATGAATGTGAACATTAATGTATTGTTATTAGATAAAAAGCCAGCTTGTTTCTAGAAATATCATGATCACGAGCCAGATAATAATACTTGTTCCCTATACTACATTATTATAATAATAATCTTAATTGCAGTTTGTCAGTACATTTTATTAAGGTTACCAATAAATCAAAAAGGGCATGGAAACTAAAAGAAACATTAAAACATTAGAAAACACAAGATAAAGATAATTCTAAAGAGCCTGGGATATAACAGGACCCATTGTACCCCCCTCCCTCAGGTTTGTAAGTTGACTAGGCTACTGGAAAATATTTTTCACAATATCTGTGCCTTCCCTTCCCTTGGGTGGGCCTTTTTGATAGTTGTGACCCTCTGAACTCCCTTTCTGATAGTTGTGACACTCTGAATATTTGGCATAACTTTAAAGAAGACACAGAAACACCTGACTCAATAAACTTAAAATAAATATTTATTGATTTCAGATGGTATCTGTCATACCATAAGACTTATTATATATTATGTTACTTGTTTGCACATTTATTTCCCTCTCCTTTACCCCCACAAGAATAAAATCTCCATGAATGAAAGGGCTTTAGCTAGCTATTGACTACAGTAACCTCAGAACCTAAGATAGTGCTGGTTCCGTGGTAAATCTCATGAGTATTTGTTGACTCAAGTGATAAATCAATGAATTGCAATATACCAGTCCAAGCATGAAACATGGAAGACTTCTTCTATGCTCACCTTCTCTCCTATTGGTTTGGAGCACACAAGGGCAGAGGCTCTTAGCCCTTGGGGCCTTATAGACAGAATTCAGAGAATTCATGAACTTGGATGGGAATGAATTATGTCTTTTAACTAGCTCTAAATGAAAGTTAGCATGTCTTTCATGTGTGATGGCAATCAAACCACCCCATGAGTATTAGTAATACTTGTTATTTCGTTGCCAAACTCACAGATATTCCATATCACACTTCTGCTGCTACAGATATCTTGAAATATTATTTACCCTCATCACTACTTCACAACTATGGTGGTTATTAGAACTGTGCAGCTAGATTTAGTTAATGTTAATTAAAAAGCACATACTTTGGGGCACTAGGGTGGCTCAGTCAGTTAAGTGATTGACTCTTGGTTTCAGCTCAGGTCATGATCTCATGGTTTGTGGGATCAAGCCCCAGGTAGGGTTCTGTGCTGACAGTGCAGTGCCTGCTTGGGATTCTCTCTCTGCCCCCCCCCACTTGCACTTTCTCTCACTTTTCTCGCTCTCTCTCTCTCTCAAAATAAACATTTTTAATGTTCTTTTATTTTTGAGAGAGACAGAGCACAAGTGGGGATGTAGCAGAGAGAGAGAGAGACACACACAGAATCTGAAGCAGGCCCCAGGCTCTGCACTGTCAGCACAGAGCCCAACAAGGGGCCCAAACCCACAAACCATGAGATAATGACCCAAGCTGAAGTCGGTCACTCAACTGACTGAGCCACCCAGGCACCCCTAAATAAACACTCTTTAAAAAGCACATATATTTACTGTGACATAAATTCATTTTATACACATTTTAATAAATTATGTCAATATAATTGCTTGCCTTTATAATCCTATATCTCTATGTATTTAAAAATGTTGTACTTAGGCTTTCCCAAAAATAGCCCACACACAAAAAAATGAATAACCATGCTTCTGAATTGGCAGTCACAAGATGTAAGGAATGTGGGTCCTTGAATGACCACATGAATAGAGCTTCCAGCTAAAAAGTAGCCCCTTCCTTGAACTGTTAAGGGTATGAGGGAAAAAAGTTCTATTGTTTTTGATCCTTTATTTATGTTGGGATATATTTATTAATGCAGACTATCCTACCAAACTAATACTACAATATTTTCTTCAATCTTCAATCTCTAAATAAAAAAGCACTATAAACAAGAAAAAGTCAGGAAATAGCAAAGATGTTCCAAAGAATTATATGCAATAAACAGAAGAAAAAAAAAAAAAAAGAAATATACTTATCTAAGTATTTTGGCTCTTAGGCCAAAATTGACATTTGACTTAGGCCTGCTTTATTATAATCCTAATTGTATAATAAGTTTTCTTATTATTAATGAGGGCTTCCATCATATCAAGTCTCTGAAAACTTTGCTTGCTAATTCTCCTTCATAGTTACAATGAAGAATTCTGTTTTTGTTATAAGAGAGAAAAGAATGGTTCTCTCCACTACATAATTGAAACAGCTCTGCTATTGGGTGACATGATTCCAAATGTCAGCTTTAGTACTTTGTGATGATATTAAAACTGCAAAAATAATGAAGTAATGTCCATAATATCAAAATTGTATATCCTTTCATATCCTTTTCTTTTGCACAAAGCCAGATAACACATTTTTAGTTCTCATTTTATATCGAATGTTTTAAACTGACCACAGTTTCCAGAAAACCAGATGTGATCCATTTTGGGCAAGACATAAACATATAAATTTCATATGCGTTTAGAGGCCACTAAAGTCATGGAAGAAGCATCTTATGACTTATAAACATAACCCATTCTGGGCGAGTAACCAGTTAAGGTGATAAGGACAAGAGAAATATCTGAGAGCACTTAAGGGGAACTCTTCTTGACTAAACTGTAAACTAAATTCATGATTATTTCACATTGTTATAAAATTGCTTTTTTCAATTTAAAACAGCATAATTTGATTTAGTATTGTACTCTCTCTTATTGTAGCCTCTCCTGTAGGCGTTGCCCTATGTGTTTGCACAAAGTCCAAATATCAATCACATTCCAGGCATTTCTTTTGGCTTTGTGTGTTGTTCTTCTCTCTCCACCCATATGCCAAGCCTACTTCACCCTATAAGATTCAGACTTTTACAATTAAAAAATTATGAGGCTTTTTAGATGTTAGGTCTGTAATAATTTTAATATCAAAACAGGTTTCATTGTGGGGGACACGAGAAACTATTTGAAACTAAATGTAGTGTGTGTGTGTGTGTGTGTGTGTGTGTGTGTGTTACTTTAAAGGAACAATGTTATAACTGAGCAATCTATTTTTAAAAAGAATTACTGTTTTAAAATTCCCCAAATTGTACATTCAGGAAAAACATTGACTCTACTTAAGACTCTATCAAATTATATCACTATTCACTTTCCTTAAAAATAACAGGGATATATATTCTAGATTCTTGATTGGGATTTTTTAAAATTCTTAGCTGCATTGAGGTGAGTTCAGTGTATTGATTAGAAAGTTCTCATTGTGAGAGAAATCACTTATGACTGGAGCATTTACTCACACATGGATGGTAAAGTCATGTGTAGGAATAAATTTTTGGAGACATGAAATATATCAATGTATTAGCATTTCTAAGTGTAGTAGGACACTCATTAGTGCAAGGGTTGACCCCTGGTGATGGGAATTTTATCATAATAGTCAACTATATTGTGGAAAGCTGTCTCCTAAGGATAAAAATATGAATTTGGGGTCATGTTTGTCTTATAATATGGATGACATTTGGTTTTGTGGAAGATTTTTTTCTTGATTCTGAGCTTTTCTTGACACAGAGTAAGATACATGTGGGACATGGTTGAGGAGGAGTCTAATTACCAGAAGCATACCATGACTCATGAACTGATTTACCTCTAATGGTCCTGTGGTATGGACCCCAAGAGTGAGGCTTCATTGTAATAGCTTTAATTGCCATTCCTTTGTGTAATTAAAGCACAAATAACAATCTGATATGCCAATTAAATGAGAAATAGAACATAGTAGGGTTGTTTCTAAGATTAAAATCTCATCTAATTAGCATGAGGAAAAATTAGAACTGAAACACTGAAGGATTTCTTGGTATTTCTAGAGCTAGGAGAATACTGTTAACTTCCCATTTAGAATTATTTGGCAGTCATAGCTCTCATCACATATTTTGAAAATGTTCTTTGTAAAGAATCTGGTTAGTCCACAGATTCACATGAATATTGTGTACATTCTAAGAAAGAATGAAAAATTGCTCATTATAATTCAAAAATTTCTGAACTAGGGTTTGTCCTTCTTTATCTACACATGTTCTCCCTACCCTTCACTGCCAGAAATAATAGCAAACCTTTCTTTAGATTTAGAGTTCATTATTCCCGTATGGCACCAAATAGCATAGATTTAAATGTGAATAAAGGGTAAGGACAATCTAAGGTAGTTTATTTAGGCCCAGTCCATGTTAAAAAATATTGGTTCTAAAATATTTAAGTAATATATATATAAGAATAAAATTAAATTTATCTCACATAATGCTACTGTATGACATGAAGATGGCTGGGAAATTTGTTCTGTTGACTTGGGAAAATCATATTAAAGTCTTTATTTAATGATTGTTGAGCTTTTAATTTCTTTTGAGTTTTTCTCAGTGTAACTTTTTTTCCCAAAAAATTCTCTTCTATTCAAATCTTTGAATCTTACATATTATTATATCTGATATTAATATTGCTCAACCTATAGTGAGTGGTTTGATAAATATTTACCTGGCCTATTGCTTCCCATACTTTAATTTTCAATATTTTTATTATATCTGCCTCCCTTGTTTCTTTTCTTTCTTCTGATGGTTTGGAAATTATATATCCTATTTCCATTCTTCCTTTTTCCCTTTTGAGTACAAATATTTAACAATAACAAATATTTAAGAACAGACAAATGAATTATCTGAAGTTCACAAGAACTGTATTTTCTGCCCAAATAAAGCAAGAAATTTATCATGCTTTTGTTTGCCTTCCCTGTCACTTAATTCTTACCATCACCCATGTCCATCCAGATCATCTGGCTTTTTAGTTTTAATTTAGCTAGTTAGTCAGTGTTATACACCAGCATTTAGACGGTTTTGGCTTTACCATTTTCCTTTGTATTCCAAGTCTTATTTATTTATTTATTTAAAGCTCTAGAAATGTTTTTAGAGAGGCTTCTTTATGATTTTTCTCCTCACACTCTTATCCATTGATTCTGAATTTAGGATGTCCAGGAGCTATTCTTATATCTAATAGTAGTAATCATTCTTAGGACTTCAAAAACTTTTTTTTTAACTAAACCCAATATCAAATCACAGGAGTATATCTTAAAACTATCTAGAGTTTATAATCATTAGAAAAACCTGAAAAGCCAGTTGAATTTGTGAGTTAGAAGCAAGAACACTGTGCTCAGAAAGACAGTAAACCTCATTCTGGCACTCAATCTACTAGTTAGTTTTGTGAGGTTGAGAAAATTGGTAGATTTTTATGAATCTAAATCTCATACCTGTTAGACTGGCTGTTACAAAAAGACAAGAGATAACAAATGCTGGTGAGGATGTGGAGGAAGGGAACCCTCATGCACTGCTGGTGGGAATGAAAATTGGTGCAGCCACTGTGGAAAATAATATGGAGATTCCTCAGAAAAATTAAAAATAGAACTGCCATATGATCCAGTAATCCCACTTATGGGTATATCCCAAGGACATGAAATCACTGTCTTGAAGAGAGAGATGTATCTCTGTGTTCGCTGCAATATTGTTTACAATAGTTAAGATACAAAAACAACCTAAGTGTCCATTAATGGATGAATGGATAGAGAAAAAATATATATGATGGAATATTATTCAGCCATGAAAACTAAGGAAGTCCTATGTTGTGACAATATAGATGAATCTTGAGGGCATTTTGCACAGTGAAATAAGTCAGACAGAGAAAGGTAAATACTGAATAATCCTACTTATATGTGGAATCTAAAAAAAAACAAACTCACAGAAACAGAGCAGATTGATGGTTGCCAGAGGAAGGAGCCACGAGGTTGAGGAAAGGGTGAAGATGGTCAAAGGGCACAAAATTCCAATTATAAGATAAATTAGTCCTGGAGATGTAGTGTACAGCATGGTGACTAGAGTTAACAATACTGTATTGTATATTGGAAAATTGCTAAAAGAATAGGTTTTTAAAGTTTAAAAGTATGTACCTATGTAGTGATGGCCGTGTTAACTGACCCTTTTGTGGTAATAGTTTAACAATATATACATATATAAAATCACTATGTTATGCACCTTAAACTCATGCCATGTTATATGTCAATTATACACCAATAAACCTGATGAGAAGAAAAAATAAAAATAAATTTATTTATTTGAAAAATGAGTGACTTCTAATATTTTCTAATTTTCTTTATAAATATAAATTACAATGCAGAATATTAGGCAAGCTGCTACATTGCATTAAATTATTACTTTACTTGGCTATCTGGAACTGGCTGTACTTTAGTTTAATGTTTCTATGTTTTGATACCTTAATTTTTAAACGGCATGATCGTGAAGAATAAAGACAATATTATGGTAGTTAATACACTTACACAATATGGATTTATGGTAAATAAGTAGTCCAAACTTTTATGAAGATTCGTTCTAAACAACTTTTTACTTTCTATAAATAGATCATGAAGTCGACTGAAGAATGTATTAAATGTCCATTGTTTTACAGTTATTAAAATATCAGGCTTTGACTCTAAGTGGGGCAAAAATAAGTCATAAGCATTTAATAAACTAAAAGCAAAGAAATAATTGCATTGCAAGTATTTCATTCATTTTACACTAAATTTGCAATATTTACTTTTTTCCTTCAGAATGGCAAAAGGCACTGTGCTCAATGGAAAAAAAAAAACAGAGAGAAACCATATTAACCAAAGAATTCTTGATCTGCAGACAGTGCTGAAATAAAATCACTCATCATCAGGATTAGTTCTAACAGCATCTGCAGAAACCAAAGGAGAGGATGATGTGACAGTTCCTTTGAAAACATCCGTCAGTGTCATCTGCTTCCTCTTGTTATGTCTTTCTTTTCAAATATTTCCTTCAGCTTGTACATCTGGAGGATCTCCAGCTCTGTGCTAAATTATCTTTGTTTCATGAAATCCATGAAGTTTTACAACACTCTTGATCGTCATTAAAAGAGACAACACCCTGTCTGGGTCCACAGATTGGGCCACTGAGTGAACACTTATCATTCATTTGTAGCCCTTTTGATAATGGATAATGCCACTACCACAAGCCTTTCAGCTTATTTCGAATAGCTAAAACATCATATGGTTCACAAATCAAAATGATATAAAAATAAGTCTTGCTCCCTACCTTTCCACACCCTACCTTGTTTCTTATCTAGTCTTCTGGCTTCCTTTGGCAAACATTTCAGTTTTGCCATTTTATAATTAATTATTGAATTATTACAATGCCATTAAATGCGTGATGCTTTTTTAAAAAAAATTTTTAAAAAAACCTCATATTTGGATACTTCAAATCTTTAGAATCCTGAAAACGAACTTTTACTGCCATTTATTCATAGGCCAAACTAAAATAAAATAACTGGTCTTGACTTTCAAATGTTACAGATAAATGTCAAACAAATGGATAGTTTTCCTTTAATCCATAGCAAATATACAAATGAACTAAGAAAAAAAAGGTCTGCATAAAACTTTTGTCACAGTTGGCCAGGCCCACCCTAAAAAGAAAGTGGCAGATGTTTGGGTCCATTTATACTGATTTGCTTGCATTGGCTTCAGAATGATAAAGATATAAAAATAAGTCTTCCCATATATAATACACACACACACACACACACACACACACACACACACAGAGCCCACATGTTCTTTATCCATTCAAGCATCAGTGAACACTTAGGTTGTTTCCATTTCTTGGTTATTGTAAATAATGCTGCAATGAACATAGGAATATGTAATGCATTCAGATGTCAAATGATAATGTTGTACATCTGAAACTTGTATAATGTTATATACTAATTTTACATCAAAAAAAAAAAAGAATACATGTTGCTAAAAATGAACATTAAGAAAATATAACTAGTTTGGAGGTATTTGTTGTGTGGAAGAGAAGTCTCAGGGGCAGAAATAGAGTGACCAGAAGTATGTGAGCTTGTAAAAAAAAACTAGTATAAAGGAGCAGGCACAATATCACTATATCATGTCATAAGGTCTTACCACTATAATGTACTGCTTGCTATAACTTAGAACTACAGGGAGAAAATGGTTCAGGATGAACTATCTATTCTCCTTTGACAATTTGAAGCAATACAACACCAGTAATATTTCAAAATTAAATTATAGTACAGATAGTCAAAGTCCTGTCTCATTTAAACTAAACAGAATCAATTACCACATATGCTTTAAAATACTCTTAGTTACTTAACCTGGGTCTTTGGAAGCAAGCAAATTCAGAGTGAGCAGTTAAGTTCTTCAACTAAATCTTCAACCTTTCCCTTGTGTCTCTGTATAGTTAATAATATAAATCTGCCTCTTTAACCAGAGCATCATTTTCTTCAAGGTCTGTAATAGCAGTTCTCCAAATAGCAGGTACAGAGTCGACTGCTATGTTTATAGCCTTAATTGAATATTCTCAACATTAGATTAAAAAATTAAAAGTATAATTTCCTTCACCTTGCAGGGATGTTTTAAATTTAATTATATAAACTGAAGAAGGGAAACAGCTTCATCAGGCATTAGGAATTGTTTTCAACATTTCCCATCATTAATTAACAATCATGTCATATAATTTATTCCCTAAGTATTTAAAAAATTTTCTTTTTTGTCAAAGTTCATTACTAAACCAACTATTTAAAAAATGGTAAGATTTGTCTCCTTTCCATGAAATTTAATATGGCCTATGCATTTGAATTAAAAAACTAGAAGTGATTTATTTTATGCTACACTATTGTGAAAAGAAAAAGAGTAGACATTAAATGAAGAAGAAAATATCCCCTCCCTTTCCAACATATAGCTCAAATTTAACACTCTATAGAAGGCTTTGTACTTCACCATAGGGCCAGGACTCTAATTTCTTTTGGGATATGAGTGATTTCAAGACAGGAGATAAGATTTTATTTCTTTAGTATTTATTTTTAATGTTTTAAAACTTCTATAAAAATAATCAATATATATATTTATAGATATTAAAATGTATGTAATGAAATCCAGCAATTTCCTGCCCATCCTGTCATTACTTTCTTAGTTTTGATTCTCAATGGTAATTGCCTTCAACAATATATTTGATGAATTCACTTTAGAATATACTGAATTTCTCAAAGTGGAAGTGTCCAGAAAACTGTTGGATGTATGGATCTGACATTTAAGAGAGAAATCTTGGATACACATTTCCTTTGGGAACTTTCAATAGACAGTTGGCATTTGAGGCTACAGACATAATGTCCATGTCAGAGGTTGCTTTTTTCAAATATGTGTATAGGAACCCTTTGCAAAAGAATGCTACAAATGTAGACTATTCTTAGAGAATAAATAAGTTTAAGTGTGGCACTAGGGAAACTTAGTAGTAATAAACCTTGGCAGGCTATTGTACATCTTGAATGCAAGGAGCAAGAGGCAAGAAGAACTGAGAGATGAAGCATCAAACAGTGTGAAGAAACATAGCTTGAAAAAGAGCAGCAGGTGAGGAATGGAGAAGAAGGTGGAACCCAGTCTTAGGTTTCCTGAAGGCTTAATAAACCTAGACTTCCTGTCTTGCAGCAGTTTAGAAGTTGGAAAGAGGAAGTTGGGGATAATGATTCATTATAGTTTTGCTGAATGCTCCATAGAATTTTTCATGGAGATGGACATAACTAAAATAGAATACTCTTACATGAAAAGTCGGGCCGTAAGTAAAATTTGTCTTGGCTTCTTTCATCCATAAGTGTCTTGTATTGTTATACTCTGGTTTCCCAGAATTCTCTGCTTCAGTTCTCTACTCAGTTTTACCCCTTAAGATAATGTTCCTTTTTCTTGAAGTCTTATCATCACTTTCATCAACACTCATCTGAAATTCCACTACTATCCATGAAAGATTAACTGCTATAGGAATTATCTTTCTGTCAAAACATTTATACAATTAGACAAAATATTTATTAATAAACAATTTCACACATCAGACAATAGGCAGTGCCCAGCTGTAATCTCTGAGATCAAACAGTAAGTGGGGTGAGTCCCAAAGTTTCCCCTCCTTATATTCCCTGGGGCAATTTGTGAATCAGAGGACATTCAGGGGGTATTCAAGCAAGACCAAGCAAGCTAGCTGAGTTGAACACAGAGATTATGGCTAAGGAAGGAAGTTGGCAAAATTCTGTGGGGGAGAATATCCAAAAGGATAGGATACTGTAAAAAGTTACACACAGACACACACACACACACACACATACACACACGCAGAATATCTGCATAAGTTTCTTCTTGAGTCTTTGAATAGAAATCTACAATGCATGGAGCAAAATTTCATGAAGCCAAGAAAAACACCAACTGGAAAGTAGTACATTGAAAATTTTCCAGAGCTCATTTAGAGCGGGGGAGAATTTGTGCTCCGACCAGCCAGGATTGATAAATGTCATGATACATGCAGCCCTGGTTAGAGTGCTTAGAAGAGTCATGCCTATGTAGTAGCCTTAGAGTAAAGGCTGTTTTAAAACTTTAATTAAAAAGTAGAAAGCATGCCTTAAAAGGATCAAACTTATTCTTGATAACTCCTTGCCAGCAAAGTTCAAAACTATTTAAAGAAAGAAAATCACCATTCAAAACCACACAATTTACAATTTCTCCCACCTAATAAAAAATAACCAGCATGCCAAAGTACAAGACTAAATGGCCTATAGCCAGTAGAAAAAAGAACCCATAAAACAGACTCGGATCTGAGAAAAATTATGGAATTATCAGACAAAAATGCCTTAAGCACCTAGCACAAATATTTATTTATTTATTTATTTATTTATTTATTTATTTATTTATAGAACATTTATGCAAGCAACTGGGGGAGAGCAGAGAGCGAGAGAGATCGGAGAGAGAATCCCAAGCAGGCTACAAGCTCAATATAGAGTCTGATTCCATGACCATGATTCCATGACCTGAGCTTAAATCAAAAGTCGGTCACTCAAAGGACTGAGCCCTGTACAAACCTTTAAATAGGTTAAAAAATATTAGGAAAGCATAATGAGGTAAGAAACAGAAGATACAAAAAGAAACACTTTAGAATTTCTAGAGATTAAAAATATAATATCTGAATGAAAACGTGGATGCAATTGTGGATTAGAATTTACAGAAGGAAACATCAGTGGACTTGAAGGCATACAAATACAAAGAGAAACTACCCAAAATAAAGCACAAAGAGAGAAAGAATGAAAACAAAGAATGGTTCACCCAAGACCTATTAGGTAATACCAGGATGTCTAATATATACAAAATTGGAGTCTAGTGTATGAGGGGTAATACTTGAAGAAAAAATGAGCAAAATCTTTCAAATTGTCCCATTCAAAAATAACACCTAAGCTGAATAAATACAAACAACACTACACCATGACATATTATAATCAGGTTACTAAAAACAAGTGATTAAAAAATAAAGATAAACCAGAGAAATGGCTCACACACAAAGAATCACATACAAAAAGATAACTTTTTCAGGTGGGGGAAAGGTTCTGTAATTGACTGTAGTAATGATGACAAGTTATCCATTTTTTAAAATCTCATCAAACTATAAAGTGAATTCGTTAATCTTATAACTGTTCTTCACTAAAACTGATTATTTACAAACACCTAATCTGTGTTCTATTCTTTATCTAATCTGACTAATTATAATTTTATGATAAGATAAACTTATTTTCTAAGGTAATTTTATTTCAAAATAAATTTTGGAGTAAAGGTTTTAACCTCAAAGACAGAACTTTTAATGATGCTCATTTTAAGTGCTGTAATGAAAGTATTTGGGAGCAGATACATTTTCTAGCACTTATCAGATCTCCCCATGGACTAGATGAGTAGTTCCAATCCTGCACAAACTGGCCTAAGTTTAAAATGTCAGTTCAGGCAAGAATTGGAAGAAAAACCTCAAGCTATTAGTTATGGCAGTTCGGCCACTTCTCAATAATTTGTCCTAATGAAGCACAGTGCCAATAATATTCCACAGTAGCCTCAAGTCATGAGAATGTTTCTATTTGGCTTTATAATGTACCATATGATTTTTAGCAAAACATTTCCAAAAACTCCATTTTCCATGTCAATGTAATGATATCAAGCATAGAGCAACTTAATTGCCCAGAAGAGCGAGAGACCAATATAGCAACAAACATTTTAAACATCTTCTGTGATAGGGCTTTAAGAGCGCAAAGACCTATCACCTTAATTTTAGCAATTAGCACAATGTCAGTTACTCAATATCATCTGTGGAAGAAGGAAATATAGTAAAAACAATATATGCCTTGTCCTCCACAGAACAATACATTTATGCTGGTTTGGGAGTATTGCAAAGATGAGATGTTTCTTTGGACAACCCGTCACAGATCTGAATGCCCATTTTTAAATTTCATGTCTCTCCTTGAGAATGCCTGCTTCCCTTATATGTTCATTCAAATCAGCCTGGTATGATATATTTTGTTTAAAAAATCTACAAAGTAGAAAATATGCATTTGAGATCTCAAACATTACCCAAACAACAAAATAAATTCTGATTAAATAATGTCAGGGTACATCTGTTATCACCATTGATCCATACACCTATTAAAGAGAAAATTGTTCTGTTTGAGGTCCAATCAACTTCCATTTGTATTTTGTAAGGTTAAGATTAATTTGCAGATAGTACCAACCTTACTGAAAGGACATGGCTTACTAAATTAAAATATAACATATAGCATCTTCACAGAGATAGATGCTTTGTAGATTTTAGGTGAAAGAAGTTTAAGGTAGAAGTTGGCACTTGTTTCTTTCAAGAGGCTGCATGAAAGAGAAAGAGATGATATTCTTGGGAAACCACATACAAGACTTACTTCTCTAGATAGACTAAGTCAAGAAATGCTACATAGAAAAGAATTCAGGAAGATTACCAGAGTAACTTAGTTTGTTACACATTTCTTTTTTTTTTTAATTTGTGGATTTATTTATTTAAAAAGATTTTTTATAGTTTATTGTCAAGTTGGTTTCCATATAACACCCAGTGCTGCCCCCCACAAGTGCCTTCCACCATGACCATCACCCCCCTTTACCTTTCCCCTTCCCCCTTCAGCCCTCAGTTTGTTTACAGTATTCAAGAGTCTGTCATGATTTGTCTCCCTCCCTCCCCCTAACTCTTTTTCCTCCTTCCCCTCCCCATGGTCCTCGGTTAGGTTTCTCCTGTTAGACCTATGAGTGAAAACATATGGTATCTGTCCTTCTCCGCCTGACTTATTTCACTTAGGATGACACCCTCGAGATCCATCCACTTTGCTACAATGGCCAGATTTCATTCTTTCTCATGGCCATGTAGTGTTCCATTGTATATATGAACCACATCTTCTTGATCCATTCATCAGTTGATGGACATTTAGGCTCTTTCCATGATTTGGCTATTGTTGACAGTGCCGCTATGAACATTGGGGTACATGTGCCCCTATGCATCAGCACTCCTGTATCCCTTGGGTAAATCCCCAGCAGTGCTATTGCTGGGTCATAGGGGAGTTCTACTGATAATTTTTTGAGGAGCCTCCACACTGTTTTCCAGAGTGGCTGTACCAGTTTACATTCCCACCAACAGTGTAGGTAGGAGGGTGCCTGTTTCTCTACATCCTCTCCAGCATCTATAGTCTCTTGATTTGTTCATTTTAGCCACTCTGACTGGTGTGAGGTGGTATCTCAGTACACATTTCTACTAAATCAGCAATCTAAGTGCAAGAGTATGAACCTAAACTTTCAGAACACTCATTAATAACTATAGCCCCATGTTGTAGACCCTGGATCTGGAGTTCTGTCTCATCCAGCAAGAGAGCAGGACACAGGATTAAAATGTGAGAGAGGCTAATGTCCGGGAGGAGACAAGAGCCCTGAATAAGGGTCTTTGCTCTGTTTTTGTTAAGATCAGAAGGCTTACAAGTGTGATGGACGTGCACAAAGAGACAATGAAACTGAACATTAACTCATGGGCATGAGGGAAAGGAGGTTTTGAAGATATGCAGTGTTAGGGGGTTGGGTCAATACAAAACAAAATCTTGGCACTAGGAGGAAGGTTGTTTACAAGCAGGCATGAGGCAAGACCTCTGTTTACCTGAACTGGTCTAGGGTACAAGAAAGAGCATGATACCTCAGGGTCAACAAGGCACCTTTCTTTTGCTAATTAGCTCTGCTCTGGGCAACTTCACCCTGCTGGGGTCTATAGCCCTATTTACCTATTTACCTAATTTGGTCCCTCCTTCCTGTGAAAGCAGCTTTCTGCTATTGTACTAAGTTGGAAGGCATTTCTTCCCTGAATACCTAATCTTGTTTACCTCATCTTGGATGTTTTCATCCTGAGATTCCCTATTCCTATGCCTTTGTCCTATACTGGGGGCCTTTGCCCTGTTTACCTAATCTTATTTACCTAATCTTGT
The DNA here is from genome assembly GCA_028646485.1 of Cryptoprocta ferox. Classification (NCBI taxonomy): domain Eukaryota; kingdom Metazoa; phylum Chordata; class Mammalia; order Carnivora; family Eupleridae; genus Cryptoprocta; species Cryptoprocta ferox. The sequence continues at coordinate 25,366,862 of CM053573.1, forward strand.
TTACCCAAACTTGGATGTTTACATCCTATAGCTTTCTAATTTGTTATGCTTTGTTAACCCATCAGTGCAAGCTCAGGGAATTCCTAAGCTTATTCCCCGCACAGTCACAAAATTAGAAGCCCTATGATAAAACTCTTTATCAGGAACTTGACAATGGTTTTGAGTTAAATGTTCTGTGTCATAATATACCTAGGGACTTAAACCAATGAGTTTTGACCCAAGTAATTTTCTTCAAAAATGAAAGAGAATCTGATGGTGTAGACTAGACAGATATCACTAAAGAATTTCAATTTTATTCTATAGCTTTAAAGGTATTGTAAATCTATTTTCACCTATTTATGATATAAGCAGCAGTAAAATTATTTAGGTAGGTTTTCAGAGTGGATATTGGTGACACAATGAAAAAGCTGCAGTTTTTGTCTTTTCTTATCACTTACCTATTCAAATGGCCTGGCCATGCCTTTTGATAGTTTTAGCTGGACTTCATTTGGACAAAGTACGTAAATTGTGATTTAACCCATCGATGCCATAAACCTCACTGCAATGCATACCCATGACATATACTCATGGGCGTAATACATTTTCATTACACACTTGCTCCACACACTCAAAGATATAAAATGCATTTACTGGAATTAAATTTATTGACCCAATGGGTATATATAGTATGAATTGTTTCTGTAAAATTCATACTCAGGTTCAGAATCATTCTTGGGCCAAATGGTGGCTTAAATTCCCCTGATGCTCACTTTTGTAAAACCTTTGCCAAAATTTTCCTCCCTATCATGGTCAATAAGAAAACTGCAAGCAATAAAAGGCCAGTGTATGATCTCATATTTTTATACCTGTTAAGAAAAGAATTCATGCCCCAGCTTAATATGACTTTTCTACCCATCATTTTTTCCTCTACTCTTTTTAATATTTCTTTGTTTCTTTCTTCCTCTCTCTCCTCCCTCCCTCCCTCTTTTTTTTCTATTAACTTCCTTTCTCTTTTTATTAACTCTACCTTCCTTTCTATACTGTTGTCTCGTCTACAATGAATGTACTTTTAATTTTAGCACACAAATTGAATCTTCTTGTATTACTTTTTCTTGGCAAATAGCTTTTTTTTCTTCTGTGTCTCTAAGTAAAATCTAGCAGGTTTGTGTTGGGACTTTTCAGGAGTCACCTAAAAGGCGAGGGGATTAATAATATGTAAACTAAAGTCTGGGATTACCATAGATACAACTGCTGCTGTTTAAAATTCTTCAGTTTCTCTTTGGCATAGATAGTCTGGTTCCCTGACTTCACAGATGTGAATTTGAACCCTTTGGATCAGTGTGTTTCCTACAGCTGAACTACTGAATATTACTGAAACTGCCAACCTGATCATACAGTGTTTCTTGCTCCTCTTTATCTTGCATTTTAATTGTGATTCCCTGTTTTGGATCTGCAGGTAGTTTCCTGGCTTGCCTGGTTTGCCTTATACTCTACTACATAAGTTGATTCTGAATATAATTACCTCACCATTAAGGGTCTTCAGGAATTTTGAGTTCCCATTGCTCTAAGAAGTATTTCAACATCTTAAAATGACTACCTTTCAGGTGAAGAATTCTTTTTTTGTTGTTGTTGTTTCCTCTGGCATTGGAACCCAGGTATCAGGGCTGGGTTACTCCAATGTGAGGCCAAATACTTCTTTGTCCCATTTTTCTCCAGTATCGTCACTTGTACTTTCTAGAATCCGAATCAAAAATGACTACCAACTATTCAAATGATAATTTTTGGCAGGTGTAATTACTATTTTTAAAAGCAATTAAAGATTGGGATGCCTGAGTGGCTCAGTCAGTTGAGCATCTGACTCTTGATTCCGGCTTAGGTCACAATCCCAGGGTCATGGGATCAAATCCTGCAATGGCCTGCTCAAGATTCTTTTTCCCTCCCCCTGCCCCTCTCCCTCGCTTGTGTTCTCTCTCTCTCTCTCTCTCTCTCTCTCTTTCTAAAATAAATAAATAAGCGCACCCAGGTGGCTCAGTTGGTTAAGCATCTGACTTTGGCTCAGGTCATGATCTTATGTCAGCTCAGATCCCACACTGGATCCTCTGTCCCCCCTCTCTCCCTGCCCCTCCCCCACTCATTCTCTCTCTCTTTCTCTTGAAATAAATAAATAAACTTTAAAAAAAAATAAATAAAAGTAATAAGAGAAAAAAGGTATAAAAATGTACAACACACTGGAAGTGGGTAGGTGGGAACTCTACTTTCTGCTCAATTTATTTTATTTTTTTATTAAATAAAAATTTAATAAATTTTTATTTATTAAATAAATTATTTATTATTTATTATAGTTGAGACAAATTATTTATAATTTAAAGAAGATTGTTTCTAAACAATGTATCCGATGCTATATATATATAGCACTAGATAGCCTTATAATGATTATCCATGAGATAATTATGATAGTACATTGGATGTGTTGATATTGATGGTATACTGAATATGTTAGGAATAAGGAGAACTCAGGTGTAGTTACCTATTTGTGCATCTTCTTCTGGCATTATTTAGATTTTAGAAATCCAGTCACCGCCTCAAACCTACTTTGTGGTAGACTGTATCAATGGCCCCTATTGTCCCCTCCTCACTATATCCATACCCTTTGTCTTATGACCTTGCAGTTCCTTCCGAAAAAAGGGACTGCACCTTTTCATTCTGAATTTGGCCATACGTCTGCCTGTGGTTATGGAATGATTCAGAAGTGAAGGTGTTCTTTTTGTGAACCTGGAACTTAAGAGGTCTTGCATGTTTCAGTTTACTCTTTATTATGTCTCTGTCATTGTCAGAAATTAGTCTGGGTCAGCCTATTGGACTTAAGTGGCATGTGACAAGTGCCTATTTGCCCTAAGAAGAAGCCAGCCTACAGTAGAAGCCAGACACATGAGCCAACGGCCAGCTGAGCTCCCCATATCTGAGCAAACACAGCTGAGGTTAGCAGAGCCTCTTAGCTGACTCCTACTTGATTACAGATGCATGCACGATGAACAGTTATCATTGATCACCACTGCAGTTTTGTGGTTGTTGGTTCTATGATGTTACCACAAAAGATGACCCCTAGACATCTTTTAATAGAATATAAACTCACACTTTTTTATTCTTAAAGTCTGCTTGATATCAGAATTTAGCTACTTATTCAGCAAATATGTACTTATCATCATCATTTGCTAAGTTTTAGGCACTGTTCTTAGAAATGATCAAGAGTCAGGGTGCCTGGGTGGCTCAGTTGGTTAAGCATCCGACTTTGGCTCAGGTCACGCTCTCACAGTTGGTGGGTTTGAGCCCCACATTGGGCTCTGTGCTGATAGCTCAGAGCCTGGAGCCTGCTTCAGATTCTGTATCTCCCTCTCTCTGCCCCTCCCCTGCTCATGCTCTGGCTCTTCCTCTCAAAAATGAATAAAGGCTAAAAAAATTAAAAAAAAAATAAATGAGGAAGAGTCATGAGCCACATAATTTCCATATTTTCTTGTAGCATTCATTCTTATAAAGGAGAATGCAATAAATTCATACACAAATAAGCACTATAACTTCCAGTAATCACTGATGCTGTGGAGAAAAAGAAAACAGGCTAGAGGAAGAGATACTGAGATGTGGAGGCACTGTATTTTAGATAGGGTGGTCAGGGGAGGCCTCTCTAAGGAGGAGGTTTTTGAGCAAATATCTGAATGATGTGAAAGAGGAAACCATGTGATAGTCTGCTGGAAAATGCTCCAAGCAAGAAAAAGCAAAAGTGAAGTCCTTGAGGGAACAACAAGATGGACTTCAGTGGTGTGGGGAGAGTCAGAGAAGAATATTAGAATCTGATGTTATAAAAAGTAGGGAAAACTACGACTTTTTCATATAAGTTTGAAAAGAAAATTGGGTAGCTGGGAGAGCATGTTGCACCAAGAAGGTTTCTTTTTTTGTGTTTGTTTTTAAAGATGTAGAGCTGGCATTCTTAGGTGCTTACTAGATGTCAGGCACTGATGTCAGAGTTTTACAAGTATTAAATCACGTAATAATCTCAACAACCCTATTAGGAAAGCAGATAAAACTATTTCCTTTATTTACAGGTTAGAAAATTTAGGGAGGGAGAAGCAATTTCACAAAGCAGCAAATCTAGGAATTTAATCCAGTTTGTCCTGTTGGTTCCAATGGTCATCACCACAATGCTACACTATCTTTATGCATATATAAAGATAGTGTATATATATATATACACACACACATATATATATAATGTATAAAGATGTATCTAAAGATAGTCAATATATGTATTTTTATATATAAAATTTTTGAACTTATCATAAAGATACAGTACAAAGAAAAAAATGAATGCTTTAGGAAATGTGAATTAAGATTAAAGTCCTCGAATAGGAAAGAAGGAGTGGAATCAGATACACCAGCCAGTGGGGGGACTGGCCTCAGATAGGAGCAGGGCAGTTCATGCACTGGAGAGATAAGAATGCACAGGTTCGGGGAATTTGCTAGATTTGGTGGTAGAGGAATAAAAGAGTTCTCTACTGCTTGCTTCTATCTTCAAGGAAACAAGAACTGAAGTTATTGGCTTAAATAAAAGCAGATACTTGGGATTTGAAGAGGCGAAAAGAATTTGAATGAGTCATTTAAGAGGTAGGAAAAGTAAGAGAAACATGATTTCTAGGCTCTAAAGAAGAACCACCTCAGAGTTGTAAAATAAATGAAAAGAAAGACCGATCAGTGCAATTGCGTTTTTCTCCATTTCCGAGCGCAGGTGTACCAGAGCAGAAAGTTGGATTTAACGTTAGTTAGGATTTGTCCAACTAATATAATGGAGGAAAGTGTGTCTAAGGAGTTGAACGTGGAAACTAGAAAGTGATCATAAGCGATCGACTTAAATTGGATAAAGAGGACATCGATGACAAGGTGCACAACGAAAAAGCAATAAGATGGTAGATGGATTGGCAGTTCTAACGGGCTCAAAAAATTGTTGGGATGGGATATGAGAGGAAGAGACCTGGAATGATAAAATATGTGGTCAGAGAGTGATGGCTGAAACCTCGAATATTGTTATAGTTAATGCCAAGCTTTAGGCTATGACCACAGAATTGTGTGGCTGAAATGGGTTTTAGGAAAAATATTGAAAGTGAGGTCAAGAAACTAAGCAGTCTAGATGTTAGATTGCTTTCATATATAACATTGATATTCCAGAAAATTATAACAGAAGTAGATTGGAAAGGAAGACCGGGAACCAGCTAAAATCTTCAATGAGTGAGGGATGGCAGTTAGTGTAGCATTAAGACTGATGGCATGTGCTTTACAGTAGCTGGGCTGATTGAGGGACAAAGATAAATATTCTGAAAGCAGCAATGAGAGGCTAGAAGGATGCCACCAACAGGCAGTCTCATCTGTGGGGTGCTGGAGGAAAAGCATTCTCAGCTTGGGAGATCTGCATGGAAAGCAGTGACCTCAGAAAAACACAGGTTCTTGGGGTGCCTGGGTGGCTCAATCGGTTAAGTGGCTGACTTCGGCTCAGGTCATGATCTCGCAATCCATGAGTTTGAGCCCCACATCCGGCTCTGTGCTGAGAGCTCAGAGACTGGAGCCTGGTTAGGATTCTGTATCTCCCTCTCTTTCTGTTCCTCCCCTGCTTGCACTCTGTCTCCCTCTCGCTCGCTCTCTCTCAAAAATAAAGATTAAATAAAAAAAAAAAAGTTTCCAATTAGAGTAAGAAAATGAAGTGAATGCTCAGGAAAATGCTGAGTGTATAGACAATTTTTCCATTAACTGAAAGGCATTCCCAGGAACTTAATGGAAGTGTTTGCAGCATTTGGGAAGGGTAGAACATTGGGTTAGAGTAGTGGGGAGGAGGGTGTTGATTAGGTGTTAGTGTGCAGATGATGAAGACGGATGACCTAGGAGGATTGAACTTTTTGTGGTCAATGATATAAACATGAATATAGGTTTACTGAGATTATTCCTAATGGTTTCTTATGGCAAGATGAATAATCAATATTTTTATAACCTGCTTCTTGGGCTCAGTGTCCTAGGACATTTTAGGGTGGTTGATGGAAAACCACATGATAGAGATTATCCTCACCTGATTCATCTTCCTCTGGATTATAGTTCACATTGTTGAGTGCTTGCACCTGTTGAGGAACACTGGCCCTAGAGCCAACTCCTGTTCTTTATGCTTTATTAAGTGCATAAGCGTTGTAAAGAAAGATAAAAGTGATATCCTTGCCAAAAGAACTCCAGCTCACAAATCTAAAAATTGTGGCTACCAAGGCACTGGTATAGAAATAAAAGTTTAGCCTAACGGGATTCATCACAATGTATGATGCATCATACCAGCCATAAACTCGGACCAGAAAAGCAGATATATATAAAAAAATGAAGTCAGCATCACTCATCATCAGGGAAATACAAATCAAAACCACACTGAGATACCACCTCACGCCAGTCAGAGTGGCTAAAATGAACAACTCAAGAGACTATAGATGCTGGCGACGATGTGGAGAAACGGGTACCCTCCTACACT
>CM053573.1:25382948-25398614 GCA_028646485.1 Cryptoprocta ferox
AACCTCCACACTGTTTTCCAGAGTGGCTGCACCAGTTTACATTCCCACCAACAGTGTAGGAGGGTGCCCATTGCTCCACATCCTCGTCAGCATCTATAGTCTCCTGATTTGTTCATTTGAACCACTCTGACCAGTGTGAGGTGGTGTCTCAGTGTGGTTTTGATTTGTATTTCCCTGAAAATGAGTGACGCTGAGCATCGTTTCATGTGTCTGTTAGCCATCTGGATGTCCTCCTTGGAGAAGTATCTGTTCATGTCTTCTTCCCATTTCTTCACTGGATTATTTGTTTTTCAGGTGTGGAGTTTGGTGAGTTCCTCATAGATTTTGGATACTAGCCCTTTATCCGATATGTCATTTGTAACTATCTTTTCCCATTCCTTCGGTTGCCTATTAGTTTTATTGATTGTTTCCTTTGCCATGCAGAAGCTTTTTATCTTGATGAGGTCCCAATAGTTCATTTTTGCTCTTGATTCCCTTGCCTTTGGGGATAAGCATCCGCATCTTGATTTCAGCTCAGGTCATGATCTCACAGTTCATGAGTTCGAGCCCCACATCACTGTCAGCACAGAACCTGCTTGGTATTATCTCTTTCCCTCTCTCTCTCTGCCTCTTTCCCACTCATGTGCTCTCTCTCTTTCAAAATAAAGAAACATTAAAAAAATTTCTTTGTTACATTCATTCCATTAATTACATTTAATTATGGGATCTCTTTAGTTGATCTGGTTTTTGAGACATGTTCCAGTATTTTCTATGCTACTAACTGAGCAAAATTTAGGTATAATTAAGACCCTGTTTCAAGTTATACAGACATAATAGACATTTGTTTAGTCAACTATTGAGTTAGATCTGTGGCAGCCAAATTTCCACTTGATTATAAGAGTCTGTTTATATACATATAACTGTTAATCTTGTTAATACTGTTAATCTTGTCGAATCTGTAAGGTAACTAAAATAACCATAATACAGAATAGGCAATTTATTTGTCTCTTGTAGACATGGATTACTAATTGGAAAATGTCAAAGTTCCATGAGTTTAACACAATTTTTTTTGGTCACAGAAACTGTGACACCAGAAATACAACAAATGAAATATGAAAAAAGTTCAGAAAGGTTCTTTCTTCCTTAACTGGGTCACAATCTAGATGAGTAGAGAGAAAGAACAACAGACAACTAAAATGTAGAATGATGTCAGGAGCTTTACACAAGTCATATGGAATCACAGAGAAGAGGCATCTGTCTCAAACTGAAGGTCATGGAGATGGAGACAAGGTAATAGGGAGCATTCTTGAAGGATATGAGGTGGAATTGGAGTATTAATGAACTTAAAGAGGCAACACACTTGTTTAGTGGGAAGATAGCCAGTAGGCTTGGAGAAATAAACATTCTAAGCATAAGGGAGCCTGGAGGTAAGAAGGTCTCAGAAAGGAATGGATATTAGGTGAAAGGTCCAGAAACTGGAGCACTGAGTACAAAAAGACTTGAAGGGTAGGAAATATTTGAAAAAGCAATAGTCAAGTATGCTATCATAAGGATGAACAAATGAAAGCTAACAAAACATTTTAAGCATTTCTGGGAGGGACAATGTTGATGATATTGATCAACTTGGTCATAGTTGCATTTAGAAAAAAAAAAAAAGATCTGGCAGCGCATTAGAGATGGGAGAAGTGAGAGGTTTGGTTAGGAAGGATGTGGGGGTAAGAATTCCAAAATGATTCCCAGTGTCTCTCACCTTTGTATAATCTGCCTTATTTGTGAGTGACTCTGACCAGACATCCTTGATGACCTTATATAACAAAGAGATTTTACAGATGTAATTACAGATGTAATTATGCTTGTGAGTAAGTGGTCATTAATGTGGTGATACTATCCTAAATGAGCTTGACCTAATCAAGGGGGCCCTTAAAAGGACCGAGCCTGTGACAAAAGAGATTGAAAGCATGAGATCAATTTAATGACAGAGAAATGCTCTGCTGCTGCTTTCTCTAAGGATAAAGAGGATCACATGGCAAGGAATGTGGGTGGCTTCTAGGACTGACGAGTCGTCTCTGGATGACAGCCAGCAAAGAAACAGACTTCAGTCCTATAATCTCGAGGAACTGAATCTGGCCCAAACTATGTGTTTAGAAGAAGATCCCAACCCTCATATGAGAATCAGCCAAGAGAACAATCTGAGTTTATCCTTGTGAGTTCTTCAGCAAACACCTCAGCCATGCAATGTCTATACTTTTGACCTACAGAACAACGAGCTAATAAACCATGAGCTAATAAATAAAACACTGCTAAATAGGTACAATTTATTACACAGCAACAGAAAATGAATACAGAGGAGATACATGATTCAAAGAAGAAAATAAATTTATGTTATAATTAAAATACTTCACAAAGCCATTTAGAATTATCTTGCAGCAGTTTGTCATGAAAAAATAGTCACATCACCCATTAAAAACAAAAATTTACTCAAATCATTCAATTATTTACTACATTTTGGGCCATTTCTGTAACTGAATCATGTTTAATATTGAGGATTTTTCCCCCTAGTTTTGTTGGGAAATAATTGGCATACATTACTGTATAAGTTGAAGGCGTCCCGCATGATTGTTTGGTTTACATATATTGTGAAATGATTACCAAATCAGCTAACACCCATCTTCTCATATAGATACAACAAAAAGAAAAGAAAGAAAAAAAGGAAAATATTTTCCTTGTGATGAGAACACTTAGGATTTACTGTCTTAACTTTCCTATCTATCCTATGGCAGCGTCAGCAGTAATCATGTTGTACGTTACATCTCTGATGCTAACTGGAAGTTTATACCTTTCTACCACCTTCCTCCAGTTATCAAAGTTATTAATGATAATGTATGCATCAGCCATTCTCCCTCCCACCAACCAAACTCCCCTTTCTGTAAAAATGTTACAGAAACTGTAACAAAACTGTATCAAAACTTTTATGATCTTTTGCCTAAGGATCTGGATCACTTATCACTATTCTCATTTTTATAGTTTTTTTGAAAAAATAATCTTTCCCTCAGTATGAAAAGCTTTTTTCCAGACAGTCTTCCTGTCATTATGAAATACTTTGAAAGGTAATACTCTTCATAAATTTTACTATATAGTGGTAAATTAGAGTCTTTAATTTTAGATGGGTTCCATTCTTTACTTTGCCACCATCATCAAACTCATTTCCACTGGAAATACACACAATGGGATAAAAAAAAAACAAACCTCAAGGCGGCTGTGTAGCTCAGTCAGTTAAGCATCCAACTCTTGGTTTTGGCTCAGGTCATGATGAGCCCTACATCAGGCTCCATGCTGAGTATGGAACCTGCTTAGGACTCACTCTCTCTCTGTCTCTCTCTCTCTCTCTCTCTCCCTGCCCTCCCCTCCTCTCTCTCCTTCTGCCTCTCTCTCCATCTTGTGCTCTCTCACTCTCTAAGAAAAAAAATACAGGGGCGCCTGGGTGGTTCAGTCGGTTAAGCTTCCAACTTCGGCTCAGGTCATGATCTCACAGTCCCTGGGTTCAAGCCCCACGTCGGGCTCAGTGCTGACAGCTCAGAGCCTGGAGTCTGCTTCAGATTCTGTGTCTCCCTCCCTCTCTGCCCCTCCCCTGCTCACTCTCTGTCTCTGTCTCTCAAAATAAAATAAAAACATAAAAAAAGAAAAATAGAAAAAAATACAAACCTTACAGAATTTGATCTCTAGAGAGATTACCTTTCCTAATCTCTGCTTATATTTATTTTATTATTTTATGAATATTAATACTTATTAATATTATGTGAAAGTTATATATGGGGTACTCATAACAATTTATATAGGTTGAAAAGCAATAGGAAGTATTTCTTTCTAGTAGTATAAGTGAAGCTATTTATAAAATATTATAAAAATTCTATTAAATAATAGCATCTAAGGATATATTCTAATATTTACATTCTAGTGATGGTCTGTAGAACAATTACTGATTGACACATACATTTCTTGACTATCCCTAAATTAATATTACCCTATTATTCTAAGATGGGAGATTAAAAACAAAAAGAATATGCTATTTCTTGGGTTTCCTTTATAATGAAAATATTTCTTCCCCATTGTTTTTTGTTACCATTAGATAATTTCCATTCAATGCCAAATACTTTTTTTTTCATTTGGCCATTATGAGCTAGTGAAACTTTTTAAAAATATAGCATGCACTTTAATTTCATGCCAAATAAGGTTTATTCTCTGAAAATATCAGACAGACATTTTTATACATGAGAAATTATATCATTATTGGAATTTATTGCCTATCGTAGATATATTAGGCAAGAGATTTGGAACTAAGGAATACAAATACAAAAAAATCTGGAAGGGTGATATCTTAAATATGTGATTAAGTATCACATTTAGTATTCCTTTTCCCTTTGAGAAGAATGTGCTTTTAGTTTGTTACTTTGGTCACTATAATTCATTTTATCAATAAGCTGTCACTGCATTTAAACATCTGGAATCCATCACACTAAATAATGGCCAATGCTCATAACCAATTAGTGAGCTTTTACTGTGAAGGATAAACATTAGGAATATGATCCTAACTTTGTTATAATAATTATGTGATAGAAAATATTCAGTCTCAGATTATTATATCATGCTGCATGAAGAATTATTATTGTCACTCTTTTGAAACCTTAAACATCATCAATCATTTTATTCAATAACTCAGTTTGTATAGATTTTTAAATATTCTAAATGATTGTCTAAGTGATTTCTAACAATACTCTCCATCCCCAAAACTAAGAATAATATGGTAATAATATTGTAACTTTACCCAGAAATCTTGAGTGAGAGACTCCATGTAATTAATTTCTAAAAATTTGGCCTTAATACTTCAAGAAACTACTTAAAAGAAGAGAGCCTTTTAACTGCTCTCAACAGAATTCCATTCTACTTTTATCTCTGGAGAGGATTTCCCTATAATTCTAGCACTTCAGCCAGATTGTTTGCACACGGCTGAGCAGAAATAACATATATTTTTACATCAGCATATTTAATATCACAGGTTCTTCAATGTACTGACACAATGTTGGCAGTATTAACAATACAGACATCATTAGCTTTCCAAAAGATCCATAATTGAAAAGTCAGACTGCTGAAAAATGTCACCTTGTATGTACTATGCTAAGGGAATAAAGCTTTGCCTAAGTCCTTGAAAGGGCAAATAAAGACTCAATTATGGCCTGCTTTAAATCCATAGGCACTAAGTTCTATTAGCCCTAGTGTGCTCTCTGAATTTCCTTCTCCAACGAACAATTTCTCCTATTGCAAAAACAGTTCAGTCTCCATCCCACCTGCTCCTATGTTCTAGCCAAGTTAGAAAGCTACAAAGATATACACAGTAGGTTTGAAAATTATATGTTTCAATATGTTAAGGTGTCAAGTATAACATTTTTGTGAGTCGGGGAAGAAAAGTCGGGGAAGAAAAATGACATTTTGTAGATTTATTTGTTTACTAAGAAGTAGAATTCTTGGCAGAATGTATCCAATTAGTTTGCCAACTGAAGTTACAGATGATGTTTAAAATTTACTTTTTATTTCATATTTTATAGTTAAATTAAAATTATAAGTTAAAAATTGGTTCTGGGGGGATTGCTTTTAAGTTAAAATGTTAGTTCCTGTTTCCTCTTCCACATTCCTCTTTTCTTCCCTTCTTTTACCTATGCTCCACAGTTTCATGGAAAGAAAAAAAAAGGTCTTTGAAATTTAGAAAAATAGACGGACATACAATAGATTGACATAGGCTCTTCCACATTAGCTCTGTGGATGCTCCGATTTAGAGAGCGTTGAGCCAAAACCTGAGGCTATTTTGGTTCCATAGGCAAGTGTGGCCTTGAACATGAGATGAATCTAAACTGGGATGGGACTGAGTCCACTCACAGCTCAGATCTATAATATGTTTAAAGGAGGCAGTTGAAATTGTCTATGTGCTATTAATTTCACTTTAGAAGACATCAGTGTTGACTTTTAAAAGTCATAGCTCGACAACTTTTTTTCACCAGGGCTTTTTTAAAAAGTGTAAATAAAATCCAGGAATGATGGGCTGTAAGTGAGTTTAAGTATTGCAATATTGTGAATTTTCCCCTGGCACTGAATCCCTAAGGGAGGTTCTGCAAAAGAGGAAAAAAAAAAAGACATTAATACAATGTATATTTTTTTCTGAATTGTATATACAGATGAATTCAATAACCCTTGAATTCAACTAACACTTGAGCCCAACCATTTTGGGTACACCTGACAAATAACGTGAACAAAAATTGTGAAGTCAGACTGCAGAGGCTTCAATCCCATTTCTCCTCCTTATTAGCTGTTTGATTGACTAATCAAACATTGGTACCTCCTTTTTTCCCCATCTGTAAAAAAGAGGTAATGATAATTCTTATGTCATGCATTTGTTCTAAGGATCAAATGAAAAATTTGTCTAAACCAATAGTTCTGAAACAGGGATGCTTCCCCTGCCCTGGACCCAGGTGACAGGGGAGGGGTGCAAGCGGCATCTAGTGGGGAGAGGCCAAGGATGTTACTGTACACTCCTTAATTCACCAGATAGCCACGCACAACAAACTATTCCACCCAACATATCAACAGAGCTGAGGTTAGGAAACCCTGATCTGAAGCACTTGCAACAGTTCCTGATACAGAGTAAATATTAAGAATTGTACTAAATTGGGGGCACTTGGGTGGCTCAGTCAGTTGAGCGGCCAACTTCGGCTCATGTCATGATCTCACAGCTTGCGGGTTCAAGCCCCGTGTAGGGCTCTGTGCTGACAGCTCAGAGCCTAGAGCCTGCTTCAGATTCTGCCTCTCTCTCTCTCACTCTCTCTCTCTCTCTCTTTCTCTCTCTCTCTCTCTCTCTCCCCCCTCTCCCACTCACTCTCTTTCTCAAAAATAAATTTAAAAAAACATTTAAAAAATTAAAAAAAGAAAAGTACTAAATCTTACCTGAAATATATTAAAGTTTACTTACTTCCCCTCACTGTGTACAACTTTTACATGTCCATCATGTTTTAGTTTTCCATTGTGTCTGTACTTCATATTTTCCTTTGGGAGTTAAATCTACCAAATCCTGCAATTTCATACAGCAGCTGATGTCAGAGTGAAACAATTCAAGTATTTTTTTATTTTGCCCCCAAAAAATGCATTCACCAGAGGCTTGAATGGATGTAAGCCTAATAACTGCCATCCTCTGACTTCTGCCCTAATCCCTTGTACTACATATATGTGCCTCGGAACCATGAAAAAGAGAAGTTCAGCATATGTTAGATAAATTTAATTTTACACTCTCCTTATTCAGAAATAAGGAATCTGGGAGAGCTGAGGATAGAAGGAAATGGTCGTCCACATAGTAAATTCACCCACATTAGTGGAACAAGTGACTCAGAGAAGGTATGCATCTTTCTTATCTGATACTTTGCTTTTTAGATGAGATGTTACAGCCATTAGGTTTTTGACTGCAAGTGGCAGAAACTGTCTTTAGTCTGAGCAGGAAGAGATGTATTAGAAGGCTGTCTGGTGACTCGCACAGTAGAGGGGATGTCAAGAGAGGCAGCAAGAGGGGGGTGCCCTGGTGACTCAGTCAATTAAGCATCAGGCTTCGACTCAGACTATGATCTCAGGCTTCGTGGGTTCAAGCCCCGCCTTGGGCTCTGTGCTGACAGCTTGGAGCCTGGAGCCTGCTTCAGATTCTGTGTCCCTCTCTCTCTCTCTGCCTCTTCCCCATTCACATTTGTCTCTCTTTCTCTATCTCTCTCAAAATAAACATTAAAACATATATATATATATATATATATATATATATATATATATATATATAAGATGAAGCAGGAAAATAAAAAGGCTCTCATCTGGGAGCAGTCTGGTTGGAAGGCCCCCAGCACCACAGCATGGGACATGGCTTTCTGAGGACATGTGAGGCCACAGCTGCTGCATTCTCAATTGCACAGGTAACCTTTGGTCATGCTGTCAAGATTATAAATCTCATACTAGGTCAAATGCTCAAGCTGCAACTGCCAGAGACAAGAAGACAGAACATCTGGCCATTAGGCTTCTAGAATAAGAGATCAGAGAAAATTGTGAAGTGCAGACTTTAAATAGATAAGTTGGGTATTCCCCCCCACCAAAGCCAATCTAAACTATGGGGGTTTCAAGATGTAGTTACAGTGCTACTTTGGGGAGGGTGTCATTCAGTATTCAGCTATGGCTGATTCAGTAAATGTGTTCCTGGAGAAGGGAGGACTTTCTCAAGGATTGTATGAAGGGGTTGTAATTTGCATAGATTGTATTTTTTAAATTAAAGGTTTTACTTTTTTAAAAATTTTTAATGTTTATTTATTTTTGAGAGAGAGAGAGACAGAGACAGAGACAGAGTCTGAGTAAGGGAAGGGCAGAGAGAGAGGGAGACACAGAATCTGAAGCAGGCTCCAGACTCTGAGCTGTCAGCACAGAGCCCCCACGCACACGGGGCTTGAACTCACCGACAGTGAGATCATGACCTGAACCGAAGTCGGACACTTAACTGACTGAGCCACCCAGGGGCCCCTAAAAGTTTTCCATTTGAGCAATTATTTTGGTCACTTGGAAGTCTGTAAACATGGGCCAATATTTTTTTTAAAGGACTTAGATTCTTTGTTAAATAGGAATATTTCACATTGGGTGAAAGGTTGGCAGAGTTTGGCTAACCACTCAAAGACATGAGCCTGCACATGCTGCTGACTCAGACAAATAAAAGGAAAGAGGCCCAGAAAACAACACTAAAACGTTATTTTCCTTTGCCATGTAATCTCAGCTTACAAAAGCTTATATTAAAGTTTTTCACTAACTGTAAAGTTTATACAAGTACATTGCTAACAGATGTAATTATTGGACAGATAACACACTCATAAGTCTTTTTTATTTTTTTTTTAACTTGAAAATGTGTCTCCAGGCCATAACAGTTGTGATGATAGTCAAGGGTGTATATACATCTATCATTCTTAGTCTCATAGGTAATGTGAAAATGACCTTTACACAATTTTTAGTTGAATTCAGCAAGAGTAACCAAAGGGTAGTATTTAAACTGCAGTTCCAAAGGGCAATTTTCCTGGATAGGTGATTACCAGTTCCTCTTAGAAGAAAAACAATAGAATTACAATTTTGTTCAGTGGGACTGGAGGGGAACGATATGGTTTTGACATACAAAGTCTAGTTTATAGACTTCAGTTGGATTTCTTCATCATTTTATGTTTTGAAAATTTCCTAATGGCTGGAAGCATCCTATAATTATTATCACTGTAATATTTATTATATTGTGGCAAACCATCACTGGTTCTCCATAACTAATTAGACATTTTACCAAGTAGAGTTTCTTGAGTTTTTACCTTTTTCTCAATCAGTTATATTAAGTATTATATATATATATATTTGTTTTATATTTTCTTAGTTATTTCAACATCTGATAGATTAAATTATTTTCCTGTTGCTTCTATGTTTTCTCAATTGTGGTAACTTATTTCTTTGTATATTTGTCATTAAATCTAGTTGCTGGTTTTGGGGTGACTGTGTAGCTCAGTTGGTTGAACTTCCAACTTCGGCTAAGGTCCTGATCCCCCAGTTGTTGGTTCGAGTCCTGCGTTGAGCTCTGTACTGACAGCTCAGAGCCTGGAGCCTGCTTTGGATTCTGTGTCTCCTTCTCTCTCTGCCCCTCCCCCACTACCACCCTGCCTCTCTCTGTCTCTCAGAAATAAATGTAAAATAAAACTTTTTTAAATAAAAAAGCTAGTTGCTGGTTTTGATTTCTAAGATTCCTGCTACTAGATTAAGGATCTCCAGAGAAGAATTGAGGTAGCCTCGGCTAGTAGTAAAAGATGCTAACAACCTGGAACTTTATTTATGAACTTGAGGGATCCTATGCCTCTCTAGGCAGTATAATTGATGAGGTCCTGTGGTTATCATGTTCAGGAAATACTATTTTATCCCATCCGGGGCCATAGCAGAGACACACAACTGTTAGATGGTCATGTGGATTTCACTTTTACTCATTATATAGTGATATACATTATGTTGTGTAGTGCTTTTTCCTTTGAATTTTACCTTGTCTAAGATTATTGCTACTGATTTATTTTTGATTTTCATTTTTCTGCTATGCATTTCCCAGTTGTTATTTTCAATCTCTCTAAGTCATTTTTTTTTTTAGGGCATTCTTTAGTATACACTATATAGATGACTATAATGATCCAAATGGGATTGTTTTCATCTTGATAAGTGAGTTGGTCCATTCATAGTTTTAATTTTTTTAATTTTTTTAATGTTTATTTTATTTTTGAGACAGAGAGAGACAGAGCTTGAGCAGGGGAGGGGCAGAGAGAGGAGACACAGACTCTGAAGCAGGCTCCAGGCTCTGAGCTGTCAGCATGGAGCCCGGCATGGGGCTCTAACTCACGGACTGCGAGATCATTACTTGAGCCAAAGTCGGCCACCCAACTGACAGCCACCCAGGTGCCCCCATAGTTTTAATTTTTTTAATTTTTTAAAATTTTATTTAAATCCAAGTTAGTTAATATGTAGTGTAATAATGATTTTAGGAGTCGAATTTTGTGATTCATCACTTACATATAACAACCAGTGCTTGTCCCAACATGTACCCTCCCTGATGTCTATCACCCATTTAGCCCATCCCCCCACCCAACACCCCTCCATCAACCCTCAAATTGTTCTCTGTATTTAAGAATCTCTTATGGTTTGCCTCTCTCTTTGTTTTTATCTTATTCCATCCATTCATCAGTTGATGGACATTGGGATTTTTCCATAATTTGTTTATCATTGGTAGTGCTGCTGTAAATATTGGGGTACATGTGCCCCTTCAAATCAGCATTTTTATGTCCTTTGGATAGATTCCCAGTAGTGCAATTGTTGGGTCGTAGAGTAGTTCTATTTTTAATTTTTTGAGGAACTTCCATACTGTTTCCAGAGTGGCTGCACCAGTTTGCATTCCCACCCTCAGTGTAAAAGTGTTCCCCTTTCTCCGCATCCTCGCCAACATATGTTGTTTCCTGAGTTCTTAATTTTAGTCACTTTGACAGGTGTGAGGTGGTATCTCATTGTGGTTTTGATTTGTATTTCTCTGATGATGAGTGATGTTTTTATTTTTTTAATTTTTATTTATTTATTTTTCAAAATTTATTTATTTTTGGGAGACAGAGACAGAGCACAAATGGGGGAGGAGCAGAGAGAGAAGGGAGAGGAAGGGACACAAAGTCTGAAGTCGGATCTAGGCTCTGAGCTGTCAGCACAAAGCCCAATGCGGGGCTTGAACTCATGGACTGTGAGACCATGACCTGAGCCAAAGTCAGATGCTTAAGCCACTGAGCCACCCAAGCGCCCATATGAGTGATGTTTTTAAAATCAAGCTATTTTCAGGTGCGCCTGGGTGGCTCAGTCGGTTAAGCCTCTGACTTCAGCTCAGGTCATGATCTCACATTGGTGGGTTTGAGCCCCGCGTCGGGCTCTGTGCTGACAGCTCAGAGCCCAGAACCTGCTTCGGATTCTGTGTCTCCCTCTCTCTCTCTGCCTCTCCCCGCTCATGCTCTGTGTCTCTCTGTCTCAAAAATAAATAAAATATTAAAAAAAATTTTAAATCAAGCTATTTTCATCTTAGTTCTGCTCCTAAATATATAATTATTTTATTTACATAGTTTTCAAACTCTCTCATTATTTTATGAACCTTTTATTTGTTTATTGTTTTTGCTGTTTGTGTGTATGCTGTGCTTTGTATATTTTTTTTTCTGATGTTTGCTTTTAAAACCAGAAGTGAATCCAGGCTTTGGGACCTAAAGCTTATACAACTTGGGGAGAACTTCTATAAGAAAAAGAATAAAAGAGGAATGAAAAAAGAGTAACTAGGCAACTGAAAATTTCTTTAGAATTTGAAAAGGAATTAAAACAAAATGTAGGAGTCTCTACAAAGAAGGGCCTTGAAGCTTAAGCTTCATTAACCTCATAGTAAATACATCAGTTTATTACTTATCTTTTTTAAAATTATTAGTTTAAATTGTGGTAAAATATACAAAAGATAAAATTTACCATTTTAACCTTTTTTAAAGTTTATTTATTTATTTTGAGAGATAGAGAGCACCACTCAAGTGGGGAAAGGGCAAAGAGAGACAGAGAGGGGGGAGAGAGAGAGAGAGAGAGAGAGAGAGAATCCCAAGCAGAGCCTGATGCGGGGCTTGAGATCACAAACCCTGAGATATGACCTGAGCCAAAGTCTGACATCTAACTGACCGGACCACCCAGGTGCCTCTGTTTTCACCATTTTTAAGTGCCATTTTAAATGGCATTAAGTATATTCACAGCCCTGTGCAACCATCACCACCGTCCATCTCCAGAACTTTTTCATCTTCCCAAACTGAAAGTCCACACCCACTGAACACTAACTCTCTTCCCCTCCGCCCCTAGCAGTCACCTTTAGACTTCCTCTCTTTATGATGTGACTACTCAGAATACCTCAGATGAGTGGAATCATCCAGTATTTGTCACATTGTGACTGGCTTACTTCACTTAGCATACTGTCTTCAAACTTCGTCCATGTTATAGAATGTGTTAGAATTTCCTTCCTTTTCAAGGCTAAACAGTTACTTTCTAATGACAGACTGATTCTTTTTTTTTTTTGCAGCATTTATTGACTCCATACTATAAACAATGATGTGATTATACATTAATTTTTCCTATTCTCTTTCCTTTTTTCTACCACTTAGCTTTAGTTGATTATGCTATTTACTCTTGATTTTATAATTTTATTATTTAATTTTTTAATGAATGATCTCTATGGATTTGTAGCTTTAAAATGAGAAAACTACCTATGTCTTTTTCATCACCTTTTCTTACTGAATACTATCATTTTTATCATTTTGGGTTTGTCAGGTTTATAATACTGATACTCTTTTCTGTAAGCATAATTACTTGATTCATTTGTGTGTAGTACTATTCATGATCCATTTACTATTGTTTCTTAATTCATATCCTGGTTGATGAACAGAGGAAAGGGAAGGAAAAATAGGATAAAAACAGAGAGAGAGGCAAACCATAAGAGACTCTTAAATAAAGAGAACAAACTGAAGGTTGATGGAGGGTTGTTGAATGGGGAGATGGGCTAAATGAGTGATGGGCATTAAGGAGGACACTTGTTGGGATGAGCACTGGATGTTATATGTAAGTGATGAATCATCAAATTCTACTCCTGAAATCATTATTACACTATATGTTAACTAACCTGGATTTTAATAAAATTTAAAAATTAAATATAAAAACCAAACAAAAAATGAAGTTTATTCTCAATTAGTTCTAATAAAATAAAGCTTCCTAGAATACTGTTCCCTGAGTTTCTATGGGCTCAAAATGTTTCTTCTTGCTTTGATATGTGCACATGCATTGGCTTTGTGTACATATATTTCCATAAGTTATTCATGGCATCGTTGAGCTAATTTCTAGTCTTAGATATTGGAGAAATGTGAGGTCAGACTGATTATTTTCTCTTATGGAAATCTTGATTTTATTTTTTTTCAGTCTGACTGTAAGCAACTTTCCTCATGAATTCTTTATTTTTCCTAGATCAATATGTAAAGTTGTTCTTTGATTCATTTGTAATTTTCTCAACTTCATTTTAACTCTTTTTCTGTTATGTTATTTTACTTATTTTTTTCTGGGATATAAATTATGCATATTTGAATCCTCTTAGAATTACACGTGCATCACTTTTTGTAGTCTTTTATAATGTTTAATTTTCATCTCCTTTTTTTTCTGTGTTATTTTTGTTTGGGCTCCTTTTTTGAATACTTTTTTTTTAATCTTTATTTTTGAGAGAAAGAGAGAGACAGAGTGTGAGCTGGGGAGGGGCAGAGAGAGATGGAGACACAATCAGAACCAGGTTCCAGACTCTGAGCTGTCAGCACAGAGACTGACATGGGCCTCTAACCAACAGGCAGAGCCAAGAGATCATTACCTGAGCAGAAGTGGAACACTTAACTAACTGAGCCACCCAGGCACCCATTTGGTCTCCTTTTTATTCACTATTCTTTTATTTGCTATTTTCTCCCAGAATACTTACAGAAATTTCATATAAGAAAGGGCCGGGACCATATTACCATATTGCAAACCAAACAGATATTTTTCTACTGGTCTAGAGTTGTTCATGCAAACATGAGTTCTCTTGGCCATTTCCTCTCTCCCAACACGTTGGTCATGTCAGCTGAGACTGACAGTTGTGGGGATGCTCAGACTTGAGTCTTTCTGATTCCATGAGTTTCAGCAACAGACAGCTTCCTGCAAATATGGCTTGAATGTGTGTTTTATTGTTGATTCTCTTCCTCTTGGTTTCTCCTTGAAATTAACACAAGTACAGGGACTCTTCCAAGTATTGGATTTACCCTGATATACAACTTCTTTAGATAACATATGCTAAAGGGCTTTTTAAAAAATGATATAAATGCAGGTGTAGGCACCTTCTTCTGGCATCTTTCCATACTACTATCTCTTACCTTTGTACTCAATTTTGGAAAAAGTCATACTGGAGACTGTTTATGTTGCATTTACACTTTGCAAGAAGTTCAACAAATACTCTAAGGTGATTTCTGTAGTAATTAAAAAAAGAATATGGTTCTTATTATGGATAGTTGGCATCATTATGAATATAACTATTATTATTTTACATTTAATGATAATTTTCTTCTGAAAAGTGAAAGGTATCTAATAAAGTAATTTGCCACCACAATTCAAATAAAACAATGCTGGAAAGTAAATACCGAATTTATTCACTGGCTGTGGCTAGGAAGACCTCCTGACATTGCATCTGTTAATGAAGTAGAAATGCCAATGCTTCCTTTGTCTCTTGCTACTAATTTCAGATATGTATTGTGAAATAAGGAACCACAATGAGGGGTGACAGGAATGATTCTATACTCTTTTATGGAGTGCTAGAAAAAGAAGAAACCACACAGAAGAATGAATTGCGTATTTTCCATGTATTTTCATCCAAACACAATCACAATTAATAGAAGCATCCTTCTACTCAAAAAGGACAATTTTGTAAATTTATAAAAATATGAAATTTATAAAATATACAATTATGACAATATGAAAATATTTGTTAAGAGTATTAAACATACTTTATTTTGTTTAAGAAAAATTTAATGTTTATTTATTTTTGGGACACAGAGAAAGACAGAGTGTGAACAGGGGAGGACAGTGAGAGACGGAACGGAGAATCCGAAGCAGGCTTCAGGCTCTGAGCTGTCAGCACAGAGCCCAACATAGGGCTCGAACCCACGAACTGAGAGATCCTGACCTGAGCTGAAGTTGGATGCTTAACCGACGGAGCCACCCAGGCGCCCCTCAACATACTTTTATTTTTTTTTTAATTTTTTAATGGTTTATTTATTTACTTATTTATTTATTTTTGAGAGAGAGAGAGAGACAGCGTGAGCAGGGGAAGGTCAGAGAGAGAGGGAGACACAGAATCCAAAGACAAGCTCCAGGCTCTGAGCTAGCTGTCAACACAGAGCCCAACGCGGGGCTCGAACCCACAAACCATGAGATCATGACCTGAGCCGAAGTTGGACGCTTAACCGACTGAGCCACCCACGCGCCCCATACTTTTAATTAAAAAAA
>CM053573.1:25414125-25426447 GCA_028646485.1 Cryptoprocta ferox
AGCAAGGTGGATGGAACTTGAGGGTGTTATGCTAAGTGAAACAAGTCAGGCAGAGAAGGACAGATACCATATGCTTTCACTTATAAGTGGAACAGGAGAAACTTAACAGAGGACCATGAGGGAAGAGAAGGGGGAAAACAACTGGGGAGAGGGAGGGAGGCAAACCATGAGAGACTCCTGAATACTGAGAACAAACTGAGGGCTGATGGGGGTGGGAGAGGTGGGAAGGGGAGTGATGGGCATGGAGGAGGGCACTTGTGGGGATGAGCACTGGGTGTTATATGGAAACCAACTTGACAATAAACTATAAAAGAAAAAAACAAAAACAAAAAAGAAAAGTGTTTAGTCAAATATTTCTTTCTTTTGAATCATAACTATTTACTAGTCTGTAACACCCAATCCTAGACTAACTTAGAGTAAGCCTGATTTTTAATAATCCTTTACTTCTGTGAAATAACATTGAAGGACACATCTCTTTCCTAAGATGAAATAAAAACACTACTACTATGATATTTTTAATAAGAACATCCTACACTTTCCATGGGATTTCCATGTGTATTATCTCTCTTGAATTCATAACAACCTCAGAAGTCAGTGGATATTATTTCCTTAGTCACAGCAATAAAAGTTCAGTTTGTGCTCAATATGACAAGTATTTGCATACTCTATGTGTCTTCATATGGGTTTTGTGAATGCAAAGATATATTAATAGTACAAAAATTTACATTTGTACTTACTGTTTGTATGTGTATGACATATTTTTGTAAGAAGAATATGATCAGTGATTTCCATTATAAAGGAAATGTTGGATTTTCTTATTTGTTAGCAGTTAGCAAGATTTCACATTTCACTAAAATTAAATTTCAAGTCTGATGTGTCAACAGGGCGAGTAATTTCACTGGCAAAAGCCAAAATTATGCCAGTACCTGTAAGCTAAGTTATCAGCTGAAATAAATAAAATATTACTGTAGAGATCAGTTTGAAATTCTGAGTATAAGATTCTGAAATATATTTAATACTATCCTGTAGCTAAGTTACTTTTCATAAGAATAGAAAGATATTAAGAAGTGAGCTTTTTTTTTTTCTTTTTTCAAAATAGAGTCTGCTTCCTCTATCATTTGGTATTTCCTCTCTGTTTTGACTACTTATCAAAAGCTACAGCTAGTACATACTGACTAAAGGATTTATCAGAACAATTTTTATATGGAAAAGAACAGACCTTGTCTTAGGATAATTTATATTATCAAGACTTAGTTGTTAAATGTCTATACTAATAAAAATCATCATCAGGCAAGATGATGGACAAGAAGAGTGAAACAAACTTTCCCAGTACAGAGCACCTAAACATATTTATAAAAATATTTTTAAAAAGCTTTTCAAGAGAACTATTTACCTGGTGTAAATTGAAGAGAACAATTTGAGGCCATAAATAAGGGGGGAAATATGTTAACACAAGGCCAAAAAATTTCTTTTTTTTTTAAGTTTATTCAGTTTGAGAGAGAGTGGTAGCATGCAAGCAGGAGAAGGGGCAGAGAGGGAGAGAGGAAGAGAGAGAGGGAATCCCAAGCAGGTTTCCACACTGTCAGCACAGAGGCCGACCCAGTTCTCAAACTCATGAGCCATAAGATCATGATCTGAGCCGAAATCAAGAGTTGGATGCTCAACCCACTGAGCCACCCAGGCACCCCAAAGCCAAGAAATTTCTAAAATTGATTCTAACCCTAAAGGCATCTGTTGTTCCCTGGTGGTCTAGAACCTAGATTTTAGTGGGACACTGAATGCAAAGGACAAGAGACAGAGTCTGAGCCTCAATCAGTGTGGGAAGTCAGACCAGAGATGTCTGCCAATGTGAGACACAGGAAGAACAATATTTTCAGTAGACAAACACACACACACGCACACACACAGAGAGAGAGAGAGAGAGAGAGAGAGAGAGAGAGAGAGAGAAACTTATCTAGTTTATCTTCTTGGAATTGATTTTGCATAGAGTAGGAAAAAAATAAACACTCACCTGAGAATTCATAATCACAAACTTGCCCTCAAGGATATATGGGTAACTTGAAAAACCCATTTTAAACATTTAGTTGAACATGGTCCTGGATTGTCACTGTAATTACCTGGATGAAGCAAAAGCAAATCCTTAAAAGAGAAATGTATTCTAAACACAATCTCTAAAGAATTCTCTCAAAGTTCTAAGATGCAGGACTTCCTAATTAAAAATAAAAAAACATCACTAAATATAAAAGGAACAACTTTTTATAAGAGTTACTAGAAACAAGCACACTGCATATTGAGACCCAAAAAGACTATAGCCATTGGTATTTTGAAATGCAGAATATAATGCCTGGAGTGGTACATGAATATTAATAAATCAAAGACAAAAGTTGTAGAAAGGACTGTATATTTATTACAGGCTCCTCTATCCTCCAAAATAATCCACAATAGGTATGCCCAAAAAACCAACAGAAAACTCTCAGAAATCAACAAATCCATAGGCAGGCACATTTTCATGAGCTACAGATATGAAATCTGGAGAAATAGAAAATAAGATTAAACCCCCCAAAATGATAAATTAGTATTATTAAATACAAAATGTAAACTGTTAATATATTAAAACCTTTTAATATATTAAGGATGTTAAGGAAATATTTGATATCTTGAATAAAGAATTAGTATATTTGTCAAAGAACTATTAGAACTCTTAGAACTCAAAAATAGAATACCTGATATAAAAAAAATTTAATGGTTGTTATCAGCTACATGCCTGGCATGATTCTGCATGCTCGGGATACATCATTATACAAAGAGTCAGAATCCCTGCCTTTATGGAGCTTTAATTTCTGGTTTGTGGAAATAGGAAAATAACTAAATTTCAGATGACTGAAATTTATTCATGTTGATGCACGCATTTGTGCATTTTCCTTGCTGTATAGCATTCCATTGTATGAATATAGCACATTTTGATTTATCCATTCTAATATTGGTGAATAACACTTGGTTTAATATTTTACTGTTCCCTATCTTTTGATGCATCTCTATGTACTCATTTTGTTGGGTATAAATTTAATGCATGAGTGCCAGTTTTTTAAAATGGTTGTGCCCATTTAAATTCCCCATTTTTTAGAGTCAAGTCCATCCTCATCCTTGCCAACATTTATTATCAGTATTTTGCACTTCAGTTTTTCTTTAAAAGTTTGGTAGAATTTTCTCGTAAAGACATCTGGACCTAGAATTTTCTTTATGGAAATATTTGTAAATATAGATTAAATTTTTTAATAGATATAAAACTATGCAGATTTTTTATTCTCTGTGACCATGGGCTATTGTAATTTTAGGAATTTGTTTTGTTTCATCTAAAATTATCAAATTTATTGATATAAACTAGTCTCAAATATATTTTTTTTGTCCTTTAGATCTCTGGGATCTATAACGACTTTCCCTTTTTCATTCCTAATACTGGTAATTTTTTGTTTTTGTCTGTACTCCTGCTCTATCTTACGAGATTGCCAGTTTTGTCTTGCTGAAAAACAAAATTCTAGGTTTTTGATCTTCTACATTGTAGTTTGTGTCTCCCCTTACCCTAAATGACCGTCCCCAAATTTGACTTGCTTTATTGCAGTACTCATCTTATTGGGGTGGTCTGGAACCAAACATTCACCATCTTTGAGCTCTGCCTGTAGTTATCTCTGGAGGGTAAGTGATTGGAAGGGGAGCTTCTGGGGATCTGTGATGTTCTATTTCTTGGCCTGAGTCACTGTTACAAAGGTGCTTTCTTTTTTTTAGTTAGCTGTACACTCAACACTTTTTTCAGTTTTTGTGACTTATTTTTAAAAGTTAAGAAGGAGGTTTTTTCCTTTTCCTACAAAAGTTTGTACATGTGCGATGTAATTCAGTGCCATGTTGTTTTTCCTGAATATCTTTTTTAAAAATTTTTTAACATTTATTTATTTTTGAGAGAGAGAGATACAGAGCGTGAGCTGGGGAGGGTCAGAGAGAGAGGAAGACACAGAATCCGAAGCAGGCTCCAGGCTCTGAGCTGTCAGCACAGCTGACACAGCACAGCTGTCAGCACGAGCTGAAGTCGGCCGCTTAACCGACTGAGCCACCCAGGCACCTCTGAATATCTTGCCTTGACTCTTTTGCAGTATTTTTAGTATGAAACCCTTGCCATAAGTGCACCTGAATACTCATGCTCTTTCTTCACAAACCCTTTGAAATGGCACCACACAAAATCTTTCTTTCTTCTCCTATGTTAACATGTTGCTCTGTTCATGTTTATAGGCTATAAAATTTATATTTCTAACTATAGTTTCCTGTGACTAACAGCTTATCATTAAGTACTGTTTAATTTCTACTTTGTGTTGAGCTCATTCATTTTAAAGGATTAGTTTCACTTTGGAGGATTAAATATGGCCAAGGTTTGTTTAACTGTGTCTGATGAGGCTATTAGAGGCACATGCTAAAAAAAAATAGGTGCTGCTGCCATTCCTTCTGCTCATGTTGATGGCAATAATGGAGGTCAAGGGCACAGGCAGTGAAAGGATATAGAGAGTCTTCCAAGGGTGTGCCTGAGGAATGTTAGATTCTCTGGTTGGCCCTAATCATTGATCTTTCATTTCGTTGAGTAAAACATGCAAGCCAAATTCTTGTTCAAATGCTAGGGAAACACAGTAAAGGAAGTTATTTAGAACTGGAAGAGAAAAAGATGAAGTGGTTTGCACAGACAAATTATGGAAGAGATATATTTTTAAAAATCGTAATGGAATTTTACTATATGGCATATGGTTAAAACCTTCTATCATATCTTCACACAAAATGTTCAGTAAAAGATTCATTTTTACTATTGGCATTTTTCCCTAGCATGATGATGCCTGTTTCAAAGTCAGGAGGTTGACAATAAAATTTGTCTGTGAAAAGCCCTCAGTATCTTAGTTACAACTAGGAAAAAAAAAACAGTACAGAAAAATTTCTTTAAAATGCATCAAAGGGACATGTCTTGATTTTCAATCCTGTCAATTGGTTAGAAACTTTAGAATGCCGTGGCTGGCCAAGGGTAAATTATCTAGCCTGCAAAAGCAGGAAATAGAATTTTTCTTGCTTGATTTTAGTTCATAGCTCTGTCCCTGATTCCAGAGCTCTTTTTTCCATGAATTTACCAATTTCTGCCTTTAAATAAAACTGTTATTTTCAAACTCATCATGCTTCAAAATTATTAACACTAAAAATAAAAGTCTAGTGACTGGTTATTTAAAAAAAAATGAATGGGATTTTCCTAAACATGTTGGATTAGAAATGCCTGGCAAAAGACTGAGGGCTCTTAGTTGATCCTCTTTGCCTCCCTCATATTTCTCAACAATTTAAAAAAAAACATGCAAAATTCAGGTTATTTTTTCTAACTGAATTTCTAAGTAAACACTCTTTTATTTGATACAAATTTAAGAGTCACTGAAAAAATTTAAAATAAGCTTTCAAGTCCCTTATGTGTTAAAACTTGAGATTAATAAAATTGTTAGTGTATTTTAAAATTTACAGCCAATCTTGCTGTAATACTTATTTGCTAGTCTCATTTTAATATGGGCTCTAGAAAAAAACACAAATCTATCCAATTTGAGAAATAAGAAATGGTTTTTTTTAGAATGCATCAGGACACATCTTAGTTTCTTAAATAAGGTCTTAAAAATACAATAGTGAAAAGTAAATAATTGCTTATTGGGAACCTATAATTGAAAAAAAATAAACTTCTTACTTGACATATCTCTGAAGGCAAGGGAAATAAAAGCAAAAATGAACTATTGGGACCTCATCAAGATAAAAAGCTTCTGCACAGCAAAGAAAACAATCAACAAAACTAAAAGGCAACCAACAGAATGGGAGGAGATATTTGCAAATGACATACCAGATAAAGGGTTAGTATCAAAAATCTATAAAGAACTTACCAAACTCAACACCCAAAAAACATATAATCCAGTGAAGAAGTGGGCAGAGGACATGAATAGACTCTTTTCCAAAGAAAACATCCAGATGTCTAATAGACACATGAATTCTCAACATCACTCATCATCAGGGAAATACAAATCAAAACCACATTGAGATACCACCTCTCACCAGTCAGAGTGGCTAAAATTAACAACTCAGGAAACAATGATGTTGGTGAGGATGTAGAGAAAGGGGAACCCTCTTGCACTGTTAATGGGAATACAAATTGGTGCAGCCACTCTGGAAAATAGTGTGGAGGTTCCTCAAAAATTAAAAAAAAAAAAGGAATTACCCTACAACCCAACAACAGCACTACTGGGAATTTATGCAAAGGATATAGGAGTGCTGATTCATAGGGGCACATATACCTCAATGCTTATAGCAGCACTATCAACAATAGCCACATTATGGAAAGAGTCCAAATGTCCATCAACTGATGAATGGATAAAGAAGATGTGGGGGGTGTGTGTGTGTGTGTGTGTGTATAATGGAATACTACTCAGGGAGAAAAAGAATGAAATCTTGCCATTTGCAACAACATGGATGGAACTGGAGGGTATTATGTTAAGTGAAGTCAGTCAGAGAAAGACACATATCATATGATTTCACTCATATGTGGAATTTGAAAAACTTAATGGAGGACCATAGGGGAAGGGAAACCAAAATAAGTTACAAACAGAAAGGGAAGCAAACCATAAAAGACTCTTAAATACAGAGAACAAACTGAGGGTTGATGGGGGTGGGAGGTTGAAAGAGTGGGGGAAGTAGGTGATGGGCATTGAGGAGGGCACTTGTTGGGATGAGCAAAAGGTGTTGTATGTAAGTGATGAATCACAGGAATCTACTTCTGAAGCCATGACTACACTGTATGTTAACTAACTTAACAATAAATTTAAAAAAATAAAAACAAACAAAAACAAAAAAATATATATATGTGGTTTGATGTGCTTTTGTTCTTCATGTATTCCTTTCTAAAGTGTTCATTTTCTTTTTCCTGGCCATCCTAAATCCTTCCATTACTAAAGGGCCAGGTCTGACCTGCTCTCCTCGCTCCTAAGCAGCTTGCCACACTCACAGCAGGGAAGTGCATGACTTTCTACTGCTCAGTATAGCAGATTTCTGGGGCTATGTCTAATGTCTTTAAATGAAAGGCAACAACAATTTATTTTGTTTCTCTTATATCTGTTGTATCACCTACAACATCCTGAACATTTTTTCCTTCAGAGATATACATAATAAAATGAATAATTATCCATTGATTCTGTGACACAATTATTACTTTCTCATGACACTGGGATAATGTCATGTCAAGATTAAGTATACCTCTATGTGCCAACAGAAGTTCATAGAGTCGAATACCCATATAATATGTTGCTTGACATGACTCTCTTTAATTCAATTCAAAAAGTATTTGTTGAGAACCTACTATGTGCAGGACACCATGTACGTAGGTAGTGGGGATAAAGTAGAGAAACTCTGCTTTCATAAAGGTTACATTCCAGTGGAGGAATCAGATAATAAGCAAGAAAAATTAGTGAATATATGTGTGTGTCAGTTTTGCGCTATATCTGAGTATATCTGAGAGAAAGGCGTTCTGGGAAGGGAAAACAGCAAGTTCATTCAAAAGCCCTGAGTCAAGAATCTTAAGGCAGAGCAAGGAAAAGTTCACAGAATTAATAGGGAGTCATATGATCTAAGTCCTTAGAGAATACTGGAGTACAGTAGGAAGCCACTGGACAATTTTGAGCAAAGGAATGACATGATCTGCAATCTAAAATTCTGTGAAATTCTATAGCCCTGTAACTTTCTATTCTCTATCCCTTAGTACTCATCTCTTTAAAAAACCTTTTAATTTATAATCAATATACCACGACAGTCTTTCTACCCATGCCACATGTTTTATACATGTACATTTAAGAATAACATCATATAGATGTAGAAATAAACTTCCTTACATGATCACCCAGAGAAAACTGGAACCTAATTTATAGATATTTAAATGCTTTGTTTAATGCCATTATTCTTAGGTTTTCACAGATTAGTTCTGCCCCCCAACATGCTGATATTTAAGCCTAAGAATACTTCCAGAGATATTTTTAAAATAAGCAAATGGGCTTGGTTTTTCCTTTTATCTTCCTTTTTGTGATTATCTGCACACTTCTCTCTCATGAATGTATTTTTAATTTGAAACAAAAAAAAGTGCTCTTTCTTGTCACCATTCTAACATCTATGTCCTCGGAATCTAATCAGGGTTTAGGTGAATCATTTTCACAGTTGTATATATATTTCAGCCAACACCCCCACCTCCGCAAAACCCTGGTTTATGACATTTATTTTTTTTTTCATTCTGAGGGAGACTACTGAGCAAAAATAAAGTTTTTGCATTTTAAGAGGTGATGAACTGGGAGAACCTTTTTTTTTTTAACCTGTTTGGGAACTTTTCCATCTCTTTTCTTTCCAGAGCACCTCTTGCTAGCTTATAGGGAACATTAACCTGTTCCCATGTGGTCCTCAGGGGTTGTCAATAGGAAAACACATGTGACCTAACCTGAAACAGTCATCTATCTCTGCAGATGTTTTGTTCAGTACACATCGTGACTGAGCAACTTGAACTAAAGTATTTAAAATTCCTTATTGGAATTATCTGAATTCCTTGTAGAGGTGTAGCCTTATTTTGCTTTTCCTTTGTGAGCCTTAAGTGTATAATTCTGGGGCCATCTGTGTCCGTGATTATGGACATACGGAAAAATCCACTTTGCAGAAGGAGACAATGAAAATGGGAAAAACAAGTACAGATATGTAGAGGATTTACAGACAGGTGTTAGAGGACAGAGAGAAAGAGAAATGGAGAAAGAGAGATAAATGGAGAAGCAAAGAAAGACACTTATTTTCCAATTCCAACCCTTGTGCTCCTACTCTACACAAACCAATAAAATCCTTCTTGTTTAAGGAATTTTGACATGGATTTTGGTTATCTGCAACTAAAACAAACCTGAGGTAGAAATTAACACCACAAGTTACACTGGAAAAAGAAGACCCTAAAATGGAAACGTGGCTGAGTTGAAGCGAACTAAGTTACAAGGATGATTCCATTATCCCAGGCTGCAATTTGGAAGCTTTGTTCTGCCACAAGAAGCAGATTAAAAAGTTACCTGTTGAATCTTTAGGCTTTGTGTGCTTACTGAGGCTGGAGCTATAATAGATTTACTGGAAAATATCAGAACTTTTGGAACAGGTTCAAATCCTTCCCTTCAGTAAGATCTTGAAGAAATGACACAAGATTTTATATAAACTGGCCCCTCCCAAATTAGAAAGGGCATAGCATAGAGGTCTGTTGAGGGACCTTGCCACTCTTCTTTCTCTGTCTCTCCTCACTTAGCTTGGGACAAAGTATTAGGAACTGTTCATCTTTCAAGAAACATTAACTGCCTGATTCCCAGTGGTCCTGGATTGTTGGTCAGAAGAAAAGACAGAGAGAGAAGGGGTGACGAGATGGGAAAGAACTGTCCCTGTCTGCATCAGGTTGAATTCTCCAAATTTTAAATAATAAAATCCAAGTCAATTTCCTTTGAATAAAAAAAAAAGTCACTTCTTGGTTTATACACTTAAATTCCAGTGACAGTCTGGCTGTAGATCCAAGGAGTCAAATGAAGTCCTTCTGATACTGCTTCTTTCTGACTCCTGACTCTGCTTCCTTCTGTGTTTG
The DNA here is from genome assembly GCA_028646485.1 of Cryptoprocta ferox. NCBI lineage: Eukaryota > Metazoa > Chordata > Mammalia > Carnivora > Eupleridae > Cryptoprocta > Cryptoprocta ferox. The sequence goes on from CM053573.1 coordinate 25,423,808, forward strand.
ATCAATTCTCAGAGAAGTTCCTTTATTCAGAGAGAAAAGAGGCTTGTCAGTAGTTCCAGATTTATATCCTACCACCTCGAAGTCTAGAGAAAAATATTGTTTCTCTTTTCAAGTTTCTCAAGCAAAAATAGAGAGTAGTCTTCTTGAATATTGATGCCTTGCCTTGTATGATGATTGGCAAATAATTTAATTTTCTTGATCTTATTTGTAAACTAGGAATGATAATTATAAAAATAACAGCAACAGTAATAATACCTCCCTGATACTGTTGCTGTGAGGAATATAAGGGCTAGTCTATGTAGAACTTGGCAGAGATAAATTGCTTGGCAAATACAAAGTTCTATAAAAGGATCAGCTTCTACAATCCACTGTAACCCACTCATGGCTATCCAGCACACATAGTAGTGTATACTAGGAGCAACAGTAGTAGCAGCAGTAATAATAATAGTAATAATTATTATTATAGCAATGGTTTTGAGCTACCCAGAATTCTTTATGATCATCATCCTTGAATTAATAGTACCAGTCACCGGTAGGGACTTTCTCCCTTTCTGCATGTAGTTATCATGGTGTCCCTTTTCCCCCCAGGGTTTTAGATTAATAAGTAATATAGGCTGGATCAGATGCAATAATTCATCTCATAGACACAATGATTATTCTAAAAGATAAACATATTTAGTCCAGAGAACTTCCCTGAAATTTTTGGAAAAAAAAAAGGAGTAAATGAGGGTAACTCTTGATTCTTCTGGGATATAAGGTTGTAAATATGTGGTTACGAGGCTATATGAGACCCAGTTTCTGCTGTATGGAGAGGGTCTGTCTGAGAGAGGATTGAGAGGAAGCTGATATGACTGATAACCCAATTCCAGCTGTTAGATCCAGCTCTTAGCTCTTTCAATTTTATTTTCAGTTCTTTCATTATTCCTCCCAGTCATGATCATAAAGAAATTCTTTTATTTTCTTAAGCTACAGCGAACAGTATTCCAGTGTTCATAACCAGAAGTGACTAGAATAGAATAGGATGTTACAGCACTGTATACTGTATAGTTTGACAAATGCCTTACAGAGGCAAGTCATAGAAAACTAATTCTGAGAGATCCCTCAGAGATCATTGAGACCAATGCCCTCTCAGTTATAGATGAATTATAGATGCCTCAGTTATAGATGAGTAAGTTGTTCATGGAGAGGATGTGTTAGTTTGTGATTTCAGGAAGAATCCAGCCGGCTGTATCAGGCACTGTTAATATCTAGTGTGTTAATATCTAGTGTGGCAATAAAGGGAAAGGTCTGGAGGAAAGCAGTGAACTACAAGTCCATGGTTCAGATTCCAAAATATCCTGGGGACTGATTCCTATTAACCAAATGCAGAAGACCAAATTCACAAACCAAAATGTCCACATAATTAATTCAGATTGGGAGGTGAACCTTGATCATGAGGTACACCAGCCATCTGAGAGAGGCACCCCTACATGCAGGCAAGCTCAATGCTAAAGATTATTTGTTTTATTTTATTTTATTTTATTTTATTTTATTTTATTTTATTTTTTTATTAACTTTATAGTTTATTGTCAGGTTGGTTTCCATATAACACCCAGCGCTCTTCCCCACAGGTGTCCTCCACCATGACCAGCACCCCCCTTCCCCTTCCCCCTCCCCCTTCCGCCCTCAGTTTGTTTTCAGTATTCAAGAGTCTCTCGTGCTTTTTCTCCCTCCCTCTCCCTAACTCTTTTTCCTCCTTCCGCTCCCCATGGTCCTCTGTTAGGTTTCTCCTGTTAGACCTATGAGTGCAAACATATGGTATCTGTCCTTCTCCGCCTGACTTATTTCGCTTAGCATGACACCCTCGAGGTCCATCCACATTGCTATGAATGGCCAGATTTCATTCTTTCTCATGGCCATGTAGTATTCCATTGTATATATAAACCACATCTTCTTTACCCATTCATCAGTTGATGGACATTGAGGCTCCTTCCATGATTTGGCTATTGTTGAAAGTGCCGCTACAAACATTGGGGTACAATCTTATTGATAAGAATGTGTTAATTGCAGGGGATTTTAGTACTCCACTTACAGCAATGGATAGATCAACTAGACAAAAAACCACTAAAGAAGCAATGGATCTGAAAAACACATTGGAACGATGGAACTGATAGATATATTTAGAACTCTGCATCCTGAAGCTAGGAAATTCACCTTCTTCTCGAGTGCGCATGGCACTTTCTCCAAGATAGATCACATACTGGGGCATAAAGCAGCCCTCCATAAATATAAACAAATTGAGATTATACCATGCACACTTTTGGATCACAATGCTATAAAACTTGAAATCAATCCCAGGAAAAAGTCTGGAAAACCTCCAAAAATGTGGAGGTTAAAAACCACCCTACTAAAGAATGATTGGGCCAATCAGGCAATTAGAGAAGAAATTAAAAAATATATGGAAACAAACAAAAACAAAAATACAACAATCCAAACTCTTTGGGATGCAGCAAAGGCAGTCCTAAGAGGAAAGTATATTGCAATCCAGGCCTATTTCAACAAACTAGAAAAAGCGCAAACTCAAAATGTAACAGAGCACCTAAAGGAACTAGAAGGGGAGCAGCAAGAGAACCCCAAACCCAGCAGAAGAAGAGAAATCAT